>OX101786.1:2819979-2934391 GCA_944452715.1 Ophion slaviceki | reverse complement strand
CACAGACCTCCCTTTCAATATTTGAAGTCGGGACCCTGAATTAGAAGATCCAAAAAACGCGTTCTTTCGGGAATTTTATAAGACGGGAAAAACAAGTGAGGCCAGTAAACATTGAGGTACCTTTTCATGTATATTTGAAGTGCATAAAAAATGTCAATTTAAAAATTAAACAAAAAATTACTGCAGATCTATTAGCATCCATGTGCATATCCATGTGCATCTTGCCGCTGCATTCCGTAATCGGCGGGAAAGATACAGCTCGTAATTCTTGACTGATCCAAAAAAAATCAATGAATAATTTCGATTGTCATATATTTTTCTTCTGGGTGAAATAAGAAAGAAGCTGAAAAAATCGTGAAATTATAACTTTCCTCAGGCTTGAAAAAAAATAGGTTAAACAAAACACTTTAACGTGCTATAAAAAATATTTAAGGCGTTCCCCCACTTGTAGTGCAAAAAAAGGCCTTTTTCATGAATTTTTTTTAAAAAACTACAAAACTTTTTTAATCGATCAATATACCATCTTAAAGAACACATCTTGAAGAACTTTCAGTAATTTTTTTATTGCAAAATATTACATTGTTTAGTGGCAAATGGCCGTCAATGAAATAATGTTTTTATATACACGGTTTGCGGTGACCAACATTGCGGCGAAGTGGATCATCTGAAAAAAAATGCGGATGGATTTAGTCAAATATAAGTAAAAACTAGTCTTTAATCGAAAGATTTAAAAAAATATTCATTGTTCACAAAATGGCGGCCAGTCAAATTTAATGGTTCGATTTTAATGAAAAAAAAATCGAACGATTAAAGACTACATTTATATGTATTAAATAAGCCTGCAAAATTTTAAGAAGATCGGTTCATTAGTGTTCGAGTAATCTTGGTCACCGACGTCAGAAATGCCATTTTGAGAAAAACGCGTTTAAAGTTTCAATTTCACAACGGATTCTTCTCTTTCAACGCTCATATCTCAGTCAATTTTGTTCGGATCGACTTGAAATTTTCAGGACATCTTCTCAGATACTTATACTTCAAAAAAATGAAATAAAAAAATCGATTTTTTCAAAATCGCAAGTGGGGGTAACCCCTTAAATAGACTTTTTCAATGATTTTTTTCATTTAGAAAAGAGAGAACGGTTCAGTCAGAAGAGATTTTCATACTGAAGAAAATAAACTTTGGTTTGATTCAATAGGTCGTTTAGTTTTTTTGCTATCACGCCCGCCAATTTGGTAAAATCATGAAAATCACGATTATGAAGCGCGATAACGCATATAGGTATGGACGGACACGTAGCAGATATAGATATAGTCGGCGCGCGTTAAAAAAAACTAAATAATCTCTATCTCGAGAAGTATTGCGAGTCGCCAAAAATCCCTTCAGGGGTTGTCTTGAAATATTAAAAGTAAGGTTTGAATAAAATTTCAACTCGATCGAGTGGAGGGGGGGGGGGGGGGCTTTTCGGAACCTCATCCGAGAATTCTGTGGAAAATGATCAGTCAAGTTATTGTTAAGGGGGAGATACCTTTGAGCGAGGAAAAAACTGCAGATTTTCATGATTTTTTACAGGGATTTATTCCTTTACCATTTTTGAAACTTAGCATATCTTTTATTGCTACTCGTGTCTGTTCCATGGTTTCTTTTATTAATCCTTCAAAAATGGCGGAGGTATGGCGCGGCGTTCTGAACAGGTCGCGACGAATGTTGTCGGGCGGCGTGACACGTAGCGTCGGCGGGATTAATCTGAAAAAAAAAAAAAAACAATGAACATTTTCCGTTCATTAACACTTATACGCAGAATATGAACCAAGAAGAGATGAAAAATGTGGAGAATCGATGGAATGGTACGCGTTAATACAAAGAAATAGAATTTTCGAAAAAATTGCTACCTTTTGCATGAAAAAAATAGTTTTTTTTAAATAAAAAAAGGATTATGTTTTAGATAATAGGGTTAGAAAAATGTATACCAAATTTCATCAGAATCCGACCTTTAGTTGTTTAGCTATACGTCGCGCGAATTTTAGAAATGCAATTGAGAAGACCTTCCCATACCTTCGCCATTTTTGACGATTAATTTTAATAAAAATGCCGCCTCACAGCCACAAGTAGTAAAAAAAATACGCTAAGTCTAAAAAATAGTGAAGAAATCTTTCATTGAACAAAATCATGAAAATTAGTAACTTTTTTCTCGCCTACGGATGAGATCCTCGCCTCGAGGATACGAGAAAAGTGAGCATTTTTTTTTAATTCGTCCGGGTCAGAATGATTCAGTGTATCAACGGAAGGTTTATAAAGAGTTCATATAATAATATATATACATATGTAGGCATTGTAAACAAATGATGACTCATAGTGTATTTTCAACAAATTTTGTATATCATTATCTACATTATTTATTACATATATGACATATATGTAATAACATGTATTTTCAATTGATTATATGTGTTAAGCTGTTTTGATACAGAGCTACTGGTTATCGGTCACGGTCCCGTACAAGGGTTGCAGGACATGTTCTCCGCTATCAACTAACCCAGTAATGCTTTATGCAAAAGTGAACCATTTTCGACATATCATTATTTTTATTATTTTTTTAAAATGAGAGGTAGGCAACTTTAAAAATTGATAAAAAAATAAACTGTTTTATGGAATGAAACTTTTTTGTAATTAGTAGATTGGGGATGCAGTAACAAAGAAACAATAAAATAAGGCTAATTGTTAGACTTGCAGGGTTTTGGGCTTTTTATTGTAGTGTTACTGTGTCGTCAAACTACAAATAATACAAAAGCTTGATTCGATACAACAATTATTTTACGGAGTTGCCTATCTCTCACATAAAAATAAAACAAAATATCTCGAAAATAGATCACTTTTGCCTAAAGCATTTCTGGGTTTGTTTGGTAGCGGAATAAATCTCCTAACCCTTTCACGCTATCGTGACCACCAACCAGTAGCCCGGCATATATATGTTAGAGTAGCCCAAATTTGAGCTCTATTTTTTTTCCTTTTTTTCACCATCCAATTATCTTCTTTAACGAGAAAAAAAATGTCACGAAATCTGCGAGCGGTAACAAAATATTTAGAGGTCGCTCAAGCCTCCCAAAAATTCAAACTATCATTAAAAAATTCGACTTTTTTTTCTTTTACTTCTCACCCATGAGTTTTACGCTTTATAAATATAAAATTAACCTCGCCAAAGCTCCAGCCGGTCAATGAATATTTAGTGGTCGCTCAAAAGCTTCGAAATTTCCAATTCACGCCAATTTTTTTAAATTCATGTCACTTATAAATGTGACGCTTTGTAAAATTTTCAAAACAATTAATCGTTTTTCTTTAGAAACAGATTTTTCAAAGTTCCCCATACTACTAACCCATTAATTATAATCTTTGTTGTCATAAAATAATTCTTTAAAGCTCTTGTCCGTAAAAAAAATTTTAGGTCCACCGTTTTATAGGGTTAAAAGTGGGAGGTACATTAAAAAAATTCGTTTCTAAAGAAAAAAAGGATTAATTGTTTTGAAAATTTTACAAAGTGTTAAGTTCATGAGTGAGAAGAGAAAAAAAATTCGCGACAATTGGAAATTTCGAAGCTCTTGAGCGACCACTAAATATTAATTGGCCGGCTAGACCTTTCGCGAGCGTTATTTAAAAATTATAAAGCGTAAAATTCATGGATGAGAAGTGAACGAAAAAAATGGTTTTTTTTTTAAACAAAAACTTGCATTTTGGGGAGGCTTGAGCGACCACTAAATATTTTTTGACCGCTCGCAGATTTAGCGACAATTTTTTTTTCTCTTCAAAGAAGATAATTGGATGGTGAGAAAAAGGAAAAAAAACAGAGCTCATATTTGGCCCACCCTAACAATATTTGGCATACCCAATAATATTTTTTTAGCATTTGAAACGTTAAAAGCGTTTAAAAATTATTAAAGGTAACATTTCAAAGCATTTAAACGTTTCTTGCACACTTTAAACACATATAAACCTTATATAAATATATATAACTATGGATATTTTGGACTAATTATATATTTTTTATCATTTTAAACAAATCGCCTTAATCATCATACATATTATCATACATATTTTCAATAAGTTGTATGTTTTTATGTATTTGGAGCAACCCATGTATATCATTATATCTCTATATTTTTACCTAACTTTATATTTCCAGGTATGGTGAGCAATTCGTGTACATTTTCACCTAATGATATATATTTTCCACGTTTTCCGAACTCCCAATGAAGGTCATTCCACACTCCTTCAACTTGTTCAAAGTTCCACTGTTGTTTTCAAGATTTCATTCGCCGTTTTTCTGCAGCCTTACCGGCCACCGATGACCTGGCGGCGGTCGGGCGCGAAGGGAGAGGGGTGTTCGATTATCCACAATTTTTATAACGGCCTCTATGCTCTTTCGCGATATGAAAACCAGGGCGAGCGTATTAGGCGACCGCGTGCAATATCCTCTCATTCCGCGATCCGAATGAGATAGCAAAAAATTAATTCAACCGCGATCGTCGAGCGATCTCATTTAAATTGGTTTAATTCTTAACTCTCTCTCTCTCTCTCTCTCTCTCTCTCTCTCTCTCTCTCTCTCTCTCTCTCTCTCTCTCTCTCTCTCTCCCTCTCCCTCTCTGCAAGTTAATCCCGCGCTCTCTTTATCAAGCTGGATAAAATTGTGCGCATTCATGTTTTTCCACTCCGTTCGTAATTTCGTGCTGTATATGTATCTCCACGGTTCCCCTATGCCTCGTTTATTTTATAATATATAGTAACGGGGAGATCGTCGAGTGAAATATCGTCGTGGTGAAATCGTTCGCTCCCGGCAAGACCGGGATAGATATTCGATCACTTTGCCAACTAGATATCGAGGAACGATCTCCACCCTCTCTCTCTCTCTCTCTCTCTCTCTCTCTCTCTCTCTCTCTCTCTCTCTCTCTCTCTCTCTCTCTCTCTCTCTCTCTCTCTCTATGTGGCTTATCAGGGCAGAATGATAACGTCGAAACTCGGCACTCGTTCCCTTCCCCAGGCATCATAATTATCATAATGAGGTGTTGCCTGTATCTTTGCAAAATAATTCCAATAAAACGAACTTTTCAGTTTCCCGATTCGCAATGGGCAGTTTTTATGTCAGTTCGTAATTATTTTGGATAGCATGGTCGAGACGTGTTCCATTGTAACTTATAATTACCAAAGCACAATAGCACAATAGCCAAAAACCTTGCTTGAACAGTCAAGCAAGGTTTTTGGCTGTTCGGGTCCAATGAATGTATCAAAGACGGGGCAGTTTCTAGGGAATTTCGAATTCATAGGGATTTTCTTTAGGGGATTCGAAATCGATGAGGATCTTCTAGAAAATAACTAATCTGTAGCGATGTCCTTAATATTTCGAATTGATAGGGATTTTCTAGGAAATTTCTAATCTGGAGATTTTCTAGGGAATTTTGAAACAATGGAGATTTCCTGGGGGATTTTGAAACTATGTGAATTCCCTGAGGGATTCCACGTCGATAAGATTTTTTTAGAGAATTTTGAGTTTATGGTGATGTTCGAGGAATTCCGAATTTATAGGGGATTTCTAGGAAGTTTCAAATTTGTAGGGTTATCCTAGGGGATTTTGAATTTATAGGAATTTCCTAGCGAATTTCGAATTCGTAAGAATTCCCCAGGGAATTTCGCATTTATAGGGAGCTTCTAGGAAATTTTCAAATTACTGGTGGTTTTCCAGGGAATTTTGGATTAGCAGGAATTTTCAAGGGAATTTCGAATTTGTGAGAATTTCTTAGGGACTTTCGACATTATGGCTATTGCCTAGGGAATTTTCAATTTATACAGATTTTCAAGCGGATTCAAAATAATTAGAGATTTTCTAGGGGATTTCGAGCCTATAGACAATTTATAGGGATTGTTTTTATCAATAAAAAACTTACGTGCCATGTCAAATACATTTTACAGGTTATGTTCACGTGTCAGGATTTTGTTCCAGTCAGTCAATGCTAATAAAAACTGGTCCTGCTCAAATATCCAACAGATTGCAAAGCGCAGAATCGAATAGTTTTATTCCCATGTCATTACACTTAATCATACTACGATTTCTTCGGTATTGCAATAGGGCCATTCGACAATTTCTATAGTGAAACTCCCTCTTGACGGGCTACTCTGCCTTCATAAATGCAGGCTGGAAAAGATAACGTCAGAATGTAGCGAATCGTTACACGAAAAGGGCAGCTCCATTTACCTCCTCCTCACGTACGAAACAGACGACGACGTGCAAACGTCAGATCTCGCGCAACATCCAGTCAGACGTTCCCTAACCCCAACGGGCCCTGCGGCCCTTGAGGCCAAAAAAGGGATGAAAAAGGAGCTCACAATGTCTCGCATATTTTTACTGCGAGCGACCGTATTCAGGCTCAGCCTCGACGATCGAATAATCGGCGATGCCGACGGAGATACCGATTTCCACGTCAGAGTCGATCTGATCGGTATCCCCAGCTTGATCATCGGTGCAAACGAATCCCTTGAGAGTATCGAATATTGCGAGGCTGATTGCCAGAAAGATTCGGAGCGCTGGGCGGCTCGAACTTGCCACTTTGTCGCCGAATGGACGAGAATCGTGGATGGGCTGAAGAGAAAACCATTAAAAATCGGGATCTACAGAGCTGACGAGAGATTTCCGGTTTGTCACGGAGTCCTGCCGTTTTCCGGATGCGTCTGCGATCTGGTAAATCGAGCACTGAGCATTGAGAACATGACATGACTTCGTAGGGAATTTTAAGTCTACAGGAATTTGCTAGAGAAATTCTGTTGTGTGGGGATTTCCTAGGGGATTTCTAATTTGTAAAAATTCCCTGGGAGATTTCGGATCCATAGGAACTTCCTAGGCGATTTCGAATATCTAAGAATTTATTAAGGAATTTCGAATATACAGGGATATGTCTTAGAGGATTTCGAATCTATACCAATTTCACAGGGAATGTAAAATGAAAAAAGACATTTCCTAGGGTATTTTGAAACTATGGGGTTTCCCTAGGAGATTTCGAATCGATAATGATTTTATAAAGAATTTTGAATCTATAGAGATTTGCTAGATTTCGAATCTATAATGGACCTATAGGGATTCTCTCATCAATATGAAAACCACACCAATAAAAAGCTTATGATATTTCATCAGTGCACCTCCTGTAACTTGAATGAAAAAGTTATCAGTGAATACGAATAAATCATGTATAATCGCCATTTTTGTAATTCATGATTGAACCACAGGTGTTGCAAGCGATGCAGGAATCAAGTCCGTTCGAGTTGAGCGGCGATTTTAATCTGATCGATCCTGGCGGAAGTTCTGCGGGATACATAAGCCTCGCAATCGTTTTAGTTGATCTTGGGAGGTATGATTACGGTTTGATTCAAACTATTTGTCGATACAGATTGACTCTTAGTCGAGTTCAATTTTTCAATTAAAATCACCGATTTTTTATTCGCTCACTTTGGGATGAGTTTTTTTGCAATTTTCGTTGAAATAAAATAAAATGTAGAAAGCTTGACACAGATTTTTTAAATTTGATTCTACTATTCCGGAGATTCAAATATACCTATTTTTTAAATTAAGATCTATTCAACAACGGTGATTAATAAGAAAATATTATGCTTCTGATGATTCTGATACTTGGTATTATTTACTAAAAAAAATATTTGGCCGTACAGATTAAACGGGTATATTTAGATTTCTTATGTAAATCAACGAGCAAATTCATAGACGTGGTAGTACGCTCTATGGCCGTAGTGTGGCGCAGGGCTCGAGGCTTCTCGCGCAAGCCACTTGTACTCCGAGCGAGCGTACAACAAAATACACGTATCTATTCCGAACGACGTGGGAATTACACATCTTGTGATGATACCCACGTAAAAGGAACATCTTCTCGTATATACCGACATAGTGCTAAAACAAAATATTGTCTAGAATTTTTCACCATTGAAGACTGTTGACGACATGGACGAATATGTATTGTGTTTGAAAAAAGATGGTAATTTTGCTGGTTGCGAATCAAAATACTCATAATTTAAATACAATTGTTTTTTTCGTCCAAAATAACATATTTTAGTTTTAAACACAAAAATATTTTTTATCCTAATATATCTCGCATACGTTCAAATCAATAATGTATTTTCACCAAATACGTATTTATCGAATTGTCTATATCGAGAAATGCCGGGAGCAAATAAAAATACATTTTAAACAAATGTAATAGAAATGGGCCATTGGCAATGAAAAAAATTATTCAACTTGAATAGATCCTCCTTAAGGCCTATATACCTTTGGATTGTTGGAGAACAAAGCTTTTTTGGGATTTTTTAAAAGATACCAATAAAGGAATCTGAATGAGGTTCAGAGGGTTTGTTTTAGATACCTGTGGGTACTCGAATGCATTTTTTTTGCAAAAAAATAAAAAACGTTGTCTTTTTTTTGCGGCTTTCTACAGGTGGGTTCGTAGGAGACGGACATGAGTGACTAGACATTTTTTTGTCGTCATCGATACGTTTTACTAGCGAAGTACGATTGTTACAAAAAATTGTTTTTTTGCAAACTTGGCACCATTTTGAAAAAAATATCGCATATTTTACTAAACAAGGGGCATTAGTTTGTTTATAAAACCCGTAATTGTTTATCAATCATAAAAATCGTGTATACACTGCTGGAAAATCATTATAAGAAGCTGCAGGTGGAATTTAAGACGGAATGACACCTCATCGCGGTCGGTATGGTAGAACAATTATAGATTCCCAAAAATCTCTGAAACGGCTCTTCAGATCCCGTCGAAACTTTGCCAAACGACGTCAAATAGATAGACGGATAGCTTCCAGCCCCTCAAATTTTCTGAATTTGAGAAAAAAAATGTAGATTGACTTATCATAAGCCAATCTAGTTTTTTTTTCTTAAATTCAGAAAATTTGAGGGGCTGGAAGCTATCCGTCTATCTATTTGACGTCGTTTGGCAAAGTTTCGACGGGATCTGCAGAGCCGTTTCAGAGATTTTTGGGAATCTATAATTGTTCTACCATACCGACCGCGATGAGGTGTCATTCCGTCTTAAAGTCAATCGGTTGAAAAAGGTTCAAAAACGCTTTTTTTCGGACCACATGATTCTTGGGATATTTATACATAATTTATACATCATTTAAGCCATTAAAAAAGGACACAGTTTTTCTTTTCAACGGTATATAATGCCTTAAGGAGTTTCGGGACAATTAACGATATGTTACCATTTGATTTAAAAATATATAGATAGTAAATTATTTGTCATATACTAAGTGAACCGTCTGAATTTTACATCGATCGTCTACACAGTTTCTATAAAATTTACAATGGAAGAAACACTTTTTAACATAAGAAGATGCTGAAGCTCGTCGCTGAATGGCAGTTTTACGCACGAAATAGTGTGAAAAAAGTTTTGAATGTTATGAAAAACTGTCAAATCCCTCAGTACCTATATTATGACAATTTTGTCTCCTTTTACATGATCACAATTAGGCATTTCCCTATGTTAAAAAGTGTTTCTTCAATTGTAAGTTTAATAGAAACGGTGTGGTCGATAGATTCAACGATATCGGAGCGTTAGCCACAATCCAACATTAAATAATAAAATATATGTGTTATCTTATAGACTATACCGAGTCTTAACGAATTAATTTTTTTTTTTCACCACAAAAAACAAAAGCTAAAAAATAGTTTAATCTGTGTAATTTTACCTTCGGTTAGATGGGCTGCGGTTCATGCTGCGGGTGGTGTTTTGGCTACTTTAGCACCAAGATAAACCATTTATAGCAACGGATCAACGCAAACTAAACCTTTGTAAATATTTAGAAAAAGAAACTCCCATCTTGTCAATTGTAAACCATAAATATTCAATATTGAGCCATCAAAGTTTGATGAAAGATTACGAATCTTGGCTGGCGAATAAAGAGCATTGCTGCCAACCTCAATGTTCGCGAAGTTGCCGCATTTCGGCAGCACTTAATTTTAATTAATGGTAATAACAAATAATCTCGTGACATAAATATAAATAGGCATAAATGACTTTTTTTTCATAATAATGATCGATAATGTTATACTTTTTCAAGTTGGTAGTAATACAAAAGTTATTCCTATTTACGTAATAAAAATAAATGTAAATGCACAATTTTGCCCTTTAATCATACCCTTAAAAATCTTTAATAAGTAAAAAAACGCCAAGGAATAAAAATTCACCTCGAAAAAATTGTCGGTTGTTTCTCTATCTATAAAATTCTAATTAACCTCGAAATATAGTTGTTTTTTTTTAATTCTGCCCTTGAATCATATACAGCCTTTCCTATTTACGTAATAAAAAAAATCAAAATGCATAGTTTTGCCCTTTAATCATACCCCTAAAAAACCTTTACAAGTAAAAAAAAACGCCAAGTAATAAAAAATCCCCTCGAAAAAATTTTCTGCTGTTTCTCCATCTATAAAATTCTAATCAACGCCGAAATATTTTTGCTTTTATTTTAATCTTGCCCTTGAATCATATATTTCATGAAAAATTGGTATCTTCGTTTTTTGCATTTTTTGCGGTTCATTGAAAGAAAATTCCCGAACCATCATTTGACTCGACTGGACCGCTCCAACCTCCTTGAAATTTGGAGCGTGCATTCAGCATGTGACAAAGAATTTACTGTACAAATTTGAAGGAAAATGATCATATATCGCCAATTGTCCCAAAACTCATTTAAAAGAAAAGAAACTTTTTTAACAATGCATAGACGTGTCAATTCTTTTTGATTGATCGCGCGAAAAACGTCAAGCGAAAAAATCGTCGAAAACGATAAAACCGTTTCGCCGATAAAGCGTGCGCGCACCTGAAAAAATTAATTAAACGCGCCTGTGTGCCATGCGGGCAATTTACTCGCAGGCACGTAATCGCCTCATTCGCTCTGGATCGCGATCGCTTCGTGATGAAAAACGACGAGGGTGTCGAGTACGCGTGCGAGTCGAAAAATTCTCCCGATCGCGATCATCGAGACGGGAGCGCGTCGCCTTTAACGATCGACGATCCCTCCTCGCTCGATTATGCACGAGAAAACATTATGCACGCGGCTATTTGTTTGGCCGCGGCTAATCTGTCCCGTGGAAAAGCGGAAGTTGAAAAACCGCGTCGATCTTTGCACGAGGGACGGCCACGGAGTGACGGGACCGAAGTGAAATCCGTCGGCGACGACGTCCGCGATAAGAAATTATCGGCGAAAAAATCGAGGAAGAAAAGGAAATGACGATGAGAAAATTAGCTCGACACCTCCGGTACGTGTACGCACACGGGCAATGAGCGTACGTGGATTATTCTATCGTACAATACGCCGGATTCTTGCGGTTTGATATGTTCGTTTAATATACAGGCTGTCTCGGATTGAGTGTTGCAAGCTTGGATCGCGGAACGTACGGATTATGGCGAAAAAGGTTTCAACGAAAAGTCGTTTCGTTTCATGGGGGAAAAAATATAGCAATGTCAATTTGACCTTGGGTGTAACGTCAAGGTCATATGAAGGTCAACTTAGGAAAATTTAAGGGGTTAGGCCACTCTAGAGGACGACAAAATAGGCTTTTTGAGGATTTTTTTTTCAGAAAAACTGCAGAATAAATCGAGATGACAAAAAAGGGTGTTTATTATACATATCAGTGAATGTATACGATAATTTTTTTGAAGCGATTAATTTAAAAGTGGCGGCTGTGCAGTGTTTATCTCAAAACTGCATTTTTTAAGTTGGCCGGAAACATAACTCAGACAATTTTCAATCGATTCACTTGAAATGTTGAATATATCTTGAAAAATACATTGTCTATGGAAGTACGTGGGATTTATTTTTATATATCTATATTATCTGAAGATCTTTTAGGCAAATTTTTGGAACGTGAAAAATTTGCCTAAAAAATCGTCAGATAATTGTTAATAACAAATTAACTATGCAAGATAAAAAAAATCCTACGTGCTTTCACAGATAATGTATTTTTCATGATGTATTCAACATTTCAAGTGAATCGGTTGAAAATTGTCTGAGTTATGTTTCCGGCCAACTTAAAAAATGCAGTTTTGAGATAAGCGCTGCACAGCCGCCATTTTGAAATGAATCGATTCAAAAAAATTATTGTTTACAGTGACTAATATGTAGGATAAACACCCTTTTTTGTAATCTCGATTTTTGGAAGAATGGATTTTTTGGCATTTTCTTAAAGTATCAATTTTCAAGAATGTGAGACAAAAAATTCAAGTTACAAAATTGAAACTTGACCAAGTTACAGACGATTTAGTGAGAGCAGGTAGCGCAATGATTTTTGTACACTAAAATTTTTAATCACGTTTTTTTCGAAACGAATTTTCTCGACTTAAAATTTTCAATCACGTTTTTTTCGAAACGAATTTTCTCGATAATTATCGGATTTACAATTTGAAAAAAAGTCCCTAATTTCAGTAGCCATCGTTGCACATAGCCGTTTTTCTCTCGAAATTCAGTGTTTTTTAAGCCCCCGAATAAGTACAAATTTCGCCAAAATTACACTTTTTTTGATGACCCAACATTTTGTGAATTTTTTTTTTCGAAAAACGACTACGTACCTCGGGAACTACATTTATATAGATTATAATTTTTTTTTTTAATTTCTTAGATCTCAATTAATAAGTATGCTCAATAACATACCTTTTTCCCAAATCCCAAATGAATAATCTATCAATTTTCGTGAATTTTTCATAGGAAAACGTGTGTAGGTTGAAAACAATTTTTTTTTACATTGACGAGTATGATTCTGGGTATTTTTTAGAAATTTTTGTATGGCAAAATATTCATAAATGCGGTCGATAGAATGTATTGCGCAGACCACTGTTTGAAAAACGTCGTTCGCGGTGACCACCGCTACTCGGAAACAAATCATCCGAAATAAGAGAATTAAACGGATGAAATTATCCAGTGCTTGGAGAAACCATTTAATAAAAGATTGATTTTAGAAAAATTGCCGTCGTCCAAAGTAGAAGTATGAATTTTCGGTTAAAAACCGCTCTATTTTCGATGATTAAAAAAAAACGATGAAAAAAACATTCATTCGTTTCACACCTGACGCGGCATATGCTGTTCCAGTCTGGATTTTTTTTAATTACGGCTGGGACGACATATGTCCCAGTTACTGAAAAACATAGGCGCATTTCAGTGGTGAGGAATTCACACCCTTATTGAGCAAGTTTCCGACAGAAAAGTTATTTCATCGTAATAATCACTTGGGGGAGAAATAACTGTTCCCGGTAATGAGGCGCACTTAACTGATTTTGATTTTTTTTCGTATGAAAAAGTGATTCACTTATAAAATTAATTACACATCTATTTAGTATGAATATCAAGCTGTTAGAAAATAGATTTATATATTTTTTTCGATGTACAAAATGGCCGACTAGTAATATTTTCTTTAGTTATCTTTTTTTAGGCGCTCCACGGCGTGACATTTAGCATCCACAATTTTTTACCTAGAACAAAAAACAAAAATTCTCGTCAATCTACATTAGAATCCCTAGAGAAGTACGTACGGAATTTAAAAAATTTTGTTTTATTCAAAAGTTGTAGGTATTTGGACTTAAGAAATGAATTTTCAGTGAAAAATTTCGTTATAACTGCTCATAAACTGCTCATAAACTGAAAAGTTTTCGATTCATCAGAAATTCCGTACGTACTTCTCTGCGAAATGAAATTAGGAACATAACTTTTAAATTTGATGTAAATCGAGTGAAAATTGTTAAAGTTATTTGTCACGCTAATTGGAAAAAGCTCTTTCGAAAAGTTTCGAGAAGTCGGCCATTTTGTACATCGAAAAAAAAAATAGTACTTACTAAATAGATGTGTAATTAACGGAGACTTTGTCCTTGAAAGCAGCGGGAGATGTTAGCGGCTCAACATGAGCAGCTAGAAGAAGAGGAGGGATGCCTCTATGGACCAGGCATTCCGATTAGCGGTAATTATAAACACATTTGTGTAAACACATAACACAACTTTAAACGCGTTTTTCTCGAAAACACGTTTTTAAAAATGGCTGACATTCTCCTGACCGCTGTAATTAACATATCGACCTGAAATTTGGAGAGCATACTCAGAAAATATGTCTTCACGGAATGACGGATCGTTTTTTTCGATAGATACATTTTTGCATTTATTATTTATCTTTTTATGCGAAAAAAAACGCGAAAATTCGATTTTTTTTTAAATTGCCGCCATTTTCCGAAATTTGTACTAAACGAAAAACCCATCCGTCATTCCATGACCAAAGGGTCACAGATTAATAATATGCTTTGAATTTGTGTTTCAGATCAACAAAGAGGGGGCAGTGATGTCAGCCGTTTACCTCCCGCGATTTGGGGACCTGTTTTCGCGGAGCTGCAACGGCTGCCATTTTGGTTTTTTTTTTCAAAACAAAATTTTTTTAACGTTCTGTATATCATGAATAAAAGCAAGAAAAAAAACCGCACTCAAAAAGCTTTACTCGTTTCCTTTTAAAAAAATAAAATGTAAACACCTGAAATTGGGCACTCCAAGGACAAAGTCTCCGTTAACACAGATTTTTTTTTTCATACCTTGATTAGTTTTTTTGCTAACGTTAAATTTTTTTTACCGAAGCCAGAATAACGGCGGCCCTAATATATACATACACATCGTAGTTCACCGTGTGGTGCGCGAATTCCTCGACAACTGAATCACCCTTTTCGAGCACTATGCACATTACAGGGAAGGGAAAACTGAGTGAAACTTTAACGAGACGATGCTGCAACGTTTCCACGCCTGTACTCTTTGGCAAGCGTTAAAGCATTTTCGCTCTCTTACTCTTTCTCTTACTCTCTCTCTCTCTCTCTCTCTCTCTCTCTCTCTCTCTCTCTCTCTCTCTCTCTCTCTCTCTCTCTCTCTCTCTCTCTCTCTCTCTCTCTCTCTCTCTCTCTCCTCTCTCTCTCTCTCTCTCTCTCTCTCTCTCTCTCTCTCTCTCTCTCTCTCTCTCTCTCTCCTCTCTCTCTCTCTCTCTCTCTCTCTCTCTCTCTCTCTCCTCTCTCTTCTCTCTCTCTCTCTCTCTCTCTCTCTCTCTCTCTCTCTCTCTCTCTCTCTCTCTCTCTCTCTCTCTCTCCCTCTCATTGCATGGACCGAGAATGGACGTCCCGCAGCGAATTCGCTCGACAAACCTGTGGCGAGAGTTCTCCAGTAGGTATATCCACGATATGACAGATCATGCGAGACTCTTGGATATCGATACGTATACACGGGATGTCCCGTTTGAATCGACCCACTCGGATACCTTCGAACTTTATATGGCGCGAGTAAGCTTTTTTCCGTACGGACACCTAGATGACACATGGACGTCTGTTTTGGTATTTTTGCATCGAATGCAGGGGTGCATTAAAAAACATGACGCAATATGAAAATACGAATTTTTATATCGCGTAGTTTCGTGGCTTAGGGTCTTAATTTGCATTTGGAAAAAAAGATTTTTCGAAAAAGTTCAAAATTGACCGTCTTATGACGATTTTTGTGGAGGTTCGCCCACTGCGCTACGGCGAAACTGTTTTATGAAACCTCGTACGTAGTATCTCAAAATCTATTCGTCCGATTCACTTCAAATTCGGAAGCAGCAGAGTTTACAATATTTTCTGTCGTAGGACAGGACGATTTGTTAATACGCTCATCTATTTGTTTACTATTTACGCTTGCTAAAAAATTTTATCGCGTTTTTTTCGAAACGTCTTTTCTCGACCTGGCCGGAATCACGACTCGAGCTATAATTGTCGAATTTTCAATTTTAAATAACCAAGATTTTTGTGATTGCAGTAGCTATCGTTGTACGTAGCCATTTTTCTTTTTGAAATTTATTATTTTTGAAGCACACGAATATAAATAAGAATTTCGCCAAAATTACACTTTTTTCAACACCCGCCATTTTGTGATTTTTTTCTTAAAAAAAAGACTACGTACAACGAGAACATTTATATAAACTATAAAACTTTTATATATTTATTTTCCAAACCAACCATCATCAAGTTATCCATACGGTTGTTGGACCACATTTTTAACGGAGACTTTGTCCTTGGAGTGCCCAATTTCAGGTGTTTACATTTTATTTTTTTAAAAGGAAACGAGTAAAGCTTTTTGAGTGCGGTTTTTTCTTGCTTTTATTCATGATGTACAGAACGTTAAAAAATTTTTTTTTGAAAAAAAAAACCAAAATGGCGGCCGTTGCAGTTCCGCGAAAACAGGTCCTCAAATCGCGGGAGGTAAACGGCTGACATCACTGCCCCCTCTTTGTTGATCTGAAACACAAATTCAAAGCATATTATCAATCTGTGACCCTTTGGTCATGGAATGACGGATGGGTTTTTCGTTTAGTACAAATTTCGGAAAATGGCGGCAATTTAAAAAAAATCGGATTTTCGCGTTTTTTTCGCATAAAAAGATTAATAATAAATGCAAAAATGTATCTATCGAAAAAACGATCCGTCATTCCGTGAAGACATATTTTCTGAGTATGCTCTCCAAATTTCAGGTCGATATGTTAATTACAGCGGTCAGGAGAATGTCAGCCATTTTTAAAAACGTGTTTTCGAGAAAAACGCGTTTAAAGTTTTGTAATGTGTTTACACAAATGTGTTTATAATTACCGCTAATCGGCAATGCCTGGTCCATAGAGGCATCCCTCCTCTTCTTCTAGCTGCTCATGTTGAGCTCAAATTGATTTTTTGAAAATTTCAACGACAAAGTCTCCCTTAATACAGCGGTTTTATTATACCTGAAAAACGTCTCCAGTCTTTAACTTTTTTTATTTAAAAAAATACAGCAATCAACTTCAACGTATGCGTGATACCACACGTTTTTTCCAAATCCCAAATGAATAATCTCGTAGAAAAATAAATTCGGAGAAAACTACCTCCCCCCTCGCAGTAGTGTCCTTCCCTAAATGATAATAACTTCATTGTTAATAAATATTTCTTAATACAGAAAAGAACTCAAAATTGGCAAGACTATGTATCAATTCTGTGTTAAATCTCGACTTCGTAATTCCGATACTCTCATCAGTAGAAAATATTGAAAATCGATCTGTTTACTGGGATTCCAGCTAACCCCTTGAAAAAATATTGACCTCAGTTTATTCTCCAAGGGCCCACATACAAAAAAGCTTATTAAACCAGATAACGTGCCGTTTGGAAACAATTTCACTTTTGCAGAAAACTTATTTTAGGATTGTCAACTGTTTCGATGAAATTCGATTGGCTCGATTTAAATGCGACACCATGTGTGTGTATATATACACACACACAGGGTGTCCCTCTTATCTGTGCCATCCGAAATAACTCAGTACCTATCGACGTCACAAAAAACTGCTCCAGACAAAGTTGCACGGTGTGGAGGGGACCATCAAACGCGACTAATTTTTTTTTATTTTGGTGGAGGCGCTGACGCACGGTGAAGGTCACCTTCACTTTTTTGAATGAAATGGTACATTTATTTTCAACCATCTTGTGGAGCACCTCAAGCCGCATAAAAAAAACATTAGGGGGTCAATTTCGTTCAAGGTCATTCAAGGTCAGTATCGATGATACAAATCTAAATATCTCACTACCAAATATTCGGTAGTGAGATATTTAGATTCGTAATTCATTTGAATAGGTGTTCGGAATTGTTTTTGAACGACTTTGACCCCCTAATGTTTTTTATGCGGCTTGAGATGCTCCACAAGATGGTTGAAAAAAATCTACCATTCCATGTAAAAAAGTGGAGGTGACCTTCACTGTGCGTCAGCGCCTCCACCGGAATACAAAAAAAAATTGGTCGCATTTGATGGCAAAAAACATCTGCAGGTTAAAAAAAATACGCTCGGCTATTTGTTTGATCTAAAAAAGTCTTTTTTTAACCTCACATATTCAGGACACTTTATGAAAAAAGATCTTAGGCAGAATTTTCATACGAACCAATTCGAACAGCTTACTTTGACAGTCAGCTGCGTAAAAAAAAATGTACTACGCACAACGTGCCAATTACTTTAAAAAGTTGCTTAGTTATCGTCGATCCATATCATTTGTAGAAATGGCATGCGAAAAACCAAAAGCAGATGATGTTTTTCAAAAAAACAACATAACCCTCAAAATCTCGAAAACCGCGGGATTTTTACTAACCTGAAATTCCACCATATAGCAGGACGTGATCTGACCTATCGACAGTTGCACGATTATCCATTCGTAACAGAACACCCTGTATATAATAGTTGAAGTGGAAAAAAAAGCACAAAGCATGTGTGCGCGCGCATTGATGCAGAGCTTCGCGAGCCGGTGTCCTCGTAAATCTTGAATCACGATTGGATTCGGCATAAATCATAGAAACTCGTAGACGGGTGACTCGAGCCCACGGGTGGGAGAGAAAATACGATAAGACCGGCCGATTGCTAAAGATAAATAAAATACCGATGCACAATAAAGATGCACACACGCATGCGCGCGAGCCAGAAAACGCGAGCGTTATATCATGGATACACGCTTTTAACGAACGGTATTTAAGGGGCCAGTCCACTTTGGAGCCACGAAAAAAGGCTATTTTCGCGATTTTTTTTGAGGATTTTATAAAAGATATTAATATAAATGTTGTCGGGCTTGATAAATAAACTCTTGAAATGCATAAAAAATAAAAATTTTATTCATTTTTATTCATTTTTAAGTACAAAAACTACAGTTTAACGTGACGCCTCAAAAATAGGTGGGCTAGGTAGCTCCATCACAACTCGGCAACGGCTTGTCTGAAACAAAAAAATCAAACTCCATTAGATTCAGTATGACACCAGCTACAAAATGACCCTCGGATATAAAGTTTGAAAAACGAAAAAAGTTGAAAAACGAAAAAAGATGAAAAACGAAAAAAAGTTAAAAAAAACGCGTTTTTTCGCAGCTTTTCGCAAAAAAAGAGTAAAAATCAAAATTTTAAAACCATCGCGGGTCATCTTGTTGCCAATCATGTTGACAATATGGGCTACAAATTTCAAGAGAATCGGTTTATTAGTTTTCGAGATACGATGGAGCTAGATTTTGAAAACGTTGTTTCGAGAAAAACGCGTTTGAAGTTTATACTATGAAAAACTCTTGCCTAAACGCAATCGGCAATTCCTGCACCGTACAAAATCCCTTCGGATTGCTCATCATCGTCGATTTCTTCAAGTCTTGCTTGCTTTCGATTTTTTGAAATTTTCAAAGTGGACCCCTTAAAGCCCTTAAAGCACAAGGAAGACGAAACGGCAGAAACGAGCGTAACTCGTTGGTATCGGCCTCGTTGAGTGCTTGGCAACGCTTTCTGTTGTCCCATCGGCCATCCTCCGAGCGCTCACGTGTGAACCCGTCCGTCCGTGGGTGTGTGCGTGTGTGGGTGCGTGTTGCACTTGCCCTACCGGAAACCCCGTGAGAAACGAGATCTGTTTCACCGCAAGGGTCCACGATCGATCGCAAGGGAAGCCGAGAACGAGATACGTAGACGACGACGAAAGTTGGAAAAGGTTGAAAAAATTTCCATAAAAAACAAATAAAAGATGAAATGGAATTGACAAAAAAAATGCACATACCCACACAGCATGAGGTAAAAACGAATGGGAATAAAAGAGAAACTGAAATGACATTTCTGACATTTCCCCCTCGTCACATATTACATGTATCTTCGATATATAATTTAAAAAAAAAAACAAATTATTATTATTATTATTATTAATATCATCATTAAATGTACATAACAATACGATTATAACTAATATAATAATAATAATAACGATAACACGTATTATTATTACATAATACTGTAATTATTTATTGCAATAATAATATTGCGATTAATTTTATTACAATTGATGTCAATTGTTATTATCATATTGTAATAATAATATAATGTTATTATGATAATATTGTTACTATTGTATAATTGTATTATTTTATTATTTATATATAAACCCAGTGCTCAGTACCGCGCGCTTTCGCAAAGCTCATAGTACTCTGTCTACATTCTATATATCCTCACAATATACATGATGTAATATAGCATTGCATGCTTTATGGTGGCTACCTATCATCCATATATGAATATGCATGTATACTCGCATAGATACATATATGTATGCGTATATATATATATATAGTGAGCTCTCTTGCACGATCGTTAAGAGCAGGAAAACATAGCTCATACACAGGGCTTGCTTGACGAAGGAGGAGGACCCTCCGTTTTCTCGTTCGACAATGCAGAAGATTAATGGAAGAAGCTCGCTGCTTCTGGTGTAGCATTTCCTAATCCAAACAAACACACATACCTATATATATATATATATATATATATATATATATATATATATATATATATATATATATATATATATATATATATATCCCAAGTTCCAACGTATAACCTTCCGAGTTTTTTTACGTATTACTCTTCCTAATTGAAGACTTTCCTATCAATCCCTGTGCGCACTTCGCTAATCTAACCTTACTTCCATCGTGTCCACAGCCGTCTTGAGGCGGGGTATACATTTAGACAGGAAAAAATAAGCAATATTGAGGGATTTTTAAAACTAAGAAATAATTATTCTACGATTATCAACCTTTAGGTATACTTTAATAGTATATTCAAGTATACGAAACAATTTCTTTAAATTAATGAATCATCAAAATGATGGAGCTGTGGCAAAGAGTTACGCCAAGATCGCCGCGGGAGTTGCGAATCGATGTGCAGTCTAGCTTCCCGTAGATTTTGATTTGCAAAAACGTTCAAACATTTTTTCAGTTAGAACATGTATAGTTTCTATGTGACGGTAATTAAAATGCAAATTTAAGAAAACGCATTTACAAAAAAAAATCAACATTTCACGCAACATTTCTGTAAAATGTGGATGAAAAAAGGAGTTTCTTTTTCCAATTTTTCAAAAACAATTCTCGTCAAGTAGATGGTACCAATATTATCAATATTCCTACCAAGTTTCAACTCGAGCGGCTTAATAGTTTTTGAGTAATCCTGCACGCCAATTGAGATAATGCAGTTTTGAGAAAAACGCGTTTGAAGTTCACGCCTGCTCCGAATCCGAGTGGTGAGGCACAGCGTCGACGGGCTGTAGCGTTTGAAGTTTTTCGAATTTCGCTTTGAAACTTTAGGAAAATATGCTACATATATAGTTCTATAGTTTAACGCGGTCCTCTAGTTTCTCGGCTGTTTTTTTACGGCTTTTTCAATAATTTTTTACGGGCAAAGCATCGAAATAATCAATCTCATTGTTTTTGCATAATCTTTATTAACATTTAAATAAGCTTTACAAATTTTTTGAAGTCAAAATATATAATAGAATAAACGTTATAGTGGCCGACAGGAAGACATCAAGTAAAAGAGGTGCTTGACGGTGACCAAGATTGCGGCTGTTCTGCTTATCTGAAATAAAAAAACCAAACGGCATTTTAATCTTCATATTTAAGACTAGCGATTGAACTAGAGTGAATTCTAAATTACAAAAATTGACTTTTTTATACACTTTTGAAAATTACATTCTATTTTTTACTCATTTTTTCTTAAGTTTTTCGCTCGTACAAAAAAAACTGTCGAAGCAATCATGATAATCCTAGTTCAATCGCTGGCTTATAACATATTAAAGATGCTGTATAAATTTGAACAAGATCGGTGCAGTAGTTTCTGAAATATCGTGGTCACCGTTTCGAAAAATGGTGTTTCGAGAAAAACGCGTTTGAAAGTATACCTGCTCCGTATACCTGCTCCGTTCCAGGGCCGTAACTTGTGAACCACTTCGAATATCGAAAAATCCTTTGGCACACATTTTCTACACATGTTGTAGATGTGATTTATGAAAAAAAAATCGATTCTTTCGACCCGAGAAACTAGAGGACTGCTTTAAAGGAAAAAAAAAGAAATCTATTTTTTGATCGTTGTAAATGTATATCCCGCCTTGAGCTACCGTACAGCGCATTTGCCATGGGTACGAGGAAATTGAGAAAAACCTGTACCAGTATAGATGTCCCTATATTCTTCTGATTCGCTGCACAGACGTTTTACTCAAGTATCTACACCAATGTCTCTCCGCTGACGATGATGCACCAGCTGGTGCACGGCTAGCGGTCACCCCTTCGAGCATAGGCCATGCACGACGCTGCTTAACTCACAGGACCGCCGAACCCGCACCCCGACTGCCCATCCACCAGTGTCGGGGAACTAACATAGATTTGGATAAATATATATCTGCTTATTTTGTCGTGAAAATAAATATAGAATTGATACATGCAAGGTAAGTGCCCAAGGGATAAAACGTATGTATATACGTTTTTTCTTAAATTCTAAACAAATGATTGACTTTTTCATCTTAATAGTTTAAATACACGGCGCTTTATTTTTTTAAATTTGAATCGAAATTCTTAAATACTAAATTTAAGAATTTCAATCTAAACTCTTGAATTCTAAATAAATTATAATTTTAGGGGCTACTGGTTATTGGTCACGATCCCCTGAAAGGGTTGGAGGACATGTTTCCCGCTATCAAATAACCCAGTAATGCTTTATGCGTAAGTGAACCATTTCCGACATTTTTTTAAAGTGAGGGGTAGGCATCTCCAAAAATTAATTTAAAAAACTGTTGCATGGAATCAAACTTTTTTATTATTTGTCGTTTGAGGATACAGTAACAAAGAATCATAAACAATGAAACGAAACTCATCTGCAACCATTTTCAAATCGGGGGTTGAAAACTCTGCTAAATTAAAAATTATTCTTATTTTATTATTGATAATTCCTTGTTACTGTGTCCTCAAACTACGAATAATAAAAAAGCTCGACCCCATACAACAGATTATTTTTCATTCATTTTTGAAGTTGCCTACTTCTCACCTTAGAAAAAAAAATAATAACATCTCGAAAATGGTTCACTCTTGCATTGTTAGGTTATTTGATAGCGGAAAACACACACACACACACACACACACACACACACATATATATTTATACTAATTTATACTAATTTTTACTAATTGATACTAATTTGAAGAATTTTAATCGAAAGTCTTGAATTCTAAATAAATTACAAATTTGTTTAAAGCTTATAATTTAAGATTATACATATATATTTAAGCTTTCAGAATTCAAGAGTTTAGATTAAAATCCTTAAAATTTGTATTTCTAAATTTAAATTACATTTTTTTTAAATGTATATGTATATCCAAGCTACACCTGCATATGTTTGTGTAGCTTAAATTTCACAGCAGCAACTTCCACATTCAAGCTGCTCAACATGCATATTTTATTGGAATCGAAAGAAAAATCCGACGTGCACAAGAGGAAGCTGGTCCCTAAACAATGGACCCGTCTCCTCATCCTTGTCCGATCGACAGGAAGTATCCCGTGACCCGTTGTCTCCCATATTCCCCTATTGCAAAAACCTCATTTTTCTCTTCCGAGTCGATCGACTTTTCCTATACACGTAAATCTTGTGCAACACATGTTGTGTCATTGCGCTTGATCGACAATGAGAATTTTAATCGTGCTTTATATGGTTTCGTTTTTTGTGTATTTTTTTTACTATAGTGTGAAAGGTGGACCCGCGTATATGATTTTTTTTTTTGGAAATGAGATTGTAATGTTCAAGGAGGGTTTGATGAATTGATCTCGCAAAGGCGTCGGCGGATCTTCGAAAATGTGACAAAAATGTTAGGGAAGAGGCTCAAAGGCCTCGGGATAATTCACCTCGCAGGAAATACGCACAGCGATGGTCGGTTGTGCTTCGTAAAGTTGACTGGATAAGCCCTCGCAAGGGGGCCCATTAACGCTCGCATTATAATTATTAATTTTGTACGCTTACATGCTCATTCGTTTAATTAATTCCGGAATTAATTGACTGTCGAGCTAATCCTTGAAAAGAGACCGAAAGAAAACGTCGAGAGGAAAAACGAGATGGACAGAGAGGGGAAGAGAGAGAGAGAGAAAGCGAAAAGACATGCTGCACTGATGCTGCAGTTGGTGCATTTTTTGTCGCAAACTCACTCGGCAGATATCTATATACCTCCATGCTTTTTCTTCCTCTTCCTCCGCGTACTTATCACGTGCCCCACGGAGGAGAAAATTAACACACACCTTGGATGACAAATCTTGATCGCAACGCTCCTTTGGTACACTTTTGAATTTTTTATTTACAATTTTATGTATATTTATATAAATGGCAACGTCCAACACTTTTGGCCCAGGCAGTGTACATTAGGGTGGTCGTTATGTTGGCTCCGGTAAAAAAAATTTAACGTCTAGCAAAAAAACTAATCAAGATACGAAACAAAAATCTGTGTAAAATTTGGACGCGCTGGGATAAGGAGAACACGTGCCACCGAGCAGTTTAAATTTCAAAAATACATGCATTTTTTAAAAGTCCGCATTGAAACATTTATTAGTCTCATAATATTAATTTAAAAACCTGGAATTGGGTACACTGATAATACACATTAAGAGTTACAAAATATTTTATTTACTGATTCTTTTCCATCAATCACGTAGCGCAAATTCGTACCTTTACATGAAATATTACATAAGTAATAGCAGTTCATCTATGAAATGATTGAAGTAGAGTACATTTGTTTACGTTCGAATGTCTTTTTTTGATATTCGGCGACAACTTGAAGAACAAGTTGTTTTTAATCTTCATCATAAGTCAATCGATTGTTATAATCGGTGATACGTTTGATACCTCGCTCCGCTATATCATTACAGACTCTTATTTTTTTATCAATTGCGTGCCCATTTGATAACTCTCGTTCGAGTCCAAACAGATACATCAGTGTCGAGAAAAGCACAATCAATTTTAAATCGTTCAAAAAACGCCATAGATTCGGCACTAATAAAGAAATCAATGTCTTTATCGAGCAGAAAAATAAAGTCTGACTGGAAAACCTGATACCGTTTGGAACCGGATCGTAAAATCTAAATAAATTTGCAGAAACGTAAAGATTTCACGTGTTATATTTTTTTTCTATGTCCAACAATGGCAAACCAACTCGGTGGGTAATGCTCGAGAGGTAAAAATGAGCGGACGAAGCGCCACAACCCAATTTCGAACTATTTGTCTGCACTATATTTTGTATTATCGCCACTACAGTTGGAAAATCTTCTCGCAGGTTCAAGAAAAAAGTATCATTTTGAAGCATTCAATACACGATTATTATATTATTATTTGCATAAAAAAATCCGCTCCGATAATTAATTCACTGCTTCGATTTTCCGCCACAATGTGGCCAAACCGCCACGTCCGTTTTCAAATTTTCTATTAATTTTTCAATCTAGTCACGACTATACATAATTGATGGAAAAAAATTAGTAAATAATGTATTTTGTACCTCTTAATATGTATAATCAATGTACCCAATTCCAGATTTTTTAATTAATATTATGAGACTAATGAATATTTTAGTGCGGCCATTAAAAAAATTCATGTATTTTTGAAAATTAAACTGCTCGGTGGCACGTGTTTTCCTTATCCCAGCGCGTCCAAATTTTACACAGATTTTTTTTCATATCTTGATTCGTTTTTTTGCTAGACGTTAAATCCACTGAATGCGTTTCTTTAATGTTTTTCATTTAAATAAACTTTTTCCCGTAAAATCAATGTTTTTCTGATTTTATTCTACCATTCTAGAAATTTATTTTAAATATATTTACTTATTCGAATAAAGACCTATTCAACATCGTTGAAACATAAAAATTGATATGCTTGGAATATTTGTGGTATTTGGTATTATTTACTCAGAAAAATATTTAACCGTATAGACTGAATAGGTCTATTTATATTTTTTACTTTAACAAACTATGTTGATCTTGAAACAACAATGCTGTCCTAATTTTATTCTATTATTCCAGAGATTCATTTAAAATGTATTTCCTCATTTGAATAAATGTCTATAAAGCATCGTTGAGACAAAAATTGATATGCTTTTGATTAATTTTGGTAGTTGGTATTATCTACTCAAAACATATTTGGTCGTATGTACTGAATAAGTCAATTTATATTTTCCACTTGAATCAACTAGCAGATTCAGAGACGTAGTGGTACGCTCTGTGGCCGTGGTGTGGCGCAGGGACCGCGGCTTCTCCCGCAAGCCACTTGTACTCCGAGCTAGCGTACAGCCGAGTACGCGAAACCTATCGACGCACCAGGAGTTTTGCGCATGGTCACTCGTGGTCGACCGAGTTTATTCCAAAAGACGTGGGAATTACTCATATCGTGGTACCCACGTAAGAGGAACATCTTCCCGGATATACCAAAATTGTGGTATCACAGAACATTTATCGTGATTTTTCACCATTGAGAATTTTTAACAACTCGCACATGCATGTACTGTTTATGAGATAATATGGTAAATTTGCTCGTTGCAAGTCAAAATACTAGTTATTTAAATACAAATATTTATTCTTCCGAAATTACAAAGTATTTGAATTTGAGACACATTTACCGCATGCAGATACCTAAAGATATTTTTATTCCAGTATATCATCTCTTTTACCTTCGGATCAACAATGTACTTTCATCAAATACGTATTTATTGAATTTTCCATGACTAGAAATGCTTGAAACAAATTTTAAAAAATACTTAAAACGAATAGAATCGTAGTAGGCCGTGGACAATGAAAAAAATTACTTTACTCAAATGGATGCTATTCAAATCAAATAATTGCATACATATGTCGTTAACTTGGGCCTCAGCTGCAGGATTATTTACCTGCACAATGACTACTCTCTTCTACCAAATAATATCAATAATAATAATGATAATAATGATATGCCGTTCACCATATCTGTCATATGTTTATTCTTCTGCCAGTACCGCTCGGATTTCAGTCTTGCCGGTACACTTGGAAAAAAGAAGAAGAAAAACGTGTATGAAATACGCTATAAAGCAGCTTATTACACGTTATAGAGAAGCCTCGGTAGAAGATTTACTAAATCCCGATATCCCGCGGGCGTGCGTATACAAAACGCGTATATGCATACACACACACACACACGCACACACACACACACACACACACGCGCGCGCACACACACACACACACACACACACACACACACACACACACACACACACACACACACACACACACACACACACACACACACACACACACACACACACACACACACACACACACACACATATATATATATATATCCACATATTTTGCGAGTATATATGTACGTGCAACGAATGCGAGATGTACGGGGTAAATATAACGCATGGAAAAAGGTGTATAATCGGAGTGTTACGAGCCGAAAGGGCGTAACGACGAGGTCGCGACCGAGGGGGGGCTAATGTCGGTGGAGACCTTCTTCTTATCGAGCTGCGCGATATATCCTTATCCCTTGGGTCTATACTGCGGGGAGGAGATATTCAACGCTTGAAAAGACGCGCTCCTCGAGACTCCTGGAATAAATTCAGAGAGAGAGAGAGAGAGAGAGAGAGAGAGAGAAATAGAGAGAGTAAGAGAGGGAGAGAGAGAGAGAGAGAGAGAGAGAGAGAGAGAGAGAGAGAAAGAGAGAGAGAGAGAGAAAGAGTGACGTCGTTTACACCTCCCGCGGTAGCTGTGCTCGCAGCTGCATATGGCGGTAGACTCAATAACGCGTCGGCAGATTAAATCAGTCGGATACCGTGGAAGCGAGATGTAGAAAGATAGAGAGAAAGAGAGAAATCTCACATACATACATATATAATATGAGTATAACGTCCCAGCGAGAATAACGAGCGAGAAAAGCTGTTGGCATCGCCAGAAGAGACGCCGGCGCGCGGTCACTCTCGTATGGCTCAGCTCCTCCGCGTGTACATGAGCAAAAATCTCGTTTCCCTTGTCCTAGCACGTACAAGATATTCCACTTCAATCTCTCCGTTCAATCGGAATTTAGCACGATTTTAAAGATACCCCAAGATCCGCTCCGTCACTTTGTGTGCGAATAATTTTCGAGGCTTGTGGAATAATTTGTTTGAATAGTGCCTGAGATAATGTGAACATAGGTGACAAGAGGAAGTCGAGTCCATCTGGTACGGAACATTGTCCTGTTTTAATCGGATTAGCCCATGTGTAGGTCTCCTCCCGTACGAAGACACATTACATAAAATTAAAAATTTTCTAGTGCCCCGACGATAAAACCATTCTATATTCCCGGGCGAACAATTATTCGGCGCTAACGCACAATTCTTGATACACTATGATCTTAATTTGGGAACCCGCTGCGGGACTCGAGTAGTATGGTTTAGATGTTCGGTTGTGTGCTGTGCTGTGTGCAGCTGAGCTTGCGACTGACCACGCTCTGATACGCAAAGCGCTGCTCTCACCATGTGCCGTGGAAGGCGGAGCACTTCCCCACTGTGCAACGTGGAAGGCGGGGCGTTTCTCCTACAAAGTAGTCTCGTAGGCGGAGCGCTTCCCCCTCTACGTAGCATTTCTTCCAGTGTTCAGCATGCTGGGCGGAGCCTTCACCCTACGGGTAGCGTGGAAGGCGGAGCCTTTCCGCAGTATATAGTGTAAGAGGCGGGGCGTCCCTCCCACTATGCAGCGTGGAAGGCGGAGAGTTCCTCCCACCATGCAGCGTAGAGGGCGGAGCGTTCCGCCCACTATGCCTCGTAAAAGGCGGGGCGATCTTCCCACCATGCTCCGTAGAAGGCGGAGCATTTCTTCTACTATGCAGCGTAGAAGGCGGAGCGTTTTTCCCACCCTGCCCCGTAGAAGGCGGAGCATTCCTTCTACTATGCAGCGTAGAAGGCGGAGCGTGCCTCCCACCATGCCCTGTAGAAGGCGGAGCGTTCTTCCCACCATGCCCCGCAGAAGGCGGAGCGTTCCCCCCTCCATGCACCGTAGAATGCGGATCGTTCTTCCCACCAGGCCCCGTAGAAGGCGGAGCGTGCCTCCCACCATACTCCGTAGAAGCCGGAGCATTTTTTCTACTATGCAGCGTAGAAGGCGGAGCGTGCCTCCCACCATGCCCCGTCGAAAGCGAAGCGTTCTTCCCACCATGCCCCGTTGAAGGCGGAGCGTTCTTCCCACCATACTCCGTAGAAGCCGGAGCATTTTTTCTACTATGCAGCGTAGAAGGCGGAACGTGCCTCCCACCATGCCCTGTAGAAGGCGGAGCGTTCCCCCCTCCATGCACCGTATAAGGCGGATCGTTCTTCCCACCAGGCCTCGCAGAAGGCGGAACGTGCCTCCTACCATCTCCTATAGAAGGCGCAACATTTCTCCCACCATGCCCCCTAGAAGGCGGAGCGTTCCTCCCACCATGCCCCGTAGAAGGCGGACCACTTTTTCTACTATGCAGCGTAGAAGGCGGAGCGTGCCTCCCACCATGCCCTGTAGAAGGTGTAGCGTTCCTCCCTCCATGCACCGTATAAGGCGGATCGTTCTTCCTACCAGGCCCCGCAGAAGGCGGAACGTGCCTCCTACCATCTCCTATAGTAGGCGCAACATTTCTCCCGCCATGCCCCCTAGAAGGCGGAGCGTTCCTGCCACCATGCCCCGTAGAAGGCGGAGCGTTCCCCCCTCCATGCACCGTATAAGGCGGATCGTTCTTCCCACCAGGCCCCGCAGAAGGCGGAACGTGCCTCCTACCATCTCCTATAGAAGGCGGAACATTTCTCGCACCATGCCCCCTAGAAGGCGGAGCGTCCCTCCCACCATGCCCCGTAGAAGGCGTAGCGTTCCTCCCACCATGCCTCGTAGTAGGTGAAGCATTCCTCCCTCTATGTCCCGTAGAAGGCGGAGCGTTTTTCCCACCATGCCCCGTAGAAGGCGCAGCGTTCATCCCACTATGCCCCGCAGAAGGCGGAGCGTTCCTCCCACCATGCCCCATAGGAGGCGGAGCGTTCCTCCCACTACGTGCCGTCCCAAACGGCAATTGTGCTGCAGTGGGGGCCGCGTGCCTCAAATCGACCTTCCACTGTACGCGCACGAGGCCTGGAAGAGATCGCTTAGAAACGTAACGGAAATACCGAGCGAGCCGCTTCGACACTGTACCTCAGGGGTGTATTATCCTCCACCCCGAGACCCATACGGATCCTCGCAAAGTGGTTTTGCCCCTGCGGATGGAACTCCCATGTATGAGGCATCGCGGCGGGAATTTTTCCGCGATAATGTTCTCGCAGGTATAACGTATATACGCACACGTTGATAGGATGGTGGCGATTTTGCGCGGAGGTAAATGCGCTATATATACAGTAATATCGGATCGGAGCGAGCTTCGCGTGTTTCGAGACCGTAACTTGTCGGTCGTTGTCGCGCGCAAAGAGGAAAATTCCCGAGGATGAATTTACCGCGAGATATATACTGCGCAGCGGTGTACACTTTGCACATTATATGTATATATGTATTTATGTATGTGATGTCTATACGTGCACGCGGTACATCAGGCTGTCCCGATGGCCGCGAGAGCAGCATCGCGAGAGAATCACGCGGGGAATAAGAAACAAGACGAAAGACGTAGACAGAGAGAGAGAGGAGAAGAAGAAGCTCGAACGAAAGGATACATGAAGGCCGCGAGTATCGGCGCTTGCGAGAACACATATATATATGTACATACACTAGCTTCAAAAAATATCAATGCCCTTTTCCGATTTTCAGTCTACAGGAACAACTGCGAGGCTCAGCTTGAAAAAAAAACGCAAAATACTGTTCCCAGCTGATTCGAAATATAAAAAAATTTGAACACGGTTTTTCTGTAGCGATTTTCCTACTGTCATGAAAACGCGTGTAGTTTTTTTTTAAAACAGCACCATGCACTCTTTGTTAAGGGACTCGGAAGGGCCGTAATTTCTTTCGAATCTGCTTCTAAAAAAGCTTTTGCAATTTTTCTCAGCAAGGTTATTTATCTTTTTGTAAATGGGTGTACTTTTTTGGCGAAAATTAAAGTTTCGAAAGTATACTACGGTAACTTTTATAAGGTAATTTTCAGTTTAGATTTTTAAACGTTTAAACGTTACTGAGTAACAGTTTTAGAATAACATATCGAGAGGTAAAAATAGTTGGGTTAAGTAACTGCGTTTCGAAATTTTGAACTTCGAAAAGGTACGAAGTAAGAAGAATCCAGTTATTATTTTAAGTTTTTAAACGTTAAAAGTAACTAAGGTAAAGGCACTTAGTTTTAAATTTTTTGTTGAGTGATTTCTTTATGAAATAAAGAATTACTCAACTCAATTATCTTTGACCTCGTCATATTTTATTCGAAGTCATTTCGAAATTTATGATTACGGAAAAATTCAAAACTGAGCGACCTTAACATAGTAACTTTTAACCCTTAAAAACTTGAAACAAAAACTTAGTTCCTTTTCGAAGTTTAACATTTCAAAACCGAATTACTCAACCCAACTTTTTTTACGTCTTTTTATGTTATTCTAAATAGTTTATTTAGTAACGTTTAAATGTTTGGAACTCAAAACCTCAGTACCTCAGTACCTTATCGAAATATTAATGCCCGGAAAAAAGTACACCCCTTTACAAAAAGCTCAATAACCTTGAGGAGAAAAATTGCGAAAGTATTTTAATTGAAACATGAATTTGAATTGAAGACGAATTAAGCAGATGAGATTTAAAATAAGATGCGTATTGGAATTTTTTGGGTCCATACTTTTTGCGGGTACTGTACAAATTCAAATGTATATATATATACATATAAAAACACGTATATTATACAGATAAGAGAGTACGTATTAGCAAACTTCCTCGTTTACGAACGCGCTCGGTAACGAACAAATCATCGACATCGGCATATAAACCTTTGCTCATACGCTGCAGTTCCGAGGGAGCTATACGCATATGCCGCATGCTCCCTCGAATTTGCATACATATGCATATGCCCGAGTGATTTTACACGTGGTTCGTCGAGCATGGCCCTTATTTACGCAACAGATTTATTTTTTTCTTCTCTTGCGCTTGCAGCGATGATAAGAAGAAGAAGAAGAAAACCCTTTTTAATTTGACGTTTCGACATCAATGATCCTTGACTCTGGGGTAGGATGAGGATTATGGAGAGCGCTGTGCAAGATGGGTCGAGCGTTTAATGGACGGGTGTGCGTAAAGGATAGCGATGATTTTTGCTGAATTCCAAATGTAATTAATTTACATCATTCCACTCGAGGTGCGGTAATGGAAAACATTTTATATTCTTTGACTTTTATAGACTTTTTTCTCTTCATATTTTATTCAGAACAAAAAAATTGTGCGCCAGGTTACAAAAGGCTGCATGGCATTGCAAAAAAATAAAAAGAACCAAACATTTTTGGAGAAAAAATGGTGAAAAATCTCGGCCCTTACGAGTCCCATCGGGGAGAAATCCCTCGTGCAACTATTGAGAAGAATGGATTGCAAGTTTGTGAGAGTAGGGAAAAGGCAAGAAAACAATTACTTTGAAAGGATCACCCCGTGGGTAAAAAGTTAGTGAAAAATAAAAAAGAAGACCTGGAGCCTCTTTTTATCTTAACATTTAAATATCACTTCGAACATTCAGGCGTTTTTTCAGCGGCGATTTGTTACTTTTACTCCTACTTGGAAATACGACGAGTTCACCCGTACTTTTTGCACTATGTAAATAAATTTAAAAAACAACAGAAAACGGCAAGAAACCAAAATTGCACGACCTGATACAACGTATTCCCTGGAGTATATGTGTATATATATACCGGGTGTCCCATTTTGACATTACACCTGATTTATCTCAAAAAGTACGGCTCCCATCAAGTATGGGGTATAATAAAACTTTTACGGTTCAAAGGGGAACGTTCGAAAAATAATTTTTTTCGTCCAAGATTCAAAATGGTGACGTTAAGATGGCCGTAATGTTTTTTGAAAAATGGCATTACGAATATTTTTTTGCACAAAATAAACTAATAATAAATAAAATTTTTGCACCGAATAAACAATGGCACAACTCCTGTGCCGGAATTTTTCGCATTTTCTCATTCTCATCCCGCACTTATGGGCGTAGGACGAAAGGGGGGGGGGTGGTGTAGGGATGACGGAAGGAATTCCTGTCGAGAATAGAGCGACGCAGGCTCGCGCGAGTTCTCTTTGTAAAAACAGTTGAAAAACATGCAATTATCGAGCTAACAATACACGAGCATAGCATCGAAGAGGAGAAAAGGCAAAAACGAAAAAAGAGATAAAACGGAAGGCAGCGGCTCTCCTGATGAGATGCTACAGATAGACGTTGGAAAAGGCAGAAGAACTCGATCTGGAAAGATATACATATAGGTATGGATATTTTGAACCCGCCGTATCTGTGTAATGTTGAGTATGAGGACACCTGGTTATTTTGGGGACTATCCTTGAAACGGTCCGCGGATGTATTTGATTATTAAATCGCTGCTGGTTTTTTAATATTCTATGGATCAGTGTTTTTCAACGTGTGGGTCGCGACCTCCAGGGGGGTTGCGAAGTCTTGCTCGGGGGGTCGCGGTTGCAAGCCAGGTAAAAGTAAAAAGGAAGGGCTTTAGGTTCTACACTACAATAAAAATACAACAATTTCAGTGAGAAGGCTGTGCCTGTTTATTTTTTACTAAGTTGTCGAGTCGTGGTTCTATTTTTGAGACGCAAATAACCAAATCATTTTCTAATTGGAGCCTACTTCTCTTCTCAGTTTTTATGTTCACCATTGAAGAGAACGTTATAGTCCAGTGAAAGAGACGAAACCCCAGCACTTTTAGCGTAGAATTAGAATTCTGACTGAAGCTGGATGGTTGCATGTTGAAAGTAACCCCAATGAAATTTTGCCTCTCAACTCGCCCCAACTCTAAGGAATAAGGGTTGGAAACTTAAAAATCGCCGTATCTCGATAATTAATAGCCCGATCGAAAAATGTTGCAAACAAAAGTTGTTTGGAATAATAAAATACGTATAAAGTTATCCGACGTCCAATCCCCTATCTTAGAAAATAGCGGCACAAAAACGCGAGAGCACCACTGACCTAGACAAGGATGCAGCGATATGTCCACTCCGCTCGCACAAGCATCAATCCCGAATTTTTTCATCGTATTTGTGCCGCTATTTTCAAAGATGTTTTTGAAATATTTTGCTTACCGGTTTTGAAAACGTACTTTCGAGACAAATATATATACATATATTGGGAGTACAAATAAGTCTCCGCCGTTTGACAAAAGATGGCCCTACCAGGAGGTTACGGTTGAAATTGTCAGATGTAAAACGTTATATCGTGAGGTTGGACATCTGGCAAGACCGTAACCTTTAAATATTAGCGATTTTGTATCAGCATCACATAATTTTATATATATATATATATATATATATATATATATATATATATGCAAGCAAAATATTTCAAAAACTACTGCATCAATCTTTCTGAAATTTTTAGGGCTTTGTATATATATTAGACTGGCCAAAAAAAATTGAAATTTTATTTTAATTTTCGCTGAAAATGTTGAGAATGACAAAAAATGAGTGCTGACCAAATTTTAGAACTTTATATTAATATTTAGAGGTCCGTCATCGCGATTTTTTCTTTCGCATTCATTTAACATGGTAGTAGTTTTGTGTGCCGCTTCTGAGCTTTATAACTCGCCTACGGGTAAAGACACGGAAACGCCAAAAAATATTGTTTATAGAAAATTTTCCGCTCTACAAAAAAGGTCGATAAATTCACTCATTCGAATTTTATTCAACAATAAAGATGAATTGATGATAAATTTCATGATTTTGCGAGATTTTTGGAGTTTTGTGACAAACTTATTGGTTCTTTTGGTTGTTTTTTTCTGATTCATCTTGAAAAGTACTGTATCCTTTTTAAATTGTTCCCTAGATATTTATATGTCATGCCATGGGAATTGAAATCGGCAAAAGTGTAGATTTTCGTACTAATGTACTTTTAATTAACAATAAATTTAAATCCTATCAGGAATTTAGATTAACGTTAAAAAGAATCCGAAAAATTCAAGGACCGCTTACTTCGGGCGGATACTTAAATATTTTGATACCCACAATGAATTTTTTGGATTTTTTTTAACGTTAATCGATCAGAAAGCACAGAATAATCATACTTTCACTAGGGCTGATAGCTTGAAAATATTTACATACAATCACGCATTTTTGGGAATTTTTTCAGATTTTTAAATCGGAGCGTTTTTTTCGGAGAATTTTTTTTTTTTTACTAAGGGTTGTTGTCTCGGAAAATGCATTAAAAATTTTTTTATTTATTTTTGTCTCTGCTACGGCGAACGCTTCGCTTATTGTAGCTTCTATGCATATACATATATATATACATATATATATATCCATTATATATATATAGAAATCCATTATTTTTCTCTTAAATTTCATGCAAAAATAATGGATTTCTTTTTACTACACCTAAAATATCATCAGTACGTATCAGTCTCCCTTACATCGTTCGAGACGCGATGTACACCAGCTCCCTACCGCATGGGACTCGTCCGGACTTTATGGCTCTCTCTTGCGTACCGTGGTAACTCTATGAAGAGGTCCGGTATACTAAATACACCATAAACCAATGGGAATTACCCGCAAACCCTAATGCTCGCTGCACGCCGGCCCTGCAACGATACAGGACATATATATGTACATCGATAACGTGAAAGAAGACGCGAGGACTGTTTTCCTCTCTATCCCTCTCGTGTCTCGACTGCCAATTTGAAGCATCTCCCGTACGCGGTATGGCTCTTTTATCGACTCGCATGTTCCAATATGTATAAGCTTCGGCATAATCGAAGAACGCCCCGTATAACGGACACTTAATGTTTCTATTCTATTCGATAGAGGATATGAGAGAAGCGTAACCCGACGAACATTTCCTCCTCTTCCTGCTGGCCATTACGCTACCGTGCCCCACGCAGTACGTTGGCACGTAACGACGTACCCCTGATCCCATAGTCGCGTACATGGTTCGCACACATGGAAATGCATGTAGGTATGTACGAATACGATGCTAATATATCCGTCACGGTTCGTCGCGTGGATTTCTTATAGTTGAATATTTGTAGGATTTGGTATTGTGATGTTTGGGCATTTGAGTATTAGTATTTTTTTTGTATTTGTATGGTTCGTATGGTTGTACTTCCTTGTGTTCGAGTAAGTGTAGATTTTCGTATTTCAATACTTTCGATTTTAAATGTTTTCGATCTTTTAGTATTTTAATATTTTAATATTTTTATATTTTACTAATTAAGGGTGTAGTTCCGAAAAGGCCATACCGCTTTTTTCTTTGAAATTTTGTACACTTATGTACTTTGACTCGTTGAACACGAATATTATAATTGAAGTTGGCGCAAATTTGATTTTCAAGATAAGGGCTGAAAAAAACGTGTTTTTGTAGTTTTTTTTTGTTTATTTAAACAAATGATGATCGTAGAGGAAAATGTCTTCTACGAAAGTTGTAGCGCATCAAAAGACTGATAATTTATGTTCGATACAAATTTTGTCTCAAATAATTATTTTCCAAGAAAATGGGATAATACTCCAAGAAGTATACTTTGCTTAACGCTATTAGTTTCGAGGTTATCCAAGGTGCCCAACAAACCCACCCCAGTGTTCTACGAACCCCACGATTCCACACGCCCATCCGAGGTGCCCTGCGCCCACCCCAGTGAACTACACACCCCACGATTCAACATACCCGAGTTTGTTTGGGTTTGTTTTGATTGCTGTTTGTGTTTGTTTTATATGGGTTTATTTGGGTTCATATACAGGAAAGTGCGTAAGTAGATAATATCGAAACTAATGGAGTTTAGCAAAATATACTTAGTGGAGTATTATCCCATTTTCTTGGAAAATAATGATTCAAGACAACATTTGTGTAGAACATGAATTATCAGTCTTTTGATGGGCTTCAACTTTCGTAGAAGACATTTTCCTCTACGATCAACATTTGTTAAAATAAAATAAAAACTATAAAAAACCGTTTTTTTTTTTCAGGTTTTAACTTGAAAATCAAATTTCCGCCAATTTTAATTGTCATATTCGTGTTCAGCGAGTCAAAATACATAAGTATACAAAATTTAAAGGAAAAAAGAGGCTTTTCGGAACTTTATCCCTATTTAATATATTGTAACATTTTGATACTTTTATTTTTTAGTATTTTGATATTTCTATATATCAATATTTTTACACTTTTATGTTTTTCTATTGGTTTGTTAATTTCTATTTCCTGAGTTCCAACTCTCGCCAGTTTTTACACATTACCTCTTCCTCTCTAACCTAATGTTCGTTGCGTCCACATCCGTCTTAAGCTACAGTATACCGCATTTGCCCAACTTTACATTTGAATGTTTTAAGGCGGGATATACATTTACAACGATGAAAAAATTGATTTCTTTTTTTTCTTTAAACGATAGAACCATGCATGTAGAATATTTTGCCAAAGTTTCAAAGCGAAATTCGAAAAACTTCAAACGTTACAACCCGTCAACGCTGTGCCTCACCGCTCGAATTCGGAGCGGGCGTGAACTTCAAACGAGTTTTTCTCAAAACCGCATTATCGAAATTGGCGGGCAGGAATACTCAAAAACTATTAAGCCGATTGAGTTGAAAATTGGTAGAAATATTGATAATATTGGTACCTTCTACTTGACGCAATTTGTTTTTGAAAAATTGGAAAAAACAACGACTTTTTTAATCCACATTTTACAGAAATGTTGATTTGTTTTGTAAATGTGTGCCATTTTCTCAAATTTGCATTTCCTTCATTTTAATTACCGTCACATACAAACTATACATGTTCTATCTGAAAAAATGTTTGAACTTTTTTGCAAATCAAAGTCTACGGGAAGCTAGACTGCACGCCCATCTACCAGTGTCGGCTATATGAATATTTTAATATTCAGATATTTTTATATTTGAAAACTTTAATGTTTCAATTTTTCCCATATTTTCATATTTTTATATATCATTTCTTTTTTGTATCGATATTTCAATATTTTACAGTTCATCACAATGTAACGGGTCGAAAAATAGCTGATTTTCGCGACTTTTTTTCGATGGTTAAAATATGCCAATCAGCCGGATTTTTTTATGTCGAATCAGAGCACTCATGAAGAAAAAAAAATACATTTTTCAACGTTTATTTTTATTTTTTAAACATTTTTTTAACGGTTTAAAGTGTCTTCATAAAAAAGGAGTCTTCACGGTGTACACGGTTGTGGCCGTAAGTATGATCTGAAGCAAAATTTGTAGAAAGATTATAAATCAGTATGAAACCCGCTATCTTGCTATGGAGGTTACTTTTTTTTAATCAAAATTGACAAAATGGCGGCGGTTTGAAAAAAAGTCTCGACTTTAACCAATTAATTCGACAGTTTTTCGAAAAATAATGTAAAGATTTCAAGAAAAATAGCTTCTATAGCAAGGTGAAGAATGGCGTGAAGAATGTTGTGTCAAAATATGAGACGGATGGCTCGACAACTCTTCCTTTGAGAGCGTACACCGTTTGGGAGAACGACATTACGAAAAAAAAACGCGTTCGTCCGCGCCAGGTCTCACCCAGCTGGTCGAATCCCTTTTTCTGAGAAAGACTGTAGCAACTGGAATAATTCGAGTTTCGCCCCAAAAATTGAACAGCATGTTTATAACTGTCGATACTATCGGATTATGCAAAAAAATCGATTTTCTGAAAACTTTACACTATGATGATCCCTTAAGGGGTTATATACAGTCAGGAGGCCCAAAAAGATCGATTTTTCAAGAACTGTTCTTGAGGAGACCTTTAAATCTATTAACGTGAAAATTTGTATACACCTTATGGCAACTTTTAACTAAATTTTAACATTTTTATTTGTGAAAATAATTATTTTAAAAGCTGCTATAGCTGATGTCCGGGAGCACCTCTAAACAGGCGTCTTGCGGTGAGCGCAATATCTCTGGACTGGATCATCTAAAATGAAAAAAAAAACAAAAATATTTCGTAAATATAATGGATTATCTTGTAATTGATCGAAGGAATAAGCAAAATAATAATTTTTGACAAAATGGCGGCTTCTTAACAAAAAAAATCGATTTTTGACAAAAATTTAGGCCTTAAATTGTTTATAAATGAAAAATATTTATCGGTGAGAAAAAGACGTTCGATTTATTGCTAAAAAATATACTTGAACAGATTGTGTTAAAATTTGAGGCTGATCGGTTCAGCCGTTTCCGAGAAATCGTGCTCACTGACTTTAAAAACACACTTATGAGAAAAACGCGCTCAAAGTTTCAAAAGCACTTTCGAACGCTCTAACACGTCATTACAAATGTGCGTGTAACTCCGAGAATATTCGCCGGATTGGGAAGAAATTGTCTGTGTGTGTCGTATATGAGGCATTCTTCATCAACTGGGCCACTTTTTTTTCAACCTCTCCATTTTTTTTCAAAATCTGCCAGTTTGAAATATTAGTCAAAAGGAACGTCTGTGATTTTTTTTAGATTTTCTTAGGCGTCCGTTCAGGATTTTTAATTTTTTATTACGAACACAGTATCCGAAAAAATATTCATCAAACAAAAAAATAATAAGAATTCGTTTTTTTTTATTTTTTCCGCTTTATCGAAAAAAATCAAAATCATAATTTTGCATTGAGAAAATTAAAATATGGCAAAAAAATGAGAATAACTTTTTTTAAAACCTAATAACACACTTTCGATTTCGGTACATATTTTACAGGATGTCTGGCATTGGGTAAAAAGTCTGCGAAAAAAATTTCAGAATGGTACCTGCAATGGTTAGGATGAAAAAAAAATAAAAACCCTGCGAAATCTCATAACCGCATTTATACGGTTAAAAAAACCCTGCGAAATCTCATAACCGTATATATGGTTATGAAATTTCGCAGGGTTTTTATTTTTTTTCATCCCAACCATTGCAGGTACCATTTTGAATTTTTTTCGCAGACTCTTTACCCAATGACAGACATCCTGTAAAATTTGTACCGAAATCGAAAGTGTGTTATTAGGTTTAAAAAAAAAGTTATTCTCATTTTTTTGCCAAATTTTAATTTTCTCAATGCAAAATTATGATTTTGATTTTTTTCGATAAAGCGGAAAAAATTTTAAAAAAACGAATTCTTATTATTTTTTTGTTTGATGAATATTTTTTCGGATACTGTGTTCGTAATAAAAAATTAAATATCCTGAACGGACCCCTGAGAAAATCTTTAAAAAAATCACAGACGTTCCTTCTGACTAATATTTCAAACTGGCAGATTTTTAAAAAAATGGAGAGGTTGAAAACAAAAGTGGTCCAGTTGATGAAGAATGCCTCATATGTGCATTACGAAAAAAAAATTGGAATCGATTTTTCGAAAATTTTAACTGTGTATAACCCCTTGATACGCAAATGTTTTAATACTTCACCATTGAAATATTTCAGTATTTCCACCCCATGTGTTCGTACATTTGTTATACTTGAAGGATTGTGGGTTTTAATATTTTGTTTGTTTATTGATATGTATTTATATTTTAATTTTTGTATATTATCATACCTCTATATTCGGAGTTATATCTAAGTAGTTGTAGATTTTCGTATGTGAATACTCTCACTTTTTAATATTTTCATTCTTGCCGGATTTAAATAATCCAATATTTTGATATTTTGATACTTCAATGTTTCAATGTTCAAATATTTAAGGATGCCGATATTTTAATCTCCCATTACTGTAATATTTCAATACTTTAACTTTTCATTATTTTCATATTCCAACATTTCAATAATTAATTATTCCAAACGTCTAACCTAATACTTCGTACGCACACATAACTACACATGTGCACTAGTATGCACGAGTGCGTATTGCCTTAGATATCTTTCGCACCGTAGGGGACGGTGTTTGAGGTAGGTTGAGGTGTACCGCTCCTGGCATGTAACACCGGTGGCTCTTCCCTCGATTATACCGGCTCCGAGCACATCCCGCAGACATTACCTGCATCAACTGTGTATTAATATCGTGTATGCCATCTGACGCGTACGAATACGTGATAAAGGGTTGTTTTATCGGTCTCGATGACACTCGATGACTTGAGTATCAAAATAAAGATCTCCGAAGAGGTAGACATATAGATAGATAGATAGAGAGAGAGAGAGAGAGAGAGAGAGAGAGAGAGAGCGAGAGAGGTCCGCTCAGGCATTGGGTAACGTGCATACAGCTTCGTAAGTACATACATATGCATACGGTACTTTGTGCACCGGTGTATGTACCCCTATCCACATATATATGCGCGTATGTCCAAGTTACTTGTGCAAGCGTCGCAACGGGTAAATTCATGCGATTCAAAACGTGCAATTATGAATGCATAATCCACCATGAAAATACGTAAATGCGCGTGGTTAAATCCAGGCGGATATGTTATTCGCGTTTTATTCGTGCGCGCACACGGGGGAGGCGGAATGAAACTGTCCGGCGGATGCTGCGCTGTTACCGCTTGATCTCTCTCTCTCTCTCTCTCTCTCTCTCTGTATATATCAATATATATGTTTATATATATATGCATGTGTGATATATATATATATATATATATATATATATATATGTATGTATGTATATGTATATATATGTTTTTCTTTCTCCATCTATTTGATAGTGGGTAAAGCATTTACTGTATCTGGCGTGTCTGTCTTCCTCTGGGCCTGCTACCGCTCTCCCTCTCTCTCACTCCTGCTCTCTATCGTCTCGCGCCTACCGACGATGCACTCACCTTAAGTGGAGAATCACCAGGGCACATCCGCACCGATCTTTGCGGGCATGCAACACCAACGCACCTCTGAGTACTCGCATATATATATATATATGGGTGTATATATATGGGGACTCAGATATCACGCGCACGGCGATATACTCGCGTGCTGCTCGACTTTACTCACGTGCCCGAACGCTGAATATCATTATCTCACCCGCGTTACAGAGCTTCTCAAAAAAGACCGCACCGGCACTGCACACACGCACACGCGCACACGTACAAAATTATGTAAAGAAACGCAGTTTCGCATGGGGGTATGGTTTGCTATGGCTAGGCCGTTCCTTGAACACCTTGAGGCTTTAGAGAGAGACGAAGAGAGGCGTTTATTTCCTACTGTGGAACCGAAGATCGCTGAAAGTACTGTGCCAAAAAAAACCGACAAACTAAATTTAAGTAAAATAAAATGTAAAATAAAATTTAGAGAGAGAGTTTGGAATAGCTCGTAATATCTATACGTTATACTCTTTCAATCATTAATTTTTTTTAATCGGCAGAATACTTTTTTTAATTGGAAGTAGTAGAACTTGTGTCCCTATTTACTGTCATTCATGCTAGATGGGTCTTCCGTATATATACGTTTTTTTTTCTATTCCACATATTTATATGTATATTTTTTCCATCCAGTCTCTCTCTCTCTCTCTCTCTCTCTCTCTCTCTCTCTCTCTCCGTCTCTCGATGACGTAATATATATGTACATATATATATGTGTGTGTGTATACATACATTACACTGTAAAAAATAAGCGTGTTGTCGGTGTGTTGAAGCAACACACAACACGCCTACAACGTGTGTAGGACCTGATTAACGCGTTGAAACTACGTGTTTTACTTATTTTACCGTGTTGAAACAATACGCTCTATACCATTCTTGCTAACAACACGTTTTAAATATGTTGCTGTAGAACACGCCTAATGTAACACACATGAAGCGTGTCGAATCAAGCCATTTTCTTTCAAACAACACACTTGATGTAGGTACACGCGAGTCGAACGACACAAAGCGTCGTGAAACAACTCACTTGCACGCGTGTACCACAAACAACACGCGTCCAGTGAGTTGATATCACAATATAGTGGCTTTATAACCTCGCTACGTCATGCACGGACTTGCGAAAGAGTTTTTCAATTGCGAATCGTATCATTTTAAAAGCGAAACACATAAGTTTTTGCTCGTCGTGCACACCTACATAAATGAAGAAAATAATGTGCTCTGTGAAACCATGGTAATTGCAACACTCAGTTTATTGACGTGTATATAAAATAATTTTTTGGTAAAGTGTTACTGCGAAAAAATTTTTTTTATTTTGTGCGGATCAATTTTTTGTTCGTTGTTAAGAAAAGTTTCTGTCCAGAGTGAAGAAAGATGCTTCTTAGGGGCAAATTTAATTCTATGCGTACCAAGTTTTCTGTTCAGTGGGAAGAAATTTTCTGTGCGGAGTGGAGGAAATTTGTTGTTCTGGGCAAAGGAAATTTTGTATTCTGTGCGGACCAACTTTTCTGTCCGGAGTGGAGTAAATTTCTTGTTTGGGGCAAAGGAAATTCTTTATTTTGTGCCGACCAATTTTTCTGTCCAGGGCAAAGAAAATTCTCTGTCCGGAGTGAAAGAAATTCCTTGTTCGGGGCAATCGAAATTTTTTATTCTGTGCGGACCACTTTTTCAAACGTCTTGAAACAACGCGTTTGTTTTTACAGTGTACGCCATCGAGAGAGATTGATGGATCGATTGCTAAGTTTATAATTCTCCAGTATACATTTTGAGGCAAATCAAGCCATAGATCGTTGCACTTTCTGATCTCTCTCTCGCTCTCCCTCTATCTCTCCAGAGAGAAGTTTGACCTAACCTGCAATGTATAAAGTCGAACACCTGCTTTTTGCTATTAAAAATGTAATGCATCGTTGCTATTAGTTTGTAACTTGTTAGTTTATCAGCCTACGAATTTTAGTTTACATCGAGTTTTCACAGCTCGTATTATGTACTTGTGAATTATGCACTAGATGGCAGTTAGTCCTAACGCACTAATAACAAATCTATCTATCTATCTATCTATCTCTTTTTCTCTAAAAACATATAATCTAACCTAATCTCTCACTTTCAATGACGTAACAAAGCATGATGTAATTCCACGGTAATAACAAAAATACAACGCAAATAAAAACTGTAGCAATATCAAAATCCAACCAGAATGTTGAACAAAATCGTGTGAGATCGTAAAAGTAAAATAAAAATATAATTAAAGTAAACATAAAATATAAAGTCAAAATAAAAATCGAAATCATAGGAAATCATATGAAAATCTATCATTTCTACGGTACATTAGATTGCTCAATTAATTTTATCAAAAGGAAGGGCAAGCTCGATTCGAACTCGATTTTGAGAGAGGGGGAGAGAGAGAGAGAGAGAGAGAGAGAGAGAGAGAGAGAGAGAGAGAGAGAGAGAGAGAGAGAGAGAGAGAGAGAGAGAGAGAGAGAGAGAGAGAGAGAGAGAGAGAGAGAGAGAGAGAGAGAGAGAGAGAGAGAGGAACGACCCTGAGTTAACAAAAGTACAATTACTATTCCATACGTGAGTTCACTCAGCAATCTTCGATGCCGTTCGTTCTCGTTTGTTCCCTTCGATCGCCAGGGGGTCGTGATTGTTGTCTCTCCCTTGCTCATTTCTTCTCTCCCATTTCTTCTTCTCCGTCAATGCCATCGCAAGCGGAATTAATAATTATCTCGCTAATTAAACAACGAATTTATCACTCGACAATCGACGAGTCTTGGAAGCATTTGCCGTGTATGCGAGACGAACGAGAGGAGCGCGCCGCGGGTGGCGGATTCACGGATTCCTCGTGCCCGGAGCACTCGAACGATTAATTGAAATCGCGATTGGAAAGAGCGCGCCCGCGCGCGCAATCTGCGATCCTTCGGTGCGCTCTCCGCGAGCGCGGCGTTGCTCCGCGTTCGGGCGAACAAAACTACCTACAGTGGTGGATATACAACCTTGGTCAAAAGTATTATTAGGGACATTTTTCATCAGCCGAAAATAAGCGCTGCAGTCCCTCGGAGAAAGGGATCATCGAGCTTTTTTTACGTTGCTCTTTTTTTTACATTAAAATACTCGATTATTTCGACTATTCGTTTAACGGGATAAATTATTCGTGAAATGAATTCACACGTTATTTATTTTTCAATAAATCATTAGTTGGAATCCCTTTAAAACAAAATTGAAGACATACAATATATTTTTTTGACTATTTTTTGTACGTTTTTTTACGTTCTCTGTTTTTTTGCAATAAAATATTCAATTCTTTCGACTATTCGTTCGACGGGATAAATTATTCGTGAAATAAATTCACATTTTATTTATTTGTCCATAAATAATTCGTTGGAATCCCTTTCGAAAAAAGTTGAAGACGCCATATTTTTTTCTGACGAGAGTATTGGGATGACAAGTTCAGAATTTTACAGACAATTTAAGCACAGTGTTGCCGTGTTTCAGTTTTTTTCCATTGAAAAATATTCATAAACAATGAAATTATTATTATTTAAACAAAGTGCCGCCGTTGCTGCGTGACCAATCGTCGTAGGTCGTTCCGGCAATAGGGTGATCTAAAATTGAAACCTAAAATGTGTACTTTTGGTATAATAATGAAACTTCCATATGGCCGAATGCCTGTTTAACATTTTGAAAATTACCTAAATGGCAAGCACTAGAAAAAAGTTCGATTTATGGTTGGATTTATGGATTTATAGATTTATGGATTTATGGATTTATGGATACATATGGCATCTCGTAAACACTAATAGGGCTGTCGGGACTGAAATAATATTGAGGTTTAAGGCGGTCCTCTAGTTTCTCGGGTCGAAAAAATCGATTTTTTTTCATAAATCACATCTACAACATGTGTAGAAAATGTGTGCCAAAGGATTTTTCGATATTCGAAGTGGTTCACAAGTTACGACCCTGGAACGGAGCAGGTATACGGAGCAGGTATACTTTCAAACGCGTTTTTCTCGAAACACCATTTTTCGAAACGGTGACCACGATATTTCAGAAACTACTGCACCGATCTTGTTCAATTTTATACAGCATCTTTAATATGTTATAAGCCAGCAATTGAACTAGGATTATCATGATTGCTTCGATAGTTTTTTTTGTACGAGCGAAAAACGTAAGAAAAAATGAGTAAAAAATAGAATGTAATTTTCAAGAGTGTATAAAGAAGTCAATTTTTGTAATTTAGAATTCACTCTAGTTCAATCGCTAGTCTTAAATATGAAGATTAAAATGCCGTTTGGTTTTTTTATTTCAGATAAGCAGAACAGCCGCAATCTTGGTCACCGTCAAGCACCTCTTTTACTTGATGTCTTCCTGTCGGCCACTATAACTTTTATTCTATTATATATTTTGACTTAAAAAAATTTGTAAAGCTTATTTAAATGTTAATAAAGATTATGCAAAAACAATGAGAGCAATTATTTCGATGCTTTGCCCGTAAAAAATTATTGAAAAAGCCGTAAAAAAACAGCCGAGAAACTAGAGGACCGCGTTAATCTTGAAGTGAACTTATCCAAAAAAAACCATCCGGTCGTACGATAGGAAATATTGTGAACCATTCTCCGTCCGATTTTGAAGTGAATCGGACGAATAGATATTGAGTATTCATATTGTGTAGTAAAAAAAAAAACTTAAAAAACTTTAACAAGTAAAAAAACGCCAAGTAATAAAAAGTTCGGTTGAAAACATTTGGCTGTTTTACTATCTACAAAATTCAAATTAAATTAAAAATATTTTTGATTCTATTGCAAACAATGATTTCATTTAGGTTGTGACTTTTTTCATTTCAACGTACAAAAGAAGTGAAATAATTTTTTATGAAAAAGCCAACTAAGCTTACTAGAAATGTACACAAAATCATCAAATTCTAGAAATAATATTTTTCTCAATATTTTATTTTAAAACCCATATAGTTATTATCATAAAAAATACGTATCAGAATTATATAAGTACAACATACGTATCACACAAGTACACTGGAAATGCTGTGGAACGACTTGGCGTGCATGGTGAAGAATAAAACTTCGGGAAGATAACGTAAAACCCCGCAAGGCCATGCGTTGGAACTCAGGAGGAAAAATCGATAAAAAATATAATGATTATTGTGAAATGCGAATATTAAAATTCCGAATGATAAATCTTGCGAAAGTAGATTTGAGAGTGGCCACCTGACCACATTTGAATGGAATTTATATTTACGTCGGATGTAAATTGATATGGCAGTTTTTAGGTGTTTTTTTTCGTAATTAGGTGAGTAATTGCATTACTACTTGAATGTAGAAACATCTTAAGGCACTACTACAACAACACGAGATTTATTCATAAAATGAATTCAGGTTAAGAAAATTAGAATTGTTAGGTTATGTGTGACAGCCGATAACAACACAGGCAGCTGATAACAACGCATGCGCGAAACATACGTGCATACGTAGTACATGGTTGCTAGCTACCGCAGCGCCGCTTATGCGGAACCTTGTTTCAGGACACTTTTACGGACACGCTAGAATACGGAGATTGGACTCGTTCCCGATAGTCTCCTTGGGAAAAACGTCAATTTGGAACGGGCTATACGTAAACAGCAACAGGGATTACGTTGGAACTGAAGTAAATTATAACATTAACATTCAATAGTCATATTTAAAATGCCTTATTAAACTATTAAATTAATCTGCAAAAGTATTGTTTTTATTTTGAAAGAGAATATACATATTCAAGTACATATTTTTTCACACATTATATACATATATACATATATATATATATTGTATACACGCGGGCATGTTTTACAAAAGTTGAAAAAAAAAACGCAAAAAATCATATCCAATTTGGGTATTGGATGGAATTGAAGAAGAATGAAAATTTCAACCACTCGAACGACTAAAAAACGCTACGATGAAGATCGGAAAGCGTTGGGTCGATGAAAAGCCACGTGGTTCGGTCGTCAAGCCCGGCTCATCTTATTCTTCATACGTGGTCAGAACTGTTATGCGTGGATCTGATCGGGTGCTATCAAGACGCTCGGGCTGCAAAGCAAAATGTTCGAACATGTACCCCCATGGAGTATCGCATCGTGGAAAATCAATGAATTTTGGGAGACTAAAGATCAGATTTCGAAATTCTTGAGCAAAGGCAATGGGAAAAGTGGCCGGCGCGAAGTTGAGAGGGGAGATACCTTTAGGCCAGATAAAAATTTGCTGATTGGACTGATGTATGTTTTTCCGATATCTCACAATTAAGGGGTTGAAACTGCCCGTCGATTTTTTTGCCGAAAGCACCGAAATGCCTTTTGGCATTTCGGTCTAAATTCAGGTCAATATATGTTCGTGTTATGATGCAATTGTATATTTGTAACATTCCAGCCCCCCCCCCCCCCCCCCCCAACATTCCCCCTCTCGAAAGGCAAACGTTCAAAGTTCTTACCATGCGGCATGGACGAAAATTTGTAGAAATAAAAATGGGTTACAAAGAAAGTACAATCAATCAAAATAGTCGATACACATTTTCTCGTTTTGGCGGAACGACAGTCTTAAGGGGTCAACGCACCCTTAAAAACTTCGTTCTTTCTATAGCTCGTGAACGGGCCGAAATAAAAATAAAGTTCGAAAGAAAAAAATGTTGTATTCTTCGACTACTAGACGTTCATGATGATAATAACGAGTACAGCAATAAATAGCATGTTGTTTATGGCAATAATTCGTGAATTACTTGTGAAAAATCACTCGTCAGTTTTCCACTAATATGGGCAGAGGCAAGGATCGCAATCACGGACTGACTTCGTGCTTCGGGAAGCAACTGGATTACAATTGTATATTTACGAAGAAATTCTCCCCCGCCACATACTGCCTTTGAAGATTACAACACAATCGGAAAAGTGTTCTCGCGCTACTCATTTAGGAAACGTTTCAACTCTATGTTTTTTATGGATTATACTCATTACAATAATGACAGTCATGATAAAAGTGTTTGAAACAAAGAGTTTTCTTACACCACGCACAAGTGATAATAGCTGCTTCGCCGCATATATAGCATGACGTATGTTTTATTACTACTTTTGGTTGTTACATGGTATATTTTTTTAAATATCAATCAAATTTTTTAATTTTCATGTAAAATTAGCTATATCTAATCATCCATATAAAATTTCACTCACGCATACAAACAAATTCGTAGCTGACTGTGTTTGTATGTGAAAAGTTTGTATGCAGCAATTAGTCGCAAGTTCAATCCCAATTACAGTCTGTTAATTTTTACAAGCATTCCATGTTCCTAACGTACAAATTTGTAAACTTGTAAACTACTAGTAACAAATTACTAGTAAAATCAATTAAAGACTGAAAAGTATAAAATCATTTATCTGTAAGAAAATATTTAAAAAAACAAGCTTTTATTTAATGTACTGAAAAGTTGAAAATAATTTTTTTACCAAGTCACCTATATGTGACTATAGATAAAATCTTGGGGCGCTCAAAATTTAGACTTATAATCTATAATTTACATAAATCCGTTAACATATCAAATGTATTTAATTTACTGTAAAACAACCTTCCATTTCTCAAATAAAAATTATGAATCTGAGTATAAACGTGTGATAATAATCTGTCTAATTACTTTTGTGCCAAATTAAATACGGTTAATAAAACTGAATTGATCAAATTTACTAAACATTAGAAAAGTTGAGAGCCCCAAGTTTTTATTTATAGTCACACATAGATGACTAGGTAAAAAAAAATTTTCCTACTTTTAGTACATTAAATGAAAGCTGGTTTTTAAAATATTTTTGACACATAAATTTAAAGATTAAAAAATAAAAAATGTATCACTTTACAGCTAAAAGTAGTAATAAAACATACCCTAAGTCTCAAAGTGAAGAAATGTCGCCTTAAAAAAAATTATGAAAATCAGCAATCTTTTCCTCGCCTAAAGGTATCTCCCTCTTGAGGAAATCTAGAGTACACGATTTTGGTCGTGCCGTCGCTTCTACTGCAACGGTCTCATCGATACAACGATAAACAAGTTCACGTGGTGAACCTGACCAGCTCATAGTTTGACACAAGTTACAATGTAACTTTATAGTCTCGTGTCTAACAAAGCGATTGATATAAAAATACTAATGAATAGTGCTTTTTTAATAGTGTGTGTTCTTCTAATTGAAATGTGCACTTAACAATTTGAAAGAAAAAAATTCGACAGAAAAGAAAAAAAGCCTAGTCTAGTCAAGGCGAAATAATATCTATACGTTTAACAAAATCGTAACACAGGCTTTTCAGCACATGAAGTATTTATTTAAATAAAAACTAATTGTTCTGTTGTTAACGAACGATACTGAGGCCAAAAAGACAATTTTTTAATTTGTTTTCTGTCTGTGTGTGCACGCATCACGCAAAAACTACTCAACGAATTTATTAAATTCGCGTCAATATAATTTAATTTATTTTTAAATTCAATTCTCTTGAAACGAATGATAATATATTAATACGAATTCATAATAATACGAAATGATGTTATTGATGCGAATTAATAACAATTTAATTAATAGTTTCGACAGAATTAAGTTAGCTAAATTCCATTAAAACTCAGCATAGATATAGCTCGTGCCCCAAAACAGTTCGATGCCAAAATAAAATACTCACATGAAGCTGTACGTGACCAAATCCTCCGTCCGATTAAATATCGAGCCAGGGTTAGTTTTAAAAATCCTAACGATAAAAACGATTCCATTCTCGAGGTAAGATTTTAACGCATCGTCTACGGCAACCGTCGTAAAGATTCCAGGATTTTCAGCGGTCGACACGGCGTGGAAGAGAATCCGTGGTACGCCGTGTTCCTTTTCATCATTCGAAATAGAGATGGATAACAACAATCAAAATATTCAATATATCCGAAAATGTAATAATGTTATATAATGTAATTAATTTAATAAAATGTGATGTGATTATTTATCAGTAATGTATATTTCATAATTGATATATTAGTAATGTAATACAACATAATGTAATTATTATTAGAATGATCTTATTACAATAGTAATAAATATAAGACAATTCAACAGGAAAAAAATCTTGGTGCCGGCAAAATTTCTATGGTTTTATGTCAAGTGACTACTGATGAGACCTATACCAACCTATATTGCAATTTACTACACAGGGTTTTCGAATGAATTTCAATTTCATAATGAGTGTCGTTAGCAGTTCATTTGAGACATTTTTCTTTGTTTTTTAAATGATTTGCCGTTATAAATTAATGCAATGACACGTCGACGGTGGCAAATCGAAGACGAGCTTGCTCGAGCTACCTTGATACATTTTGTTATAGGGACACTGAGGACACTTGATCCTTATGGGAGCCTTGGTACGCGACAATTACGAACATTTTCTGTAGGGGAACTTGGGGCAAGACGAACACGCGGGGTAAGATGGATCCTAGCTACTACACAGTGTGTCCGAGTACAGTGCTCCGGGTGGAGTTCGGAGAGGTGGCAGTCAAGCGAATGAGTATTAAAGTGTCAACTGTGACGGAAGCACGCCTCTCGAATGAGAAAACAATATCGATTTTTTTACGATGTAATTTTTGGAAAAATTTAACATCGTTTCAGTTCATTTGAGTTGCTGGTATTGATTAGAGACAGGTGGCTAAACACAATGAAAGTACTAATTATTAATATAATAAGAACGGTTTGTCAGAATTTTTCAAGTTTATTGCGTAATTTTTTGTTAATTCGTTAACCGTCTAATGGGGCAAGATGCATACAAGCTATCGAAAAGCCACACCATTGTACAACGTACCTCTATTTACTCTAGAAGGGGTGAAATGAAACTAGTAAAGCATTGAAGTGTGATGTAAATTTAAAAAAAACCGTTTCTGAAGAAAAAAAATTATGCCTAATTGTTATGAAATTATTACAAAGTGTTAAATCTATGAGTGGGAAGAGAACAAACAATTGCGACAACGGGAAATTTCGAAGCTTTTGAGCGACAACTAAACATTCATTGGCAGGCTAGAGCTATCGCGAGCTTAATTTAAAAATTATAAAGCAAAAAGTTAATCAGTGAGAAGTGAACGAAAAAAATTGATTTTTCAATGAAAATTTGATTTTGTGGGAGGCTTGATCGACCTCTAAATACTTTTTGACCGCTTGCAGCTTTCGCGACATTTTTTTTCTCTTAAATTAGGAAAATTGGATGGTGAGGAAAACGAAAAAGGAAAAATAGAGCTCAAATTTGTGCCACCCTAGTGTGTAGTATACCAAGCACGGTACAGGAGTTGACAGTACACATATAAAAAAAGTGCATCCCTTGTCGCTTGAATAAACGTTGTGTCGAGGATTTACATGGTAAATAATAACGAACCAATGAAAAAGACGAGAGACGAGGCAAAACGTATTTTCGTCGGGACATTATTGCAGCGACTTGTCAAGTTCATTTTCAGATATAATGAGTAATCGATTACAGAAAATAAAACATAATGCTCACATCAGGGTATGATTGTGTGTATCCAGATTTACATCCGCGTGCGGTGCAACGTTTCCAGTATGCCACAGCTACATAATTCCCTTCCGGCATATCCGGAACATCGAATTGCATTTCAATCCGCTTCTGAGAAGTGTCTGGCTGCACAATATTGATATCTCCGATCCTACCAGCCGATATGCTGTCGTACACCGGTGCCGTACCTACTAGCTGTAGCATACAAAATCAATTGCCAATATCAAAACATAGTTCGAGCGATGGTTTTTTTCTCCAAATTCATGCACAAGCTGGGCCATTCAAGCTGATATCTCAGAACGTGCGCATCGTAATAAAAAAGTGTTTTAATTAAAAGTTGTGTGGTTCTGTTATGAAAAAAATGACAGGGGCGACGATCATCGTCAATATAAAAAATACGAGACCCCAATTTTTCATGCTTTTTAAAATTATCTTGAGGACTTTTTTGCGATTTTTTTTGCATTTTCTCAAAGTATCCACATTCAAGAAGACGCGAAAAATGTTTGATTCGAAATTTTCAATATTGATCAATTTATAGACGATTTAGTTAGAGCAGGTGCGAACCGATTTACGTGTACTAAACTTTCGGGTTTTACACGAAACGACGTTTTTCGACCTGACCGGAATAGTAATTCTAGCCATACTTGCCCACTTTTAAATTAACAAAATTAATCAATATACGTTAGTGCAGTAGCTATCGTTGTACGTAGACTGTTTGTACTTAAAATATTTTGAGCTCCCGAATATAAGTAAAAATTTCGCCACAATTGTACGTTTTTTTGTTACCCGCCATTTTGTGAAATGTGCTTTTTTTCGAAAAATATGCCTACGTACAATGAGAAATACATTTATTTGGACTTTAGAACTTTTTATTTTATTTTTTAGACCACCCATTATCGAGTTATCGATCCGGCCGTTGCACATTTTTTATACAGATGCTTTATTATGCCTCGATCACGTTGTTAATTTTTAATTATTTTTATTTTATTAAAATTTGTACGAAATAAGTTCAATGTATGCTTAATAAGATACCGTTTTTCCAACTCCAAAATAAATAATCTAGTAGTTTAAAGAAATCGAAAAAAACGACCTTTTTCGGCCCGTTACTGTGGTGTCCTCCCATAAGGGACGCGGGATGTAGGGAGAAACTATTGTATTTGAAACTGTATTGAATAGTGAAAGACACCGACAAGGCAATAAAACTTATTTTTAACACATTTGAAAAAACATACATATATATATATAGATATATATATATATATCTATGTATTGCGTTGTGTTCGAAATAAGTTAGACTTATTTTTAACATTTTCTATTTACATTGATCATTGGATGATTTTTTTTTTTTTCATTAAATAACTATAAAACTTTTTTCTTTTGCATACTAATCTTTGTCAAGTTATCGATTCGGCCGTTGGACCACATTTTTTATACAGAGGCTCTATTACACCTCAATAATGTTTTTCATTTTGATTTCTTTTTCATACAAATTTACAGGAAATAAGTTAAATGTGTACTCGATGACATTTTTTTTCAAATCCCAAACAAACAATCCAGAAGACAACAAAAATCGGGAAAACGACGTTTTTTCGACTCGTCACAGTGGTGGTCTCCCATATAGTCCAGTAACAAAAACCAATGCACTTTTTAGCGTAGAAATATGGTTTTTTGACTGAAGGTAGATCGCTGCATACTAAAAGTCACCGCAATAAAATGTTGCCCCTCAACTCGCCCCAACTCTAAGAAATAGGGGTTGAAAACTCAAAAATCGCGGTATCTCGATAATTAATAGCCCGATCAAAAAATGTTTCAAACAAAAGTTGTTTGGAATAATAAAATACGTTTGAAGTTATCTGACGTTGAATCCCCCATCTTTGAAAATAGCGACACAAAAACACGAGAGCACCACTGACGCAGACAAGGACGACCCTGCATTTTCGAATCCTTTTTTGCCCCTATTTTCAAAGATAGAGAGTTGGCCGTCCAATTTTATTATTCCAAGCAACTTTTCTTTGAAACTTTTCTCGATCGGGCTAGTAATTGTCGGAATACGGGGATATTTAAGTTTTCAACCCCTACTTCTCAGGGCCGGGACGAGTAGAGAGGCAACATTTTATTGGAACGCGCTAAAAAGTGCTGGGTTTTCGTCTCTTTTACTGGACAAATAAGGAACTTCGCCATTGCGTAGAAACTCATTTACTTAAGTTATTTTTTTTATCCAAATAAAATCTACATACGTAATTGGTTTGACGTTTTTCGATCTTTCACGTCGTAGGGGATGATTCAGGGCGTGTATTTAGGGAGTTGCGTTTGTATTGAGAATCCGAAATAGTTCGAGAAGGCAAAGAAGAAAAAGTAAAATCGCTAAAATACGATTTGAACGGATTATTTTTCATTTGGTGAACGAAGTTAACTTTGAAATGGCAGGTTCAAAGTCAACTTCGTTTTTTTCTCTTTTAATAGGAGCCTGTATTTCTTATGATAGTACCGCTCTCATATGATTTTCATTAATACAGATAAACTTCGAAACACAAAATCAGGAACGCTCCCTCTGTTTTACCATGTGGTATGGTCGAGAAAAATTCACGCTACCATGCCACGAGAACTACGTTGATACGCAGCGATATATTATTTTTCACTGATCCACAACGAATACAACAGTTTTGGAACTAACCCTCTGCGCTCCCTCCACATCTCTGGCGGCAACGATAAGCAGCAGGATTGCAATCCCTTTCGTAATTGCCGAATTCATTCTGAAAAAATATACAACACTCATTTATCATTATTTACAGAAGAAAAACAAAATTATTCGCCGACGCGCATCCTCTTACACTGCCAAACAAATTTTCAATTCAAACAAGATTTATTTAAATGGAATAGATTTTTTCCTTGTCTCATGATCCAGTACGATCTTATCTGTTTCGAAGATATTTTTTGTTTGTTTCAGCTATTCTTTTTGAATATTAAATATATTTAAATTGAACAAATGAAGATTCGATTCAAATAAATCTTTATTTGCTTACAATATACATTGTAAATCGAAGTGTACTATATCCATAGAGTATTTCATCAATCCAAAATGAAATAAAACACTTGACTGTGACTTTTACCACAATGATTTTGTATCGTAATTCGTTATTCCCTAGCCTTCTGAAATGATTTTGTTTTCTGAGACAATATTTCGCCTATGTGGAATCGAAACTAGAATCTACCTATATATAGCTACGCACGCTGCCCCTACGCCATCGAGTGGTTGTAACATCTTGGTCGCAGAAATGGCATAAGACACCAAATAAATTCCTATAATTATTTGTTGCATGACATAAACTATATCAATTAATTAATATCATTGTGGTAATTCGACAGCTTTATCGAATAACATGCTATACATTTTTCAAACATAACCTATATATATACAGGGTGTCCCAGATCTAAATGCGTTCCCTGAAGTGGGGGTTTGGGGGTGAAATTCTGAGCCCATTGATATAAGCATGTGTCGGTCTCAGATCAACCCCTGAATTAATATTGATTTTTAGATGCGGGCCAATCAGATGCATCCGCCTTTAAAAATTAATAATAAATTCAGCGGTTGATCTGAGACCCACACATGCTTATATCAATGGGCTCAGAATTTCACCCCCAAACCCCCATTTCAGGGAACGCGTTCAGTTCTAGGATACCCTGTATATAGTATTCCTCTCTCTCTCCACCCTCTCTACCCCCACCCCCCTTTGATGTGTGTGGTGCAATGAAGATAGACCATTAGTTCGATCAAATAGAAAAATGGTCGAATCTACGAAAATCCTATTTAAGTTAAATGTAAAAAAAATTAAATACATGCATTTAGTGGATTCAACTAAACTGTTTTTTTTGAACAGATAAAACCGAACAGCAGATTTATTAGGATTAAATAAAATATTTATTTATTAGACGATTTTAAATGGATTTTGATTTGATTTAATAAATATATTAAAAATAAATCATTCCAATAATGGAATGCAATAGGAAAAATTTGCTTGCACGAAAAATTTAGCAATTTTCTGTCAGTGTATCATTCTTGTCTCATATTAAAAAGTATTCGCCGAATTTCAATAGTACTTGACTTTTACTTTTATTTGCGATCATTTCTCACCTCATAGTAGAGAAGGCTTCGTTAGGGGGAAGAAAAGAACGACATTTCAATTGAAATGTGTGAAAAATATTTGCACATTGAAAAATCACGTTAAAGGATTAGGCTAATGTGAAAATTCGAAAAATTGTTCGTCGCTTGAGGCAACTCAAATTAAAGAGGAAGGTCCAACGTATGGTGCAGTAATCGCAATCGAAGGTAAACTTATAGTTACGTACAACGATAGAACTGCTAGTCAAACTATGAACGCGTTTTTTCTCAAAACCATGTTTTTCAAAACGGTATACGCGATTTCTCGACATCTAAGGAACGGATTGCCTCGAAATTATGGTACGCTTGTTCAATGTAATAGTAGTTTCGACTTCACCGACGTTTTTCTTCATAACATTTTTTCCCCATCAGTTATTAACAATAATAATGTTTTTTTCCTTGAAAATGCGAAAAAAGATGTAATTTTTTTGTTGATCGAGGCACGATAACAGAAAAAAAAACTCGATCAAGTCTTAGCTAATATTATCTTAAAAAAAAACCCGTTTTTTTTTGTTTCGGATCAACCGGATTGCCAAAATCAAGTACACCGTTGAGCTCCTCTAGGTTCAAGGTTCTTCACAAAATTGTTGATAACTTGGTTAATAGTGAATACTTTTTAATGAGATTCGATACACAATTTTTCAACGAACGTACTTATTCGTTCAAAAAAAATTGTCAAATAACCCTGATTTGCGGGTGATCACAGTAGCCTAACCCCTTAAGAAAAACAGCGGTATGTGCGCGATTTTTCTGTGCCTGCAAAAGCCAATCTATCCTAACTTCCGTTAGGGAGTGTAATGCGTAAAAACCCGCAGGGATATAAGTTGAAAATTAGGAAATGAAAACCCTTAAAAAATCGAACACTCGAAAAATCGAACCCTTAAAAAATCGAACACGGAACGCCAATCGAAAACAGGTCTGATGGTTATTAGGAAATGCGAATATGAAAATTCTTGATGATAGATCTTTCGAAAATATTACCTGAATTGAGAAAGAGCAAACGTGTCCGGTGTTCACTTGTATGAATCTTGAACTGTACTCGTCTACGTAAAGAGCCATCATATTTATAGGGATCTCGCATGGAATTAATTAAACAGAATGGAATATGTATCCAAATATTTTTGGATTCTTTTTCCTCCGGTCTATTCTTAACAAATTATCGCGCTCTAACGCTTACCCAGTTGGTGACACGCGATAACACGTATCTACAAATTACACGGAAAGAACGAGCTATAGGAAAAAGTCAAGTGACTGACAGATGACTGTCAAAAATATTTGAACACATGCTGTTGTTCATCATTACGACTGTAGTGATCAATACCCACTTCTGCTGCACAGATGGATCCGCCACAAACTTTCCGCCATATTTTTTCTCCTTATCGCACGGAGAGGTTGATAGGGAAGTGTACTTTGAAATTATGGTTGAGAAAAGTCTGAACGGCGTAGAGAACGCCGATTATTCGTTCGTTTTGGGGCATTTGCACATACAGTATGTCAGCTAATTTTACAAGAGTATTCTGAAATTTGGCTAACGTGAATGTGACGTCATATAGTCGAGCAACGAACAATATAAAGTGTGGTAAAATCATTCATACACTATCGTTCCAATTCGACAATTTCCACATGTACAACATCGAGTGCATCATAAAATTGTGAAAAAAAACATAAACTCTTTTGTCAAGAGATGAGACATCATTAAGAGACATCACGAGAGGAAAACATTTGCTGATTTTCATGATTTTTTTTCAAAAGGAAAGATTTCTTCACTGTTTTTTTAACTGAGAATATGTTTCATTGCAACGTTTGGCTGTTACATGGTTTTTTTTCCATTATTAATCGCTAGAAATGGCGAATCTGTGGCAAATTGGGTATCTTTCTAACCTCATTGGCTAAAACATGACCCTAAATGTTTTTTGAAAATTAAAAAAAAATATTTTTTTTTATTGCAATATGTAGCCATTTTTTCTGAAAGTTTAATCATTTTGTTTCGAAGCGTACCATTCTATCGATCTTCACGTTTCTCAATTTTTCTTGGTTCATATTCTGCGTACGCGTGTTAATGAAAGAAAAATGTTTGGTAATTTTTTGCGGATTGATCCCACCGACGCTAGGTGACACGCCGTGTCATACCTCCGCCGTTTTTAAAGATTGAAAAAATACCATGTAACAGCCAAAAGTAGTAATAAAACCTACCCTAAGTCTAAAAAATTGTGAAGAAAACTTCGCTTAAAAAAAATCATGAATATCATCAATTTTTTCCTCGCCTAATCGTATCTTCAAGACGGCTGTGGACGCGACGAAAGTTAGGTTCGATTAGCGAAGTGCGGTTGGGGAGTGATAGGAAAGAGTTCAGTTGGTCACGGGGAATGTGTAAGAAACCGCAAACGCAGAAACCAAATACGAAAAAACGCAAACGCAATATATCAATTGATATCGATGTTATGTACCAAGCTTATTTTATTTAATATCTAAATTAATGAATTGATTAATTGATATGAAACGATATGGATATTAATTGATAATTCTATGAGCGTACCCGGAAGAGTAATTATTATTACTGTTATCTATTATACATATATGCAATTATATGTATATAGATTTACATGGGTGTTTACTAAATGAAAAATCGATGGCCCAGGCAAATGTTATGTATTCAAAATTATTATTACTGAGTTGTATCTGTCGAACACGATAATTCGTTATCTATTCTTGGTACGCCACAACTCACATAATGACGCAATATCTTAATATTCATTTGAGTGTCTTTCAAACACCCTAAAACACAGTCCCCTGTCGTGTCTCCTGACATACATAGGTTTAACTAGAATAGAGGACATGTCTTTATAAAATGCGACCATAATTTTAAATATTTATTTAATAATTCTAAATTCGATAAAAAAAACGTTTTTTTTCTTCATTTAAACAGTCCTCTGTCACGAATTTTCACACAATCGTCCATAAGTTGCAAAATAAAGAGAAAACGTGTCGGCTTTGTATTCGTATAAGTTTAATTTATTACTGCCTTCCGTTATACATACTTTATTTTTTTATTTCCAAGTAAAAAACATGCATGGGACAACTTTGTATGGACGACTTTCCATTTAGTAGAGAAATATCCACACAACAGTGAGGTCCAGACGGAAAATCTAGATGCCTCGTAATAAACCCTAACCGAATCGACTCCATCGATGTTCTACGATCTTTTTTAGTTTTGCGAGGAAAAATGCATTTAAAAAAAATTACATTTCGTATATGTGCTTTTGTCGCTTGTTTTTGTCACGTCCTGAAGGGACGTGGGCATATATTTTTTGATTCCCTCCTTTTTTGCCTACGACAAGCGCAATAGCACGGGATGAGGGTAAAAAGGGGTAGTGCTTGGAATGAGTTGAAATTAGGAAATCATGCAGTGACTTGGTATCGAGAAATAATCCGACAAATTTGTACAAACTAAACTAAAGGTTTATTACAAATAAGTGATCGGATGAATAAGGTTACTTATACAGACAAAATGACAATGAAAATAACTATGAAGTCGGGGGAACAATCGGATTAACATAAAATGAAATTTGGTTGCTTACATTGGTCGCTGTGTTCGTGAGTGTATCGGTGTGTAGGTTCGCTCGCTCGCAAGAATATCGGTTGTCGCTCGCAGATAAGGGTCTCGTTGATGGACGCCACGCTTAGCGTTCGGAAAGCGGTCACCAGCACCAGACTCTTGGGGCGCTGAGAGTGTTTATGTATATACGCGTAGTAAACAGCACTTGAAATATTTTATAGACTCGAGGCCGCGAGAGTCGACTAAACGTTTATACGACACTTCGGTCAAAACCCGAAGATGTATAATATTCAAGGCTCTATGATATCGGTACTGCACTTCGAATTCTGTCAGAACAAGATTAAGAAGCGAAGACGATTTTGCAAGACTGAGATCTGCACGCGATGGAAACTGTTGGAAGACTGACTTCAGGAAGGAAGTCTTTCTTGACGAGAAAATTAAGTGGGGATGAATTGTGGGAGAAGGAACTTTAAGGTTTAGCGTGATTGGTCGCGATAGTCATGATTCGCAAAATCGATCTCGATCATTCCTTACATAGAATTGCACGTGTCGAAGGCAGGGGACCTTTGTCCTGTGTTTCGGCGAAAAAGCGCATGGGATATAGAGTTCGATATCTGAGACCTAAGCATTCGCATGGTTTGTGTTATGTTAAACTATGGCTATGGTGACTTCTCATATCAAAAGATTGTATTGGGTGCGCGAAGAGATCGAGCGTCGGTGAGTTCTCGTTTCCTGCCGGCACCATGTTAAATAATTATCGGCCGGGACTTATTTAGGCTAGAGGCAAATTCTTCTCGTCTCGTTCGAGTGGTGCCTCGTATTTCTTTTTGGGACTTCGATATTTACGCCTTGAAGAAATGCAAGGTTATAACACGAGGCGGACTGAATAAAATAAATGAAAAATATGCTCGCGGAACGTACGCAAGTTCCGTTTAATGTTGTTACGCGTCTTATTCTTAGATTTATACATTTAATACGCTTATGGCGGCAAATGAGGATATTGGGAATAACCGAGAGAAGGCACATTCGCTAGGATGTAACATTTTTCACTCGTGTTATCATTATACAGTGCTCTGTTCAGCAATAAATGAATTACCAACTGAACACTAACGTAAATGCCTTAGATTTTTTTCAGGCTTGTACAAAATAGATTTAAGGGGATCAGTCACTAGGATTCGGATGATGGAAAAAAATACTTATAGTATTCTACACGACTCCCAATTGGTTCGAAAAAATTCTAAGAGGAAAGTACATACACGAAAAAGAGAAAAAAAATGAAAATCTATACTACATGAAAGCTCGATAATAAAAAACCTAAATAATGGTGTTTTCTCGAAAAGAAAAGATTAGAAATGACGAAGTGAAGGAAAAAAAAGAAAAAGATAGAGGGGGCTAATTCGGATGGGCATTCGAGGCATTAAGATTTTTCTTCTGGACGTCACTTTTATGATGAATATTAGACGGGCCCAAAAAAATTAAATTTTTGTTTTTTAATTTTTTATCGAAAATGCTGTTGAGAATGACAAAAAAAGAGGGCTGACCAAATTGTAGCCCTTTATATTAACATTTAGAGGTCTCTCATCGTGGCGTTCTATTTACCATTCATTTAACATGGTAAAAGTATTGTTTGCCACTTTTCAGCCTTATAACTCGCCTATGGGTAAATACACGGAAACGCCTAAAAACATTTTTCATAGAAAATTTAACGCTCTACAAATTAGGTCCTTAGCCTTCATACGATAAATTCACTCGTTCAAATTTTATTCAACATAGAAATTGAATTTATGTATTTGAATTTACTGTATAAAAAGTCACTGCGTGTCGTCAGTCCGTCAGATTCATTTTTTTTAATTACTCGGCGTCGAGACGCTGCTACGTCTCTTTATCATATTCTCGGCTGCTTCGACGCAAAATACAGCTCAGGACGATATCGGCGTCGCGGATCAAGCATGCTCACTCTAATTTATCGATACCACCGAGGCTTCCTCGCGACCACGGCTAATTAATGTATGTCCGAGTCTCACGTTCACTTTGCTTCTCTTTCTCCATACGTTTTCTCGCCTCCCTACAGCCGGAAGCTTTTTTGCGCGATGAATGTCCTGCGGCAAGAAAATACCAGCGGGAAGAAAAAGGCGCCTGCGTTCGGATCCCGCACGTACGGTGCAAAAAACAATGCAGTTTTTCACAATCATTGTTCATTAAGGGAAACTTTGTCCTTGAAATTTTCAAAAAATCAATTTGAGCTCAACATGAGCAGCTAGAAGAAGAGGAGGGATGCCTCTATGGACCAGGCATTGCCGATTAGCGGTAATTATAAACACAATTGTGTAAACACATTACAAAACTTTAAACGTGTTTTTCTCGAAAACACGTTTTTAAAAATGGCTGACATTCTCCTGACCGCTGTAATTAACATATCGACCTGAAATTTGGAGAGCATACTCAGAAAATATGTCTTCACGGAATGACGGATCGTTTTTTCGATAGATACATTTTTGCATTTATTATTTATCTTTTTATGCGAAAAAAACGCGAAAATTCGATTTTTTTTTAAATTGCCGCCATTTTCCGAAATTTGTACTAAACGAAAAACCCATCCGTCATTCCATGACCAAAGGGTCACAGATTGATAATATGCTTTAAATTTGTGTTTCAGATCAACAAAGAGGGGGCAGTGATGTCAGCCGTTTATCTCCCGCGATTTGAGGACCTGCTTTCGCGGAGCTGCAACGGCCGCCATCTTGGTTTCTTTTTAAAAAAAAAAAAATTTTTTTAACGTTCTGTATATCATGGATAAAAGCAAGAAAAAAACCGTATTCAAAAAGCTTTACTCGTTTCCTTTAAAAAAAATAAAATGTAAACACCTGAAATATGGCACTCCAAGGACAAAGTCTCCGTTAATGAAGAGCATGTTTCTGGCAGACTCTTGACAACGGTTCTAAAAAGACTTCGTAATTTATTTATTGTGCTTAATTTCGTTAATTATGGAATTGATGCTTTTCGACTATTGAATCATTGTATATATTGTTACGAATAATTATATAACAATATAATCGTCAATTAATGAAATTAATAAATTGTTGCATAATAATATTAATAATATTCAATTGTAATAATAAAGATAAGACTACAAAGATAACAATATAAAAATAATAATCGAGAAGGAAAATAATAATACTATATACTATATTTGTAAAGAAATCGTTAATATTAATATATTATTTTGTCAAACATTGTTAATTAATTAATTAACAATTTAATTATGTCTTCTATCGAATTAATAGTTTTCTGTCGATTCTCACCTTATAATAATAACGAAAACCACAATAATGATAATACCAATAATACTAATTACCGATCCTTGTACAAGGTGTTGGTATTAATAATACTAAAAATAATACGATACATATGATTGAATAATTAACATAAATATCATCATAATGTTTTCATTTTATTGTGTCGAAATAGATGAGCTTTAACGATTCATTTTTAAAATAATTTTATATTTTAATAAAAAGTGATAATTAACATTAATTACTTTAATTAATAAAAATGTGTTTTTTTAAATATTATTTTGTTATAATAATAACCAAAACCAATCATAGTTTTTCGTTTCATATTGTGTAATTCATCGTGCTCTTGAAATTTTCATGGAAACTAATTTCAAGATATTCATGCAAACAGACTTCTACATGGAAAGCAAACTACAATTTCGAGCTTGTTTCGCCGGGATCTTCTCGATTACGAAATAAATAATATCGCAACTTCACCTCGTTGGTTACCAGATGCGTCGAGCGGGACAGGATACCCCCCACCCCCTCTCCTTCGCTGTCACTCGTGATCTTAAATGTAATATCGTGTCATAATGAACAATTTCACACACTCGACTATTCAGAAAATTTGTTTTCCGTATACCGCGCAAAAGTTGTATGTTTTAACGCTCGCGAGAGTCGTCGTTTCTCGCGTTTTATCTTTCTTTTTTTTTTATTGTTCCCGATCGGTGTAAACACGCGACGATATCTTGTTCCCGGCGGTTCGAATTAAACGCACATTATTTTAGCCATTTCGAGAGGAAAGCAAGAACTTTTTTTTTTTACGGAGAAAATTACGAAACGATTAATCTGCATGATGTGCAATTTAATATTCCTGTTCTTTCGTGGGGATAATGTCTCCGTGGCATATACGAACGAGTTTTGTTGAAATGCACAACTGGCTTTTTTTTGTCCTCGTCCACGTAGGCGTCCTGTCGATCTTCTACACGTCAAATTTAACAGAAAATATGCAAATTATGGCGAAGTGTTGCTGGATGGAGAAGAGTTAAAAAAATAAGGCGTAGATTATGCCCTTGGAGATTATAAGGTAAAAATTGTAAACGCAAAATCATAACGTAGCATAAAAAAAATTGAAACAGGAAAATAAATGTATACAGGGTGGCCGGAACATTGACGTCCAAAAATAAAATTTGGGTTCCGCGACTTTTCATAGTTTTCGAGTTATGAATTTTTTTCTGAATTTTTGAGAATTTCCGACCTGACCAATTTTAAAAAAATCTAAAAAAAAGTAGAAGACTTATCGAGATTTTTTTTGCAACTAAATCTTCATGAGTAGTACTTTTATGCATAAAATAATCAGCTTCGTAACTGTGATGAAAGTTATGAAAATTTTGGTCTAAAGTAAAACATTTACCTTCGGTAAATTATGACTTAAATTTTCAACTTTAAATTAAAAATCTAAACAGGTGACTTCATCGTTCCTTATTAAGCCTCAAAAATGCGCCAGACTCTCAGTTTTCATAATCATTTTAAAAAAGTAGTACTGTATAGGGCTACTTTGGCTAAAATTGGCCTTCAAAGACAGCGAGGTGGAAAATTCTTAAAATTAGCCATCTGATTAAAAGAAAAATTTGGCCATTTTATCATTCCTAAGGTTATTTAGTTTGTTAACTGACTAAAAATGACTGCAGGAAAGCTAAGATTTAAACATTTGGGGCTTTATTTTTTTTAGTTTAATTTAAGTTTAATGAATTTCACCTGCAATAATAATGGGCCGAGAGGATAAGAAACCGAAGTATTGCTATCTCTCTCACTCTCGGTGGCGAGAGGGGCAGCGCGCAACCGAAGCCAACGCAAAACAAGTTACTTTTTTTAATGATTATGAAAGCTGAGAGTCTGGCGCATTCTTGAGGCCTAATTAGGAACCATGAAGTCACCTGTTTAGATTTTTAATTTAAAGTTGATAATTTAAGTCATAATTTACCGAACGTAAATTGTTCACTTTAGACCACCATTTCCATAACTTTCATCACAGGTACGAAGCTTATTATTTTATGCATAAAAGTACTACTGATGAAGATTCAGTTGCAAAAAAAATCTCGACAAAGTCTTCTACCTTTTTTTAGATTTTTTTTTAATTGGTCGGGTCGAAAATTCTCAAAAATTCCGAAAAAAATTCATAACTCGAAAACTATGAAAAGTCGCGGAACATACATGGGGGTGATTCGGAAACCATAATACAATTAAATAAAAATGTACACAATAAAGAAAAAATTTATTTATGAAAATCGAAAATAGCATTTCAAATGTATATAATTCTCAAATATTAAGTAGAACTGAACGTATGTGTAAATATCGTGCGTATGGAATGATCATCAAAATTCCTCAAAATTTTACTATAATTCAATTAAATGAAATTGTATATCTTCAAGACAAAATTGAAAGATAAAATAACAAATAATAACTTGCATTTACATAATCGAAATAAATAGAATACATCAACTTATTTGTGATAAATGCAATTGTTTACTTTTCCTTATTTCTATACGTTGGGTTTACAAGTATGCTGTTTTTTTGCGAATGAATACGATAACTATTTCACGGTTTATCCTTGCTTCATTATATATATATATGGGGCGTTCCATACCATTTCGAACGGTCAAAAAGTTGTCCACTCTCCAAAAAATTGAAATTTTGTCAAATTATTTAATTATATGAAGAAAAAAAAACAGTGTAAATTTTTCCAAAATTTTTGGATCGCATTTTCTCGAGTTTTTCTAAATTTCAAAATTTTAAAAATACCGTTACATCTCGTGAGCATTTGATTTAACAGAAAAATGTTTAAGATAAAAAAGTTGCGATTTTACGTGAACTTTGTGAAAAAAATTTGTTTTGAATTTTTCGAGTTTAAAAAATGCCCATTTTCACCAAAATTATACATAAATATTTTTTTTCGGTCGGTATGTCACTTTTGATTTTTCTCAAAAAATTCTGGAAAATACTCTGAAGCGTGTACAGTAAGACCTATTTTTTTCAGAGTGTCTCGATTCGTTGTTCCAAAACTGTGCTTTGGTTTATTATTATGAGATATTTTTTTTAGACATATCAATTATTATTAAAAATTATTCTCACATTTTTCAGGTAATAAACATCCATAACAGTAATAATTTTTTTGAGCTTAATCATAAATTATCGGTTAGGTATACAAAGTTAACCTTGCCATACAAAGAAACGTTCGTCGTCCAACATGAAATTTGTGATACAAAGTAACGTCGTCGTGCAATATGGAAAATTGTGATACAAAGCAACGTCATCGTGCAATATGAACATATTATTCGTTGATGCCATCATCAAAATAATTACTCATGAATTCCCCTCCCGGCTCGTTTTCATCAATTATTTGACATTGGTTTTCTTATATCAATCGTAATTTTTTTTGCTAATTTCTCGATTTGTCTTATAGTCGCATAGTTGCTTCGCCGCTTCCATTTTCAGTTGCGCCTCTATTTTCCAGTCAATGTCTGGCTCCCTGCTATTTCCCAACCATTGCTCTAGTTTATTTACTATTTCTTGGTTTAGTTTTTTCCTGAACTTCCATACACTCGTAAATGTGTCTTAAATTTGCAATTGCCTGCTTGTATATTCTACATTTGTCATCTACATATCCTTTATTCGCGTATTTTCCAACATTACCACATCTTATCCTCATACCCACGTTTCTTTTCATTCTCCGCTGATCATCTACTCTTCCCAATATTTTTCCATACCCATAGTTGTTTTCCTATGTTCATGTTCCTTACAGTATGTTGAGGCGGCGATATTGCTATAATCGTATTAAATTTCTTATTAAATTTCAACATTTATGCCTCCTATTTTTTTTCAGCTCCTTTACAATTCCATTCCATACAGCTTGTCAGATTTTCCCGTCCCCGACGCTTTCTATTACTTCCTTTATTTATTTTCTCCTTTTTAATGGGTCGCCATTGATAATTGAGCAGCTGGCGGACAAAAGCGGACTTGTCCACACTACGTTAGATTTTTTTATTTTTCGTGTTTTTCGAGCACACCTTGATTGGCTCTTGAAATATTTTAGATGAGGGGCCTTCCCACTTTAGACGGAAAAGAGGCTATTTTCATGAATTTTTTTGATAAGTTTATATTATAGATATTGATATAAAAGTTGTTACACTTAATAAATACATTTTCGAAATACATAAAAAAAAAACAAAATTGATCACTATCGATAGACGAAAATGGTAGTTAAAAAAATGTCCTAAAAAAATTGGAGGTCTGCGCTGTTGATGAAATCTTGGAGATGAATCATCCGAAACAAAAAAATCTTTAGGTTTTAGATTTAATTTATTAGGTTTTAGATTTAATTTAATTTGGTTTAGATTTAATTTAATTAGATTTTAGATTTAATTTAAAAAAAGGTTTTAGATTCAGTATGTTAATGGCTATAGCCCATATCATGTGATTGTGTATGTATGCAAAAGTAACAAAATGGCGAACATTTTTCGAAAAAACGTGTTTTTTTTCACCGCTTTTGGAAAAAAATAGTAAACATCAAATTAAAAAAAAACCTTGATATGAGCTATAGCTATAGTTGTAAAGAAAATGTGGTTATAGCTATAGTTGTAAAGAAAATGTGGGTTAAAATTTCATAAGGATCGGTTCAGTAGATTTTAAGATTGTATCAACTGGCCGTCGAAAAACGTTGTTTCGAGAAAACCGCGTTCAAAGTTTGTTTAGATTACATAAATACATTTTTTAAAAAATTTGAAATGTATTTCAAAAGTGTACTTGTTAAGTGTTACGACATTTATATCAATGTTTATTATATAAACCTATCAAAAAATTCATGAAAAGAGCCTTTTTTAACGTCTAAAGTGAGATAAAAGTTTAAGAAGATATTAGAGATACAGGAATTTAGATAAAAATTTAATGTGACGTAATGTGGACAAGTCCAGTTTTGTTCGCCAGCTCCTCCATTGCTCTTACTTCTTCCCGTAGGCATTTTTTTGGCCAACTATCATCCCTGATCTTCATTATTTCAAATAAGCTTAAGCTTCATTATTTCAAATAAGCTTAATAATAAGATATTCATTATTTCAATAAGCAAATAATCTTGCAGCCCTTTTCCATACTTCGACTTCCATTCCCCTGCACCCCGCTTCCATTCGCCAAATATAGTTGGGGGTGTTTCTACTAACTCCCACGACCATTTTAAAATGCCCGGCTTGAAATTCTCCCACCTGTTTCCTCTTCTCCCACCCCCAAATCCGGATCCATACAGCATTCCATTTTTTACTATTACTACCATTAGGTACAGTCTTCTTTTGAGGCTACTTATTCTTACCCGCTTATTCTTAGCCGCTTAAGGGGCTATACCAGTGTGAACGCTGAAAATTTGGGTGATTTTCGAGAATTTTTTGGAAGAAAAGTACTTAATTAAATGTTTTGGAAAATTAAGAATATATTTGGCTATATTTGACCTGTATGACATAATTTTTGCATAGAAAAATATTGAGATCCAAGCGACTTGCGCGCTGCCTTCGGAGGCACCAAAAAAGTTCCTCCACTGCTGACATTGATTTCGGCCGATTGAGTAGCTGAAACCGAAAAAGGAAAAAAATGTTGTTAAACTGGAAGGTATTTCCTGTGCAATGACGTAGGATTTTCGACAAATATCCAAATCTAACAAAATGGCGTAGTTATGAAAAAAAACGTCTGTTTTCTTGCCTACAAAACGGTCGTTTTTTTCAATGCCAAATCGTCAACCTTCATCCAATCGAAAATATCCTGCGTCATCGTAGAGTACATATATTCAAGAGTACTCAGTTCAAATTTCGAGTCAATCGGATAACTGCTCTTTGAGTTCTAATGTCAGCAAATTTAAAAAATGTCATTTCGAGAAAAACGCGATTAAAGATTTAACTATCGATTTTTGCAAGATAAAATGATATTGATATTCTTGAAAGTATAAACTGTAGGAACGGGCAAAAAAAATCGATCTTTTGAAAGTGTCACACTGGTATAGCCCCTTAAAGAGCCCCCATGTCGCGTTTATGACTGTTGTATTCAAAAATACCATCTTGTACATATATATATATATATATATAATGCAATATATCTAAAAGGCAAATAATGGTATTTGATTGAATCCTGATTAAATCCCGGGTGGCAAATGAAACCCAAATGGTTCGATGTACCCACCGCATCGCTGTGATCAGGGCTGACCATCGATCCTGCAGACGTTTCAACATTGATTGTTTCATCTCCGATTCAGTAATTACCGTAATTTCCGCTCTTTACCAGATCATTGGCAATTTTAATGCGTCCGCGAGTACACATCCGCGCATGCAAAAGAGATCCGCAAGCGCTGGTATGGACGATACATGTTGCGATCAGTCTCGACTGACAACGGACGATCGATCGAGCGAGATCTTCGCGACGTGTTGCATGTTCGAATCTCGATCGGAGATCAACCGTTTCCCCTCTCTCTCTCTCTCTCTCTCTCTCTCTCTCTCTCTCTCTCTCTCCCTCTCCTTCTCTCTCGGTACTACTCCCTCTCGCAATTACCTTATCGGGATCATTCCCGTTTTCCTATCACGCGCCGCTACCGTTTATCGAGAGCAGCCTGTCTCCTTTTAGACACGGGATCGAGCGCCGAAGACCCTGCGGATTAAAGGGAACAGGGATTTGAATTTGAAAAATAAAAGAAATCAACAACAAATAAAAATTATCCTGTCATTTAAAATCATTTATATTCATGCGTGTAGAATGTTACGGGCATTCCTTTAATTCTGTTTTTATCTTCAATTTTCTAATTTGTTCTATTTTTTATACTTTTTTTTTCGAAAATACGTCCTGTCCTACTCGATCGTTCCGAAGGAAAGTCGTTTTCCGTTGAACGCTCTCACTCTCGCTCTGTCTCTTTCTCTCTCGTGGATATATACAAACCCGATTTAATTCGCGTCTCACTTTGTCCGTCGTTTGCCTCGGCCCTCTCGTAAAGATGCGCTTCGTCGTTCTTACAGTCTCGTGGCTTTTTTACTCACCATATATATATATATATATATATATATATATATATATATATATATATATATATATATATATATATAATGGTATCCGTACATACGCTCTTTCCAGAGAACCCCCAGGCTTCCTTCGTTGCTGGACGCAGGACAGCTATGCATTACGCGAGTCATCGAAGGATAGGCAAATTATAAAGATTACGGTCTCTTGTCTCTCTCTCTCACTCTTTTTCTCTTTAAAAGTGGATATCTATGGAGACTGGTGATTTCAAAGACATTGGACTTCGGGGACCCTTATCATAATAGCCCATTATCCCCATACTCAACATCGCTTAAGCCATAATGTCCTTAAAATAGTTTTTAAATAAATGTGAGCACGTTCATAAAATGGCCATTTCAAGGACCATTGGCTATGGCAAGAATTAACGACTTGATCGAAAAAAAAACTTCAAGGACCGTCCTCATAACAGCCAGATATCCTGATAGTCTGATAGCCAATATTGCATAGATAAAACAAACTCAATATGTTCTTTTCTTATATATATATAAAACTTCCTCTCTTATGCTCCTTCCTTCCTTGCGTTCTATCTGCCTTAGGGGCCCTTTGGGAAACGCTCTTCAAACGTGGGCCCACGAAGTCCCGCTTTCTCCTTGCTCCGTGCGGAAACACGAGACTGAAAAAATCAAATTGGCCGTTCGGAAACGTGGAAATCCACCGAGATTCCTCGTGCCCATCACGAACTCGAAAAGTGCGCAAGTCTCACTTCGGGAGAAATCGACGTCAGACATTTATTTCGCAACTCAAAACCAAATGCTTCGGATTTTTGCTGTGCGCGTATTGACGCAAAATTTCCCGTGAGGCTGCTATTTCAAGGAAAGAAGCGGAACAACGACAGAAAAAAATTAAATTGCGCGTCCTCTCAGTTAGTATTATGCTGCGAGGAATGAAAGAGAGAGAGAGAGAGAGAGAGAGAGAGAGAGAGAGAGAGAGAGAGAGAGAGAGGCGAGAGACAAAGATCTAGGGAGAGAGAGAAACAGAAAGATACGGCGAGGAAGCGAAAGAGCAAGAGAGGAGCACTTCTCGCCGGTTTAAAAGGCTGAGCCGAGAAACTTTTACTTCGTCATATCTAGTGGGAAATCTCTCTTTGCCGCACTGAATCTTCCTTGGATCTGCGGTAATCTGCCAGACGCGTCTTTTCGCAGTTATCTCAGTATTTTTTTTTGTTTTTACCTTTTTCATGTATACATGCGCGTTTCAAATCCCTTTCATACGTGCTCTTTTATGGCCACGAGCAAGTTTCATGCGCCTAGTAAATACACACACACACACACACACACACACGCGCGCGCGCGCGCGTGTGTGCCTAGTGTGTGTGTACCTAGTGGGTCAGTAGAAACTGGGCATTCGTAGACTCCGATAAATAATTTATTTTAGACAAAATAATCGAGGAAAATATTTTACAGGGTTTTGTCAAGAAGATAATTTCGGTCACTTAATTATTATTTTTACAACTAGAAAGGTAAAACTATTTTTGTTAATTTTGTTAATTTTGATTTTTTAAGTCACTTCCTGTCCGCACGTCGCTAATCTAACCTAACTTCCGTTGCATTTACAGCTGTCTTAAGTTACACTATATCGTACAGGGTGCGCCAGAGAAACTTACTTATTTGAAAAAATTCCCGCGCGGTGAGTTGGGTGGGTACAGGGGCGAGAGGGGGCGCATCTGGAGGGGGAAGTTCCCAAGTTTGTTTCTCCCTCCAGTCAGTTGCCATCATGCTCTGGTCTAGAGAGCAGCGGGCCTTCGCAGTCGAGAGCTTCTCTTCTAACGGTCGCTCACTTGTTGCTACGCAACGTGCCTTCCGCGCTCGCTTTGAAATTCCTCCTCACAGACTCGTTCCTGGCCGTAATTCTATTCTGTCGTGGGTTAACTCATTTCGGGAGTGTGGAAGTGTCGCTAAACCCAGAAATGGACTTCAACGGACCATCAGAACTCCGGAAAATGTCGAAAGTGAGGCAGTCAGTTGTGCGTTCTCCCCGGCGTTCGGCTCGCAAACACGCAGCTGCTATGGGAATTTCTGACACTACTGTTCGACGAATTCTCCATGAAGACCTTCAATTTCATCCCTATAAATTGGCTGTTGTGCAAGAATTAACTGAACGCGATTTTGTTGCCCGTCAAAATGCATGTGAAATGCTGGTTGACAACCTGCCTGAAGACGCGGTCGTTTTTTTCAGTGCCGAGGCTCACTTCCACATTTCCGGCTGCGTCAACAAGCAAAACATGCGTTATTGGTGTGGTGTAAATCCACGTGAGCTTCACCAGAAGCCACTTAATTGTGAGCGAGTTACTGTCTGGTGTGCGATGTCGGTAATGGGAATAATTGGTCCTTATTTTTTTTAAGAAAACGAACGCGCAGTTACCGTGAATGGAGCTCGTTACAGGAACATGATCGAGGAATTTTTTCTTCCAAGACTCGAAGAAATGAACGTTAGGAACGTGTGGTTTCAGCAAGATGGAGCCACAGCACACACAGCACGAGACTCAATGAATTTGTTGCGACAACATTTCCCCGACCGCCTCATCTCTCTCAGAGGCGATCTCCAATGGCCGGCACGCTCTCCAGATTTGACTCCATGCGATTTCTTTTTATGGGGTTATTTGAAATCTCTGGTTTATGTCGATCGACCACGGACCATAGCACACCTCAAGAACAACATTCGCGACGCCATTGCCAACATACCGATTGATATGCTGCAAAGAGTGGATACGAATTTCAAAAATCGACTTCATCAGTGTATGCGCAATGGGGATCGCCATTTATCCGATGTCATTTTCAAGACTGCATGAAAAAAAAATTGGGATATTGTATTCTCAAATAAAAAAAAATTTAAAACAATAATTGAAGTACTTTTGTTTTTATTGACCTTTCAAATAAGTAAGTTTCTCTGGCGCACCCTGTATTTGTCGAGGATGCGGGGAAACTGTGGAAAACCCATGGCGGTATAGACGGCCCCGTATCTTCTGATTCTCCGGTGCACAGATGTTTTGCGCAAACATATACATGAAGGTATCAGACGTATCGGCCTTCCGCTGACTGGTCGATGGGCCACCTGGTGGCTAAGCGGTCACCGCTCCGAGTGTCGGTCATGCCTAAGCCCGGAGCCTAAACCCGCTCATCCACCAGTGTCGGTTTGAGAAGCGTGGAAATATTTTTGAGATCCCTGGCAGTCTTTGAAAAGAAATCAAGCTCCACTTTTTTAACCAGTTACACTTAAGACGTGGCCGGAAAGAAGAGGAAGTTTCGGAATTTTTGTTCGGGAATACGTGGGCGGGTTTTTAAATTTTCACTTTTCAAAAATGGAAAATCTTCAATATTTTTTTACGATTTTTTTTTCTTTTGGTTGGTGATGGCAGGTGGATGAAGTACCATGCGGGTCGAATTCACCCAGTGTGACAAAATCATATCATGTTTTTAACATTTGATAATTACTATTTTTAAAGACAGCTTGATTACTGAAAAAGCGCCTTGAAAATAGAAAAGAATGTCCAAACTGTGGGAATTTTGTAAAAAAAAAACAAAAAAATCAAACGACTACGCATAACGATAGCCACATTTGCATAGATATCGATAAATTGTTGACTTATAATTTACAGATAATCTTTCATATAGATATCGATGGGACAAGGAAGAGAATTTTTTTATCGTCAAATCAAGCCATATATCTCGGTTAATTTTCAAGGTTTTTGCATAAAATTGGTGTAAAACTAGATGTTTATTGTGCTCTAAACTGAAGGCCCGTGCTATGCACGTATTGATCGGAGATGGATATAAATGAATCTCACAACACGACACGGTTAAAATAAATCTATATTCTCTTTATTAACGCAGGCTTAGGTGCCCACCATGACTGCGTGTTGAAGACTGACAAAAGGAAGGCACGCTCCTGCCCTCTCGGGGTCCGTACACTTAACGGACTCTACGCGAATTTCAGCGTAACCGCGCGACATTTGAAGCTTGGTCAAATGCTTGATGGACCCGAACCACGAGCCAAACATTATTATAAGTGCTTGTTGAAGAAAAATATGAAATCACAAACACTAGAAGAATTTATACTTCATAAAATGAGTATAAACTCGATCCTTTCATAATTAGTAATGTCTATGAAAAAAATCGCAATTGTTGCCGAAAAAGCACCCGTTACGTAACGGAATAGGGGGGGGGGGGGGTCTTCTGGCCAAGCGTTACGGTCCCGTTACGTGACGGGAGAGGGGGGGTCAATAATTGGGAAATTTTGCGTTACGTAATTTGTGTACGCCCCCTAATAGCGCCCCAAATCTGAATAATGACCGGTCGCCGTCTGTGTAGAAGTGCAATTCCATGACATAAGAAAAGTCATTTTTCTGTCAGAAGAATTTTTTTCTGGCAAAACGTGTCACGGTTGTCAAATTTTTGTTTTTTTTTTTTACATTAAAAACTATGGTTCTAAGTATCTTCTATAATATTTATATTGTAATAAATGTATAAATGTGATGGATACAATGGTTTGTGCAGTCAGCTGTTTGAAAAATGTCCTTCGCGGGAACCTGTGCTGCTCGGAGACAAATCATCCGAAATGAAAAAATCAAACGCAATTAATTTTCGCATGAAACTATGTATGGCTTAGAGAAAGGCCTGGGTAAAATAGCGAATTTGGAAAAAAATTGGCTTAGTCCAAAGTGAATGTATCGATTTTCGGTAAAAAAAACGCTCTATTTTCGTTGATAAAAAAAACTGTGCATCGCAATAAAAATACTTTTGTTCGTGGACTGCTTTTTCAAATGTAAAAGAAGCTTGTGAAATTTGAAGGTGATCTGTGAAGTGATTTTTGAGATTTTGTGGTCAACGATTTTGAAAAAGTCTTTTTGAGAAAGACGCGTTTAAAGTTCGCCGATTCGCGGAACCTAACCACAATCGCCCATAACTCCCTCACTGTTGAACGGATCGAGTCAAAGTTTTCGGAGAATATTTTTGAAATATTACATTTTGCGAATCCGGGGAAAACCAAAAATCGTCATTTTCGAAAATTTAAACTAGCTATAATCTCTTCACCCCTCCTCCTCCACTACTGTACGTTTCGAGTAATTTTGACACCAGCAGTATCGTAACTGTCAAGTAGGTATCATAATGAAAAATTTTCGATAAAAAAATACTTATCCATAGTGTTTCGAAAAGCTCTCGAGGTACGCTAGGAAAATATAAAATATAAAGCTTCCAGTTGAAATTTCCGAGTCGACCTTCATATGACCTTGCCGGTGACACCCAAGGTCAAATCGACATTGCGACATTTTTTTCTCTCTTGAAACAAAAGCACGTTTATTTGAAATATTTTTTTGAACAATCGGTATTTTTTGAGATACGAGCTTGCAACACTTGATTCGAGACACCCGGTGTATGGGTAGATTTAATTCTATGTACTTGTTCCATAAACACGTGTGCCAAGCAGTGTATTACAGCTCCTTTGTCCCTCACATGTGTATGGATCATACGCGACTTTTACAAGGCACGACGCGGCTTTTTCGAGACCTGGCTCCTCATGTCGTGAGGAAGTCGAGCAGGACGCGCGCGCGCACTCGCACGCACGCATTTATTCATAAAACCATTCATAATTAAGCCGCACTTTCTCAATGCAACGTTATTATTATATACACGATATGTAAATGCAACCAGAGATGAACAAAATGCACATGCAGACTCGAAGAAACAGTGTGGGACCGACGTTTATTCGAGAAATGAAATACGCTCGATAGAATAAAGAGATATGATTTATGGTTACACGATTTTTCTCGGTACTGAAGCACGCTCGCGTACGGCGGAATCTTAAGGAGAAAATTTGCAGCGAATGGGACATTTTGTGGCTTAGAAATCTTTTTTTTTGCGAGCTTGAACAATGCTCGAAAAAAATGTTGCGGCGTAACAATTTTATTTCCTTGGACGAGAAAACTTTGACGGACTTTCAGTTTGAGACAAAAATGTCGTAGGCGAATTATCCATTTTTTTCGGAATAAAAATTCGGGTCTTTGTCTTAAAAAATAACGTGGATTTTTTTGTTTCGAATACATTACCCATACGTGTAAATTCTTGAATTTAAGGGTATTTTTGGCGTCCTGAAAATTGCAAAGTCGAACGGGATGCATGGAGGGGAAAAGAATGGCCGGGGATAAGTCGATATTGAATTTTTTTATGAGTGTATTGGGATGACGGTGTCGGGATTTGACACGCAATTAATACATAGTCTTAGCAAGTTTGAGTATTTTTTAATTGAAAATTATTGATTAGCAATAAAGTTATTATTTATCAAAGTGCTGCCATTGTCGCATGCCCAATCGGTGGATGTGATTCTGGTCATTGCAGTCATCTAAAGTGAAAAAATGTACTTTTTAAAAATAAAATAATAATAAACCTTTCGTATGACCGGATACTTTTGGAAATTTTGAAAATGATGAAAATGACAAGCTGTAGCAAAAAGTTCAATTTTCGACCAAACAAACAACTTTGACTATTTGTGATCAACAAATGGATGCACATATAAAGAAATCATCCCATCATACAGTAGAAAATGTTATAATCGCACAATAAAAATCGTATTTTAAAAATACCAAGTTTGTGTAGACCCCTCAAAGAAAAGTCCACTTGGAACTGTCAATTTTTCGGAAATGTATATTCCTCGCCATCATTTTTTTGAGCGGTGTATATACAGAATGGAGTTGGCAACTGATTTTGGAAATTTTTATGTGTCAAGTAAAAAAAAAGTGAGCAATGTATATGAATAAAGAATAATTTTAGGAGACAGAATAAATAAACCATCGTATATTTATCAAGAGACGCGGCAGCGTCTTGACGCCAAGCCGCCAAGCCGCGACATTATATACGGTAAGATGGATTTTAGCAGATGACTTTTTAACTTTGAATCGACATTACGCGAAAACGCCGCGACAGATCGAAATTATAATGACATCTTACCCATGTAATGTGACTTTTTTCCTATCGATTTTGTTTGGGTAATTTTTCGGTCCATCTACTCAATCTTGCGATCTCATAATACCGACTGATCTTCCGAGCGACTTGTTTACCACAAAAATTGTTTCACTTTCATTGGTTTGCTCAATCGAATAAAGTCATTCGGTCGTATCGTAAGCATTCTACATACGTCCTTTTCAAGAAAGCGTTACGCTCAGCGTTACGCTCAGCGTTACTCTCAGCGTTACGGTGTAAAGTGCGACGTTTTTCGGCTTGTCTGCGCATCCTCGCGTCGATGCCTGGACAACGTTGCCCCAAACAAACGATTCCACGTTAGTGGTGTCAAAACGGTCGGGTTCTTCAAGCGTACGGCTTCTGCCGGCTCTAAACTCTTACGAGGAATAGAGCGTTTGGGCAAATAAAATAAACGGCTGTTTTCGGGCCCAAGTCAACTTTACGAAGGCTGCCAGTGTCGTGCATGTTAACCCTAAAAAAGTTCTTCGTATACGTAAAACAAATGGCCTTTTTCAGGATCAAACATTAATTTGACGAAGGTTCTTCGTGTCGCAAATTCTAACTCAAAAAATGCTTCGAAACTGTGAATAGGGCGGCAAGCAGAAAATTAAGCTCATCTACATATATCTTTGCACCGAGAGGAGGAAAACGCCAAAAGTGTGGAATTTTCTTATATCGAACACAGGGATGATAAAAAAATATAAACTTTTCGTTACTCAGGGACAATGACACATCTATACCCGTAGGTATCGAGCAGCTGAAATTATTACTTGGCTTCGCATCAAGCACAACAAATAAGATAGGCTAAGCATCGTTAAAACAAATCTGTGGATTTGCTAGCTAATTATGTACAAGTGTAGATTGTGTACTCAGCCGATCCTTCCGCCTGCATAAATTGTTGTACGCCACCCCGGCGTACCCTAAATTTTTGCTGCCGTCGTCGTTTCTGCGTCTTCTCTAAACCTGAAAAAGAGCACAAAACGCATTAGAATATGATTATAAATTAAATACATCTATTCAACCCTATGCACATCTTGCATACAACATTCGCACACCTTGCGTACAACATTCACCTACCTTGCGCACACCTGGCGTATAACATTTGCACAGCTTGCGTACAACATTGACACATCTAGCGTATAACATTCGCACACCTTGCATACAACATTCATGCCCTTTGCGTACGAAACCCAATCATAAACAACGAAGCATACGAGCTCTGACACTGCGACGTGGAGACTTGCCAAGGTGTCAATCCTCGACGAAGCCTCTGTCACCGGGGCAAGGAGCTCGAAGCTTTGAGTACGTGGGCGGACGAATGTATGATAAGTTTAAACCTTACCTGAAGTGTTAAGACCCTCGCCGAGTGGAAACCCCTCCGGAGATAATCTATAAACAGACTCCGGTGCAAAATCGTTATTATAATAAATCGACACAGGCCAAGACGCTAATGCGCCGTCCGCTGAAGAAGTGGCAAAACTCCTTACCCGCGGGAGGGCGCCGCCACTAAGAAATGCAGCACCTCAAGGGAAGGAAAACAAATTCCTCCACCCTTTTCCGACCACGCAGGTTCCATCACCACCCATACCTCATATCGCAGATCTGATTTTTAATTCATTACATTTTTGCGTAGTAACCCCTCCCTCTAGTTATTTGATTAAATCTACTTATAACAATTAATCTACCTACATGTTAATTCAAGATTCGTTACTCCAAATATTGTTAGCCACGTAGTTGGAAAAATCCTTGCATCATAAACTCATCTTTGAGTATAAAATTTCGAAAAAAATAATGTAATTGTTCGAAATGTTTAGTTATTCGGATTTCGTTCGCTCTGCTTACCCCCCCCCCCCCTCCCGTTAACGACAACTACGGCATACCCACGGACTCCGAATACTTTCAAACGCGGCCAAGGGCTCTTCTTAGGGCCAAAGGTCCGAGAAAAACCCCAGCGTAGACAAAATGGAAATTCGCCCATCATTTTCTACACTCTCGCCTGAGCCGTAATATTTGACGCGTCAAACGTTGTAGTGGAAAATCCACTAGTCGAGCACCCTCAACGCGCGTTGCGATCGACGTCAATAAAATAAATTTTGTGACTATGTGTATATGAGGCCTTCCATACCACTTCGAACGGTCAAAAAGTTGTCCACTCTCAAAAATATTGAAATTTTGTCCAATTTTTTAATTATCTGAAAAGAACAGTGTAAATTTTTTTCAAAATTTTCGGTTCGCATTTTCTGGAGTTTTTCAAAATTTCAAAATTTTCAATATACTGTTATATCTCGTGAGCATTTGATTTGACAGAAAAATGTTTAAGACAAAAAAGTTGCAATTTTACATGAAATTTGTGAAAAAAAATTTGTTTTGAATTTTTTGAGTTTGAAAAATGCCCATTTTCACCAAAATTATACAAAAATATTTTTTTTCGGTCGGCATGTCACTTTTGATTGTGTGTGTGTGTGAAGTGTGTACAGTAACACCTATTTTTTTCAAAGTGGCTCGATTCGTTGTTCCAAAGCTCCCAGGTAGAAATTGTGTTTGGAATCCTATAGGATTCCCCTACTTCTCCCTACTCCCTGATAGGGATCCAACGGGACACCCCATTGGATCCCTACCAGGAAACGTCACGCTCGTACATTGGATTCCAAGAGGGACTCCCCATCGGGATCCAAAAGGGATTCCAATCGGGATCCAAAAGGGATTCCAATCGGGATCCAAAAGGGATTCCAATCGGGATCCAAAAGGGATTCCCATCGGGATCCAGTAGGGATTCCTATCGGGATTCCATAGGGATTCCATAGGGATTCCCTATTAGGATCCAATAGGGATTTCCCATCGGAATCCAATGTAAGAATCTTAAAGCTTCCCCACAGTATTGAACGGAATCCGATACGATGCTTGATCGATCATATCGCATTCTGTAAGCCCAAAATGCTACAAAAAATAAAAGCATCGATACACTAAAGAGATCAATTTATTGTTTACAAAGGAGTACATATCGAATACCACAATATACTTATTTTGTTTTTTTTTATTGTTTACCCATACTGAATATTTATAGTGCTTTGTATAGTATTCTTCGAATACTTATATCTTATATCTATATCTTCGAGTACTTTTTAAAAATACTTTAAATAGTTTTTATGCTGTAACGTAGTTTTTATACACTTTTTATACTATTATTAAGCAAAAATACTTGTGCAGTTATGGGCGGGATATTCTTTGAATACTTTTCATACTATATAAAATTTAAACACTTTAATAAGGTTGATGCTTGCATCATTGGAATGCAACAAACATTAATGCTTTTGAATTATTAAAATGTTTTTTGGCAGATTTTGGTTACAAAAATCCTTTAACCATTTTTAAAAAAATATTTAGCGATTTACGATATAAATGTATAACAAAGATCTTCTATGACAATAAAAATATGGGAAAAAAGGTAAAAAGGAACTTTCGTTGCGTTCCAACGATGCAAACTCCCTACCTGGGCCGTCCCTATCAAATCCCCATAAGGCTCTGGTAGAATCTAGGGAATCCCCAACAAATCTATTTGGATTCCAGTGTGGACTCCTTACTTGGGGCGTCCCTATCAAATCCCCATAGGGATCTGGTAGGATCTGGGGAGTCCCCAAAAAATTTCTGCATGGGCTGTGCTTTGTTTTATTATTGTGAGATATTTTTGTAACTCTTTGTAAAAATTAGTTTTTAACAAGGCTCTCGAGAAACCACCAAGAAAATTCAAAGGAAGCAAATGACTTCTCTGCTTGGCTCACACCGCGCAACCTAGTGTAAGAAAATCAAAACACACTGAGAACTCCGATAGTATTTCGGCATGGAGGAGGAATGTTGACAAACTGAAGGATCTAGAAGGCATTTGGCGGCGCACATTACTTTGTATGCAATGTTTATATTGGGCGGTCAACGATACTTTGTATGACATTTTCCATATTGCACGACGACGTTACTTTGTATGGCAAGGTTAACTTTGTATACCTTACCAATAATTTATGATTAAGCTCAAAAAATTATTACTGTTATGGATGTTTATTACCTGAAAAATGTGAGAAAAATTTGGGAGAGAATAATTTTTGATAATAATTGATTTGTCTAAAAAAAATATATCATAATAATAAAACAAAGCACAGCTTAAGAACAACGAATCGACCCACTCTGAAAAAAATAGGTGTTACTGTACACACTTCAGAGTATTTTCTGGAATTTTTTGAGAACAATCAAAAGTGTCATACCGAACGAAAAAAATATTTTTGTATAATTTTGGTAAAAAATGGGCATTTCTTAAACTCGAAAAATTCAAAACAAATTATTTTCACAAAGTTCATGTGAAATTGCAAATTTTTTGTCTTGAACATTTTAAATCAAATTGCGCACGAGATATATCGGTATTTTGAAAATTTAGAAATTTTGAAAAACTCGAGAAAATGCGATCCAAAAATTTTGAAAAAATTTACACTGTTTTTTTTCATATAATTAAATAATTTGACGAAATTTCAATTTTTTGAGAGTGGACAACTTTTTGACCGTTCGAAATGGTATAGAACGCCTCATATATACACACACATATATATGTATATCTTTATATTGGGATGTTGAATAAGTTCTCGCTATTGTGAAATTATTGTGTGATCAACTCCTAATGATTCTGCAAGTTCAGCTAGCGTCTGACATGAGTCATCATGAAGTAATGCCTCCAATTCCACACATCAAAATCATTATTTTTGAAGCGTCTAGACCAATCTGTGCATGTTGTTTCCGACAGAGCATGGTCGCCTCAACCAGAATGTTGTGTGTACTCGCTGCAATTTTTTTTTAAAACAAAGTAGGGCAGTAATATTCTCCGAAAATACTTTTTTTGCACGAAATGTGACATGCACTCTGAAAAAAAAAGTTGTTTACACTTCGCCGAAATGGCGTACACTGAATTTCAAGCTTGCTCATAGTATTTCTTTATAGACGCGTTACCATCTTAAACTACACGCGCGCAGTTCTAGTAACGCCATCTGTTGAAAAACAGCGAGAACTTATTCAATGTCCCAATATATATACGGTTGTGTAGTTGTGTGATAGTATAAAAAAATAAATTCTTTTATATCACTTTTTAAATAATGCATATAAACTAAGATTTCAAGTATCGTTTAGTCTAGCGGTAAATCTCAGATTTAATCCGTACTTCGCGGGTTCATGAATTTTATTTTTACTTGTTAATAAGTTGTGGCAGTTTATGTTTTTACCACCTACAAGTTGAGTAGTTCAGAAGACGAAATCCTTCGCTGAGCTTATTTTTCTTAACCATGCTCGCCAAGTTGTTAACGTTGCACAGCATTTCTAGTGTGTGGTACTTTCGTTGTGCTTTTATATAATGATGATGCTAATTTTTTGTTATTACAGTAATATCATTTTAAAAATAAAAATAAAATATTTCGAAAAATATTATTATAGAGGTTTGACAATTTTGTTTACAACATTTCTAGTAAACTTGCTTGGCTATTCGATGAAAAGTTTTCTCACTGTTTTTGTACATTTAAATATAAAAATATAATTAAACCATTGGTTAAAATGAAATAAAACATTTTTTGAGGTTAATCGGAATGTTTAATATGGTAAAACAAGCGATAATTCAGGGGATTTTTTATTACTTGGCGTTCTTTTTTACTTTTCCAAAGTTTAAAAAATATATAAATACATACATGTATACATATGTATATTGATATATCAAAAGTAAATAAAAACCTAATCAAATAAAAAAATATAAATATATACAATGTTGCTTAAAAAGTTTCACATTTAAGGACAGAAACCAGACACTGTGACGGGCCGAAAAAAGGTAATTCGTTCCGAACTTTTTTGTTGTCCACAAGATTATTCATTTGGGATCTGGAAAAAGATATGTTATTAAGCATACATTAAACTTATTTCCTGTAAATTTCTATTTAAAATAATAAAAAATCAACAACATTATTGAGGTAAAAAAGAGCCTTTGTATAAAACATGTAGTCCAATGGCCAGATCGATAATTTGACACCGGGTTGGTCTGAAAAATAAAAATCAAAAAGTTTTATAATCTATCTACCTGTAGTTCTCGTATATAGGCGATTTTCGAAGAAAAAATCACAAAATGACAAGTGCTAAAAAAGTTTAATTTTGGCGACTTTTAACTCGTATTCGGGAACTTGAAAAATACTAAATTAAAAAAAAAACGGCGCCCTATAACGATGGCTACTGCAACTACGGAAATGTTGATTTTGAAGAATTGCAAATTGGACACTTCCAACTAGAGTTATGCTCTCACTTAATCGTCTGTAACTTGGTCAATTTTCAATATTTTGACTAAAAATTTTGTTACACATTCCTGAATATGTATACTTCGAGAAAATGCGAAAAACCCCCCTCAAATAAATTCCTCTTACAAAATTAAAGCCGAACTCAACTGTCTTATTTATTAATCCTTAATTCTTCGAGCCTGTTAGTATTTGCTGATCTCAATAACCATTCAGTAAATTGTTTGACTTTAATGAATTATTCAATAGCTCAAACTCCATCAGGATTCGAGTATAATTTTCCTAATTAATCTTTATTGACAAAAGAGAAAACAAAAAAATTCCTCCTCCCTCATACACTGCGATTAACCAAACGAGCCTCGTTCAGTATCAATCGTACGGAACGACAGAGCCGGTGGCTGGCCGGGGGGCGTTCATGAGTGCGACACCCGATCGAGAAAAAAAACTTCTTAATCACACTCCCGCTAATGCGCTCATTAGAGAAATGGCATGTTATATCTAGGGCTGTATATATGTGTCTGTGCGTGTTTATGTGTGCGTGTGTACGCAAGTGAAGCGCCTGCGGGATCTGCCGCCGGTTTCACGCATTTACATCAATGGTGCACACGCGGATCGGCGAAGGGGAGGATCCGGCTAATATACATAATTATTTAAATACGGAAACACGTTTTCCGCTTTACTTACCCCTCGATACTCGTACACAAACATGCATACACAAACACACACACACACACACACACACACACACACACACACACACACACACACACACACACACACACACAAATTTATAAGAGAAGTACACACACAAAAGAGAAAAGGTATAAAAACCTATGCTCCAGGAAAAAATACACTAAAAAAGTAATGTGGATAGGTATTGATACGAGCCATATAGACTTTCCTTTTCGCCGTTACTTTTCAGGCCACCCTGTATACGAGGTATTCCACGTAAATCCGGTGGACTTTTTCCCTGACCCCCGCCAATTCGATTAATTTCTGATTAAATCTGATCAGAATTTAATCTGATAAAATTAAAATCTGATTCCATTGACTCCGAATGACAACCTGATTTTTTTTTACATTTTTCGAAACAACTTTTAGTCAAAAAAAAAATCTCAAAAAAACGCCCCGATTTAAAAATCTGAAAAAATCCCAAAAAATGCGTGATTATGTGTAAAAAAATTTCAAGCTATCACCCGCAGTGGAAGTATGATTTTTTCTGGGCTTTCCGAGCGATTAACGTTTTAAAAAAAAAAAACGAAAAATTGACCGCTAACTGTTCAAAGTCCGTGATTTGGTTATTCAAAAATCGTCAAAAAATTCATCGTGGGTATCAAAATATTTAAGTATCCGCCCGAAGTAAGCGGTTCTTGAATTTTTCGGATTTTTTACAACGTTAATCGCTCAGAAAGCACAGAAAAAATCATACTTCCACTGCGGGTGATAACTTAAAAGTGTTTACATATAATCACGCATTTTTGGCAATTTCTTCAGATTTTTAGATCGGGGCGTTTTTTTCGAAGAACAAATTTTTTTTACCACGGTTCGTTGAGTAAATGTAAAAAATGCAGGTTGTCTTTTAGAGTCAATGGAATGCGATTAAAAAAAATTAATCGAATTGGTGGGGGTCAGGGAAAAAGTCCACCGGATTCACGTAGAATACCTCATATATATATATATATGTTTCGAACTTTTCGTATGTTCTATATTACAGATTAGATCGAATAATCAAATTCCTACTGTATGCATATACATATATGGACGAAGTGAGGCTGTATCCTACGCACTTTTAACGAAGAAGCGTGTGGTAGCATGCAAAAGTAGAAGGAGAAGAAGAGTGAGACAGAGAGAGAGAGAGAGAGAGAGAGAGAGAGAGAGAGAGAGAGAGAGAGAATGGATGTAAGATAGATAAATATCTAATTGGCCGCTCGCACGCAAAAGCCCCGACGAATCTCCGCATCCGCCAGGCAACGCCAAGCGAGAAAGAGAGAGAGGGAGAGAGAGAGAGAATATTTTTAATATTTCAACTTGAAATTTTGTTCATATATTATTAAAATATGTATACTTTGAGAACATGCAAAAAAATCGATTCAGATACCCGTCATAGTGGTGTTCTGCGTTAATTGCTTTTATTTTTACGTATTATGTAAAGGGGAGCTGAAGTAATTTTAATTTTGCCCGAATATTCTTTTTTTTCTTCTATAAATCTTCATTTTTTATATTTCATTTAGCTTAATTTCTTAATTGCACTTATCTTCATGTATTATGTAGAGGGGAGCTGAAGTCGATTTAATTGTCTCCTGAAGTTATATAATTCAGGCATAAATAATAAACAATCGATGGACCAATAAATCAATCGATTAATCTCTCTTCCTTCGTCTGTCTCTCTGCCTCTCTCTCTCTCTCTCTCTCTCTCTCTCTCTCTCTCTCTCTCTCTCTCTCTCTCTCTCTCTCTCTCTCTCTCTCTCTCACTCTCCCTCTCGCCTCCACACATCACGCGCCGGATCCTGGACGTTTCTTTTTCGAAATTCGGTAAATGAAACAAAAAAAAATAAATCGTCACACCCGTCACCCCTAATTGCGATTCCCAAGCCGCGCGAGGATGAGTTGCCCCGCAAATTCCGATTGAGGCATCATTGTCAGCCGAGAGGCTCCCCGCACTCGCGGCTCCCGGAGTAAATTATCGCAGCTGCGTGTATAAATCTCATTTAAATAAAGCAACTCGAGCTTTTTCTCTCTCTCGAGCGCGCGCGCGCTGCGTAGGTCGATCGCGAGCGCGAACTGTCGATACATCGACATCTTCACTATGCGCACGCTTGAATTAAACGAGCGCGCAGCCTTTTTAACGCGAGTACGGCAAAGCTCAGCGTGTGCATGTGCATACGTTATGGAGACGGCGCGTGATCGGTATAGAGAAACTCGCGCGAAGAACGATATCTACAGGGTGTCTCGGATAAAGCGTCACAAGCGCATATCTCAGAAAGTACGGATTGTAAACGAAAATATTTCAAATAAAAGTTGTTTCGTTTCAAGAGGGCAGCAAGATTCCAATGGAAATTTGATGTTGGATATTAGCGCCAAGGTCATACGAAGGTCAACTTCTAAATTGTTCACTATAAGACATATTTTTTATTTCATATTCTTTTAGCCCCAGTCGAGGACTTTTCAAAACACTATGACTAAGTATCTGATTATCGCATATTTGTTCAGTTGCGAGACGTGAACTTTCAACTTTGAAATCTCGTGACTGGAAAATACTCGATAGAAAACTACCTAACTGTGGTGTTTTTAAAAGCTCTCGAGGTGAGCTGTGATAAACTGCAATAAAAAATCAAGTTTCTTATTTTTTATTTCGATGTTAACCTTCATGTGACCTTGGCTATTATACCCAAGGTCAAATTGACATTGCTTTTTTTACTCTCTTGAAACGGAACAAATTTATATCGTTGTAAATCTTACGTTTTGAGATATGACCTTGTGAGACTTCATCTGAGACACCCTGTATATACAGGAACCAAAGAGCTCAGGTGTATCTTACCTATAACGCGGTATATATATTACCTGGTGCACATTGGTTTCATTGGAAAGAGAGAGAGAGGTAGGGAGAGAGAGAGAGAGGGGGAGAGAGAGAGAGAGAGAGAGAGAGAGAGAGAGAGAGAGAGAGAGAGAGAGAGAGAGAGCACTGGAGGCGATTGCGTCGCGTGTGTATGGAACGATCCGTTACCCCGGGCGTCTCAATAGCCACCTATCGGCTTAAAGAACTCGCGAGAGTCGTGAAATAAAACGATCGAGGGCCCCGAGAACCACTACGAAAAAAGAAGAGCAAAAAAAACCTAAAAGACGAAGAAAAAAAACACGAAAAAAATATCGATATAGGAAGAAAATAAACCGAGTTATACGCGCTCGCGCGTTCGCTAGATCCGATCAATGATTTACTCGCTCTCGCTCCTCTTCTTCAAGTACGAGCCCCGGGAGTTAACTTCTCTCCTTGGTCCACAGGGGCATATGAGTTGGCGCGTGTGTCTCAACGCTCGCATCCTCCTCCGAGAGAGAGGGAATTTTCCCTCGCGACTGCGATCGCGGGCACGAGTGGCATCTATACCCCCACATCCTTCACTCATTTTATTTTCTTGCCGCCCGATAGCATTATTCTCGGGTTGTCCCTAAAAAAAATAATAATCATTAGCCATGCCAAGTTGCCCGAAAACAGAATGAAATTCGTGCGGTGAGTAGCCATTTGCACATTTGCAGTCGATCGTGAAATTGTAGTACCAAATTTAATATATTCAAATGCATTTTAAAGGTTATAGCCACGAGTCGATTTTTTTCCCTGTCGAAAAATGTGATGGAAAACTGATCATGTGCAAAATTTAAAAAAATGCGGGGCGTAGAATCGAGTAAATTCAAATGTACAGGTAAAATGATACTTTATCATTTATAACATTTGTACAACTATGCTTAAGGCGTTACCCCCACTTGTAGCGCAAAAAAGGCCTTTTTCATGAATTTTTTTAAAGAAAACTATAAAACTTTTTTAATCGATCAATATACCACCTTAAAGAACACATCTTGAAGAACTTTCAGTAATTTTTTTATTGAAAAATATTACATTGTTTAGTGGCAAATGGCCGTCAATGAAATAATGTTTTTATATACACGGTTTGCGGTGACCAACATTGCGGCGAAGTGGATCATCTGAAAAAAAAATGCGGATGGATTTAGTCAAATATAAGTATAAACTAGTCTTTAATCGAAGGATTTTAAAAAATATTCATTTTTCACAAAATGGCCGACAGTCAAAGTCAATGGTTCGATTTTAACGAAAAAAAACAGCCGTTTTTTGCCTATAAAATGGCCATTTTTTTCGAAAAAAAAATCGGAGGATTAAAGACTACATTTTTATGTATTAAATAAGCCTGCAAAATGTCAAGAAGATCGGTTCATTAGTGTTCGAGTAATCTTGGTCACCTACTTGAGAAATGCCATTTTGCGATAAACGCGTTTAAAGTTTCAATTTCAGTTTACACGAAGAAAATATTTTTTCTTGTAAACTTACATAGAGTCATCTATTTAAGTCTATACTTCTGTATGGGCCCGGATACTTATACTTCACAAAAATGCAATAAAAAAATCGATTTTTTCAAAATCGCAAGTGGGGGTAACCCCTTAAAGGGCTGTGCCAGTGTGACACTTTTAAAAAATCGATTTTCTTGCCTTTTTTGACAGTTTATACTTTCAAGAATATCATTATCATTTATCTAATTTATATCGATATCATTTTATCTGGCAAAAATCGATAGTTAAATCTTTAAACGCCTTTTTCTCGCGATGAGATTTTTCAAATTTGCTGACATTGTAACTCAAAGAGCAATTATCCGATTGACTTGAAATTTGAACTGAGTATTTTTGAATATATTTACTCTACAATGACGTAGGATATTTTTGATTGAATGAAAATTGACGATTTGGCATTGAAAAAACGACCATTTTATAGGCAAGAAAACAGACTTTTTTCATAACTACGCCATTTTGTTAGATTTTGATATTTTTCGAAAATCCTACGTCATTGTACAGGAAATAACTTCCAGTTTAACGACATTTTTTCCTTTTTCGGTTTCAGCTACTCCATCGGCCGGAATCATGTCAGCAGTGGAGGAACTTTTTTTTGGCGCCTCCGAAGGCAGCGCATAAGTCGCTTGGATCTCAATATTTTTCTATGAAAAAATTATGTAATGTAGGTCAAATATAGCCAAAAATATTCTCAATTTTCCGAAACATTTAATTGAGTACTTTTCTTCCAAAAAATTGCCGAAAATCACCAAAATTTTCAGCGTTCCCATTGGTACAGCCCCTCAAGGGGGGTAGGGATTTCAGCGTGAAAAAAAAACACTTTTTTGTGATTTTTTCATCTATATGGATAGAGTAAATTTATTGAAACCTTTTGTACATTGTTAAGTGTCATTTCAAAAATATTCCGTGAAATTTGTACGCGAAAATATCCACAAACAAGCCGGTGGAGCGTTTTTCTCGAAACCACTTTTTCAAAGTCCGTGTTGACTGCCATTTGAAAACTACATGACCGATTTATTTCAAACTTGGTAAACACTTTCTACATATAAAATACCTCCCCTCAACGGTTAGTTTGAGGTTTTTTATACATTGAGGGGGTTTTCCATCCCCAAAATGGCGGAATTTTTCGTGAAAAATAGCACTTTTCACTTTACATGACCGCCAAAAATTTAGGAATGAAAAAAAAATTATCAAGGACCATTGGAGGGAGGATTTGATGATACTTTGACTAAATTTTAATGGTACTTAATTTCAGATAATTTTTAGCTGAGATACAGTGAACACCGTAAAACGTGTTTTTCCAAAGGCGTTCTTGGAAAAGCTTTGTCACCGGCTTGTTCGTGGATATTTTCGTGTACAAATTTCACGAAATGTTCTTGAAATGACACTTAACAATGTACAAAAGGTTTCAATAAATTTACTCTATCCATATAGATGAAAAAAATTCGTAGAAAAGTGTTTTTTTTCACGGTGAAACCCCTACCCTCCCCTTATCAGTTATAAATGTATAAAATTCTACTTTATCATTTATAAATTTGTAAAATTATATTTACTTATTTCTAAATTTACAAAATCATATTTTATTATTTCTAAATTTATAAAGTTATACTTTGTCGTTAATGAAGTTAATCAAATTACACCATATCATTTCTAAAATTTATAAAACTACACTTTATCATTTATGAAATTTATTAAATCCAACTCTATCCTCTATGCTATTTATAAAATTACACTAATCTATTTATGATACTTATAAAATGATCATCATTTGTAAAATTTATAAAAGTATACTGTATCATTTAAAAATCCATAAACTTATACATCATCATTAATAAATGTATAAAATTATTCTTCATCATTTACAAAATTCACAAAATGATACTTAATTTAAACATAGTTATAAAAAATGCTCCACTCGCAAGCTGCCCTGCGTGTGCTGCCTCGGAGAATGAAATCGGTTTTCCCGACTCCCAAGTGCAACCTCCTTCCTTGAGCCGTGCCCTAGAGAAGCAACGAGAAAAAATACGCCATTTTTTACCGCAAGCGCCAATGACCCGTGCCATTTTCACCTGCCGCGATAGTACCCAATCCTGGCACAGAAAAAGTTTCACCGGAATGAGCGCTACCCAAAAAGAACAAAAGAAAAGAAACATCGACACCTAAATGGACCGAGCACAGCAAGTAAAGATAGTACAGCCTGCAAGATGAGCGGTACACACGCTTCGCACGTTCTGCCGAACAGAAATACTTCCCCGTCGTATAACACACACACACATACACAAATATACAGAGTATAGATTCTTCGGGAAGCGAGAATCGATTTCTATCGGCGATCTAGCGATCCGTGACGAGAGAAAGAGACCGAGAGAGAGAGAGAGCATTCTTGGACGGAATTTCTCTCTCTACCTCTTCTGGCAGCCAACTCAGCTGCGGTGCGGCGGAATGCGCAAGAACTTATAGTGCCGGATAATACGTATATGTACCAACCGCGTTTATTCTAACGCGCCCGTATATAACTGTATGTATTTGTATGAGGTGTCGAGTTGGCTACCAGAATCCCTGGGATATCCGTACTTTGCGGAAAGTCGAGCTCGCAGGTGCGAGAACCTCGGCGTTCGAGATGTTGTTGTATACCTTTCAATTTATGCTATATATATATATATATATATATATATATATATATATATATATATATATACATACACACACACACACACACACACACACACACACACACACACACACACACACACACACACATGTATATGAATATGTATATGTATATATATGTATATATATATTTATATATTTATATATGTTGGTATATGTTGGTATCCAAAGGATAGTAATGTTTTATGCGGCTCGGACGTTCCAAGCCTTTGCACCCAATCTAGAAAAATTCCACCAGGTTCCTTCCAAATGGGACACCCTGTACATTCGTCTTCAATATCAAGATTGACCCTTTTTTTCCGCTTTTCTCTAAACTATGCTTTATGGAACGGTGCAAGTTGTATTTCACCATCTACTCGTTCGATACTCTTCAAATTCCGAGGGGGCACAGTTTATAACATTCCCTATGGTATGATCAGATGACTTTCGATACATTCATCCATCTGTCAATAACTGATCAAAGTTGTTTTTTTTTCGATGAAAATCGAAATGTCTACGCTGGTCATTTTCGTAATTTTTTAAGTTAAAAAAGAGTATCCGGTGATACGAAAGTTTTATTATCACATTGGGAGTAGATTTTTTATTTCGGATGAGCCTTGCTGTCAGAATCACCTGCACCTGCCAATGCAGTTGCTGTCGCACTTTGTTTAAGTAATTCTAGCTCGATTGTTTATCTAGATTTTTCGTTTTTAGAAATACTCGAACTTGGCAAGACTATGTAGCTATGTGTGTAACTATGTGTGTAAAATCTCGACCTCGTCGTCTCAATACTTTTATTAGAAAAGAAATACGAAAAATCGACCCGGTTTTTGGGCTCAAAGGCAACTAAAGTCTCGAATAAAAATTGGCGCGTTTTCAATAAAAAATATGTTCACGGTTGATTTAGCCAACTTTTTTTGCATATATATCTATATAGATATATATGAGGTATTCCGTGTGAATCCGGTGGACTTTTTCTCTGATCCCGCCAATACGATTTATTTTTTTTTCTGATTCTATTGACTCTAAAAGGCACCCTGATTTTTTTTACATTTTTCGCAACAACCCTTGGTCGACATTTTTTTTCTCAGACAAAAAAAGCCCCGATTTAAAAATCTGAAAAAATTCCCAAAAATACGTGATTATATGTGAAAAATTTCGAGCTATCACCCGCAGTGGAAATATGACTTTTTCTGTACTTTCTGAGCGATCAACGTTTAAAAAAATCCGACAAATTCAAGTACCGCTTACTTCGGGCGGATACTTAAACATTTTGATATCCGCAATGAATTTTTTTGACCATTTTTGATTCACCAAATCACGATTATAGGCCGTGAACAGTTAGCAGTCAATTTTTCGGATTTTTAAAACGTTAATCGCTCAGAAAGCACAGAAAAAATCATACTTCCACTGCGGATGATAGCTTGAAAATGTTTACATATAATCACGCATTTTTGGGAATTTTTAAAGATTTTTAAATCGGGGAGTTTGTTTCTGAGCAATTTTTTTTTGCCTCAGAGTTGTTTCGAAAAATGTAAAAAAAAATTCAGGGTGTCATTTAGAGTCAATGGAATCAGATTTAAAAAAATTAATCGAATTCGCGGGGGTCAGGAAAAAAGTCCACCGGATTCCCGTGGAATACCTTATATATATATATATACATACATATATATATATATATATATATATATATATATATATAAAATTGATTTTCCTCGTAACGAACCCCTTCGAGCTGTCGAGTTTTCCATTAGTCGGATCACACGAACCCATATATGTGCACACACACGAGGCTCACCGCACAGTAGCGACAATTTCGCGTTTAAGCCTTCGAGAGTATACCTAATACCGCGATCAACGCCCGTCGATCGTTGTCATAATGCATAAGATTATAGTTTTGATGTGGCAATATTGCGCGTACATATACGTAGGTATTATGCGAAATTTGCAACTTTTCGCGCTAATTCGAAGTTCCGTATAATACGCGCATAAGCGACTGGATCAGACGCGAACTGAAACGAATTGTGAAGTGTATTATTCACGCAATTATTTGCATATATATACAGGGTGGCCCGAAAAATAAAGATCGAAAGGAAAATCTAGACGCCTTGTATACCTATCCGAACCACCCCCACGAACGTTCGACGATCTTTTTTACTTTTCGAGAAAAAAAAAACATTTTTAATTTTTCTCCTTTGTGTATGTACTTTCCTTGCGATTTTCTTTACTTGTGTTTTCATTGTGAAGTATTTTGTTAAGCAATAAATAAACGATCAACTGAACACTAACTTTGAAGCCTCAGATTTTGATGAAAAGTTTAAAAAATTGGTTTGTGAGGATCTGTCACGAAGGTTTAGATGATAAAAAAATACTAGTACTAGTCTAAATGACTCGCAATTGCTTCAAAAAACTTCCAAGAGAAATGTACATACACCAAGGAAAAAAAATAAAACCTATGCCACAAGAAAAATAGAAAGAAAATGTAAAAATGTTTTTTTTTCGAAAATTAAAAAAGATCAATTAAATTTTCAATCAGTTCATTAATTGACTAATAAAGTAATTGCATTTAATTTAATTGCAATAAAAATTAATTGCAGTTACACTATTAATTGTATGTTGTAATTAATTCATTCGGATTAATCTATGTCAATTGCAGTTAACTTCTTTTGATTGTTCTAAGAAACAATTAAAACTGAAAAATAACCTCATATACGTATTTCAAGAAATTACACATTTGTTCTGACGTCACTCCGCGCTCTATGCAATAGTCAGTTTTTATTCAAATACATTAAAAAGATTATAAATTGGTTAGTTTCTAATTGTGGAAAGTCAAGGTTAACAATTGGTTAATTGTTAATTGCGACTACATAAATTACCAGTTAATTGATTGTTGATTGCGATAGTCGTGATTAACAATTAATTAATTGTTAATCTTTAGTTACCTTGGCAATCAAATTTTGCCCAACACTGATCGTAGAACATACTCGGGAGTGATTCGGATAGGTATTGATAAGAGGCATCTACATATTTCGTGTTAAACGTCACTTTTCGTGCCACCCTGTATATACGAAAGTGTCATGGACACCGATAACACTCACGTGCATTTATTTCTCGTAAAAACACATGTATTCATTCAATAATCACAGATCATTATTTCAAGTGGCACTTTCGAAGCCTGCTACCGTTTGGATTTTGTCACGCGTCGTGAGAGGCTGATTTTTTTTCCTTTCCCCCATCATTACTTTATATTGAATGATTTTTTCTTGCTGTTAAACTTTTTTTTACTCAATTACTTTTTCTCGTGGGCAAAGCATTAGCTGACCGTTTGGCATTTCGGTCTTTTTGTCGGTATCCGTCACGCCTCGATGTATGTGGAAACGCGTGGCTCAATTTTTCCGAGATTGCAACCGAAGGACTTGGGAAAATGAACTAGCTTATTTTCGTCCTCAAAGAAGAGTATTTTTATTGAGTTTTCGTAAAGAAACAAAAAAACTATGCATGTCTGAACATTAGCCCGTATGGGACGATCGATTAATTTTATTGTAAGATTCGATGATTCAATGCCACAAGAGATAGTCCAATTTTTCACGATTCATATGGGGTTTGGACGGAGAGTTATTTTTGTAATATTTAATGAATGAACGTATTATTGAACTGTACTCGTCATAGACAAGAAATAAAACACGAATGAGGTTTAAAAATGGAAAAAAATGTCGCTGGCAATTAAGGGCGGGGTAAGGTTAATTCAGTGAAAAAAAGCATATTTTCCAGAATTTTTTAGACGATACAGTTAATGCTGGTTTATTTAATTAATTTTCATATAATAATACAACATCTGAAATATATTTTCCTAAATTTTCATTGCAAAATATTGATAAACAAGCCGTTGGCAGCAAATCTCCGCAAGTGCCTCGAAAAAAAGTTGTTTTGAGGTGCACGCTATAAATCGTCACTGGATCAACTGAAACAAAAAAATCAAAATGCGTTTATTAGGTGTGATGTTTCTCGAGGTAACGCTGCCGAGTTTTTTAAATCGATTTTTTCCTTTTTAGTAGCACTTGGAAGTCAAAACGCGATTTTCGCGAAAAAAATCGGCAAATTTGTTATTGTAAGATAAAAAATAATTATTAAAAAAAAACTCGACAATAATAAACGCATTTTTATTTTTTGTTTCAGATGATCCAGTGACGAGTTGTAGCGTACACCGTAAAACAAGTTTCTTTTTCGAGGCGCCTGCGGAGACTTGCTGCCAACGGCTTATTTATCAATATTTTGAAATTAAAATTTAGGAAAATATAGTTCAGGTGTATTATTATATGGAAATTGATTAAATAAACTAGCATTACCTGTATCGTTTAAAAAAAATCTTGGAAATATGCTTTTTTTTCACCGAACTAACCTTACCCCGCCCTTAACGGGTTCGCATAAGCTTGGGGTCCAAATAACAGGTCAAATTCACTATTTTTTTCTGATAAGCGTATTGGGCTAATGAGGTCGGGATTTTACACACAATTAACACACGATCTTGCCAAGTTTTGGTTTATTTTTTTAATGAGAAAATATTGATAAACAATGCAGTTATTATTATTTAAACAAAGTGCCGCCGTTGCTGCACATCCAATCGATGTGAACAGTCCTGGCAACTACGCTTATCTGAAATGAAAAATGAAAAAAATGTACTTTTATTATAATAATGTAACTTTTGTATGACCAGATAAGTTTTTGAAATCATGGAAATCACAAAAATGTCAAGTTGGAGAATAAAAGGGATTTTTGTCGAAAAAAAACATTTTTGTTTATTTGTTATTATCAAATGGATAAGCATATGTAAAAATCATCGAGGCATACGATAGAAACTGTTTTAAACTATGCTCTGTCCAAAATTGAAGTGAAAGGGACGAATAGATTTTGATGCACGACTTAGTGCAGTAAAAAGGTAAATCGTAGCGGGTCGATTTGCCCCGTGGCCAATGCGACCCTTCACAAAAATCGCCATATCTCGATCAATTTTACGAATTTTTACAAAATCTTTCCTCCAAATTAAAGTTCAAACCCTACGCTATGAAATTATGCATTTAAAAAATTCAATTTTTAAATTTCATCTTTCTGCAGAACTGTTAATACGAATTAATAATTTCTTTTCCTCTATCAAAAAAATTCTCTCCCTTGCTCGATAAATCCGATAACTCCGTACTTTTTGTTCTACCTCTGTCAATGCGTACACACGAATGTTCCGAAAAAAAACATACCAAAAATGCATCCTTAGTTCGATTTATCTGCCACGTAGCAATTGTCCCGGGCTGTCTTTTCTCCTTCCATTCTCGCCGATAAATGGTATTCACATTGAGGAATGAGGAATGTCATCGACCTCTTGGCAGCAGTAATGAGGACTGTGCTGTTCGTTTCGCGGCTTCTCCTTGTCCCGGGTCTCGTGCCCGGTTGCGCGATTTGTAATAACCGAGCAATAAATAAACGAGATCCGCGAGGCTCATCTCTTTTCCGACGTGGTTACGATTCTCGATCGCTCGCGTTCCTCCCTATAAACATGGCAAACGTTCGCGGCCGCGTGCACTTCGCTATCCTACGATCATGCACTGGCAATTATTTCTTTCGGTCGCAATATTTCAGTTCGAACGTCTTAATAACCGTTTCGGTGAGCTTTATACACATATATAAATATATATGCATAGAGATATATATATATGTGCGTGTGTGTGTATATATATTTCCTTGTGTGTATATGTACATATGTATGGCTATATGTTTGTATATCTATATACTATATAGTCTTATCGATTAGCCACGACTGCGTGCGTGTACCTAGACTAGTCTCGTTTTTTAACTTTTCAGTATCTCTCCCTCTTTGTTTCTCCCTTTCTATGTGTGTATGTATATATATATATATATATATATATATATATATATATATATATATATATATATATATATATATATATATATATATATATATATATATATGCATAATATACATAATATAATATATGTATACTTATATATCATCCTTACTCTTTTTTCTGTCCACCGTTCTTCCCCCACCGCCCCCCGATCGTTGACTTTTTCTGTCGTGCACCCTTCATCTTCGCGCTCCCTGCAACTCCTTATACTGTGATTCCAACTCCACATTTTTTTTTCCTGTACATTGCAAAATCGTTTCTAGGACTTGGCTACCTATAATTCGACCTCTTACTGAATATTTGCCGATCTCTTATTACAAGTGTTGAAATACTTACGATCGTTATAATTGAAGCGTGGTATATATATATATATATATATATATATATATATATATATATATATATGAATATATATACATCCAGGGTGTCCTGTTATGACTGGATAATCCTGCAACTGTCGATAGGTGAGATCATGTCCTACTATATGCTGGAATTTCAATTTAGTAAAAGACCTACGGTTTTCGAGATTTTGGGCTTTATGTTATTTTTTTTTAAATCATTTGCTTTTGGTTTTTCACATGTCACTTCTACAAATCATATGAATTGACAATAAGTAAGCAAATTTTTAAAGTCATTGGTACGATATGCGTAGTACATTTTTTTCAGATGTTCGAATTGGTTTGTATGAAAATTCTGCATAAGATCTTTTTTTATAAAGTTTCCTTAACATTAAAGGTGGAAAAGAAGACTTTTGTAGATGAAATAAATACCCAAGAGTATTTTTTTGAAAACCGGGTAAAAGAAAGTTATCATTTGTAGAAATGGCATGCGAAAAACAAAAAGCAGATGATTTTTCTCTCGAAAACCGTGGGACTTTTACTAAACTGAAATTCCATATATATATATATATATATATATATATATATATATATATATATATATATATATATATATATATACACACAGGGTGTACCTCTTATCTCTGCCACCCAAAATAACTCGGGAATTATCGACGTTACAAAAAATGTTCCAGACAAAAGTTGTACGGTGTGAAGGGGGCCATCAAATGCGACCAATTTTTTTTTATTTCGGTGGAGGCGCTGACGCACAGTGAAGGTCACCTCCACTTTTTTTTAATGGAATGGTACATTTTACATTTATCTCGGACCACTACCAAATATTTGGTAGTGATCCGAGACATTTAGATTTGTATCATTGATACTGACCTTGAATGACCTTGAACGACTTTGACCCCCCAATGTTTTTTATGCGGCTTGAGGTGCTCCACAAGATGGTTGAAAAAAAATGTACCATATCATTTAAAAAAGTGAAGGCGATCTTTCCTGGGCGTCAGCGCCCCCACCGATATAAAAAAAATTGGTCGCGTTTGATGGCCCCCTTCACACCGTACAACTTTTGTCTGGATCATTTTTTTGTGACGTCGATAATTACCGAGTTATTTTGGGTGGCAGAGATAAGAGGGACACCCTGTATATATATTCCGAGGTGGAACTCTCGGAGACTCAAAATCCCCTCGCTCTTCCCGAGCGGTATGTAGATTCCAAAGAGCTTTTAACGCGTTCTCGGCGTAATTTCGCAACCGCGCGACGCGCACAGGATGAGGATTGGTAGGCGATTCGCTCCGCGCGAGACCCTTGTTAGGTGATCCGCGGACTGGTCGGAGAAAGGCAAGCTATCTTTGTGCTGTGTACACACGTTTGCTGAGGCTAGGATAGTTCAGGTAGTGACTCTCTTTGCCAGAGACATCAGAGGAGCGAGAGAGAGAAGTTAGGGGGACGAAAGGGGGTGGGGAAGTTGGCGGGCGGAAGCTTACAAAAGATTGGGTAAGAAGCTGAAAGTGGCGGAATAGGGAGAAAAAAGGAAAAGTTGAGAAGGAAAAAGAAGAAAGAGAGGATTTTACAGAAGAAAGGGGAAAGGAAAGGAGAGAATGAAAAAAAAGAACGAAGAAAGATTAAGGGGCACAGAGAAAGAGAGTGGCGGAAAAAGGGAGCAGCAGGGAGGGAAGAGGAAAAAATAAAACGGAGAAATGGGAAGGAGATAAAAATGAACAATGAAGACCATAGCGATTGATTGATTGATTGATTATTACAGGGTGTCCAATAGGAAGTTGCTAAAACTAATTAAGTGTCTCTTCCCTCCATGAATTCAATAGGGGTTCCCTTTTTCTAAGGCGCATACCTGAGGCCCCGCAGTTTTATTCCAGCCGTGGTTGAAGCAAGTACGCGCGCGTCAAAATGAGTGAGCTCACCACGGAAGAAAAAGTATATGGGTCATTCCATGTCAAATCGACAAATTTTTTACCTGACCCCCTTTGATTTCGCTGAAAATTTTCTATCTTTTTCTACCCCCCGAAAGTTATTTTTCAGAATTTTTTCAAATTTTTTTTCCCGACTCAAAAAAAGTTATGAATTTTTGAAAAAAACCGCTCTTTTATTTTTAAATTGCCAGAACTTTTTCAAAAATTGACCGTTTGGGAACTTTTTTTTTTTCAAAATTTTTGTTTTTAAATGTAGTTTTCGAAAAAAAATATGAAAAAATTTTCAGAATCCCAGATATATGAAATATTTTAGTTTTTTTGAAAAAACCGTAATTTTCTCAAAGTCCGACCGTTTTTTTTTTTTTTTTATTTTGCTCTAAAAATACTTCAACTAATTCTGCAATGATCCCCGTTAATCAAAAGATGTGACGACAATCGCTTCTAATTTTTTTTCTTGATTATAAAAAAATTTTTGTTGAATTTTTGCTGATTTTATATAACTTTGTTATGAAATTTTTTTTATTTCCTCGTGAAACCTCAAAAGTTGAAAAATAAAATTTTATTGGAGAATTTCAAGTGATTATCGTCCAAGAAATTGTTATTTTAAAAAAAAAAATAATTTTTTTCTCTCATTGACGTTATTTTGTCATGTTTCAGTACCAAAATGACGTTGTCATATTTCAGTACCAAAAAAAAACGTCCATAAGAGTAAAAAAATAACGTCAATGAGAGAAAAAAATTATTTTTTTTTTTAAATAACAATTTCTTGGACGATAATCACTTGAAATTCTCCAATAAAATTTTATTTTTTAACTTTTGAGGTTTCACGAGGGAATAAAAAAAATTTCATAACAAAGTTATATAAAATCACCAAAATTTCAACAAAAATTTTTTTATAATCAGGAAAAAAAATTAGAAGCGATTGTCGTCACATCTTTTGATTAACGGGGATCATTGCAGAATTAGTTGAAGTATTTTTAGAGCAAAATAAAAAAAAAAAAAACGGTCGGACTTTGAGAAAATTACGGTTTTTTCAAAAAAACTAAAATATTTCATATATCTGGGATTCTGAAAATTTTTTCATATTTTTTTTCGAAAACTACATTTAAAAACAAAAATTTTGAAAAAAAAAGTTCCCAAACGGTCAATTTTTGAAAAAGTTCTGGCAATTTAAAAATAAAAGAGCGGTTTTTTTCAAAAATTCATAACTTTTTTTGAGTCGGGAAAAAAAATTTGAAAAAATTCTGAAAAATAACTTTCGGGGGGTAGAAAAAGATAGAAAATTTTCAGCGAAATCAAAGGGGGTCAGGTAAAAAATTTGTCGATTTGACATGGAATGACCCATATCTTATTGAGTGCTTCTTCTCGAGGGGAAAAATGTATAGTAATGCGTATAGAGGGTTTCGTACTAAGTTTGGAACTCATAGAGTTACCAGCGAAAACACTCTAAAAAGGTAAGAATTTAACATTTATTCATATTCATTTATCACACAACTTGAGTTTCAATTCAATTAAACTGCATTGAAGTAAGTTTACGTTAATTTTTGTAGGATAATCGATAACTTCGTGAAGTACGGTACATTCCAGGACCGTAGACACGAGTTGCCAGGTCCATCTGTTACGGTGACTACACCAGAGAAGATCAACGAAGTTGAGAATTATTTCAAACAAAATCCGAATTATTCCATTCGGAAAGCTGCTCAAGCATTAAAAATAACCAAATCATCATTACACAACATTTTGAAATATTTTTTTAAAGTTTCATCCGTATAAAATAAGCACTCATCAATTGTTAACTGAACATGCCATGACGAAACGCATCGAATTTTGTAACACTATTACGGGAATGTTTGAAGCCGAAGAACTTAATGAGAAATTGATTATTTATTCCGATGTAGCACATTTTTGGATGAATGGGTACGTAAACAAGCAAAATTACCGGTTTTGGAGAACGGAAAATCCCAACATATCGCTAGGGAAGTCCCTTCATCCACAGAAAGTAACGGCATGGGCAGCGATTTCAGTAAAAGGAATTTATTTGCAATTCTAGGAATCTACGGTAACAGAAGAGAGTTACAAACAGCTTTTGGAAACGAAATTCTTCTCTTATGCAAAAAAGAGGGGACTGGTTAAAAATGTTTACTTCATGCAAGATGGAGCGACGCCGCACCGGACTCATGAGGTGTTTGAAGCTATTCATCGCGTATATGGAACTCGAGTAATCGGTCTGGGGTACCCTAAATTTGCTCAAGGCGGACTAGAATGGCCTCCGTACTCACCGGACCTGAACCCTTGTGATTTTTTCTTGTGGGGTTACATTAAAGATCATTGTTACGCTAAAAACCCCAGCACAGTAGAAGAACTGATCGCGGCCATCCAGGAAGTGGTTCGCGGCATTACGAACGATATGTTGGACACAGTTTTTCCACAGTTTTCAAAAGAGAATTGATTTTTGTGTACAATCTAACGGTTCGCACTTCGAAAATATCTATCATTAATCACTGTACTTTTTCGCTATTTTTGTAAGATGTAATAAATTGACAGAAAAAATATTTGACTCGGTTTTATTTATGTGCGTTCAAAACTGCAGAGCTTCCTCTATTTAAAGCGATTTGGCTTTTCTGATACACCTATGTTATTCGTCCGAATACTAGCTGACAAGAATTCCAATAATTTGTGCGTCTACTGGAAATTCGTCCGATATCCGGACGGGGAGACACTCCGAACAATAAAATCGAAATCGTAAATGGCATTGCTTACCATTTACATAGTAATATAATCAAAATAAAAATAAAAATAAGAAATGTGTAATCTCAGAAGCGATATAATCCAAATAAAGATGACACAAAAGTAAAAACAACAGTCAAAACAAAGTCAAAAACTTAAGTACAATGAAATTTAATTAAAAATTATAAAAAGAAAAATTCGGGAGCAATGTATATAAACGAGAGGGAGGGAGGGAAGAAGGAGAGAGAGAGTGAGAGAGCGCGCGCGCAATTAAGAGAAAAAGTAAAGTGAAGAGGCGAGGAAAGGAAGGTAAAAGAGAAATTAAAATAAGGAGAAAGACCGGGATCTCAAAAAAGGAGCGACAAGCAGGGTAGAACCAGAAAAAAAGTCGAAAAAGATAGAGGAACGAACATAAGGAGGAGAAGGAAGAAGACGAAAGAGAAAAAGAGGGAGAGAGAGAGAAAGAAGACGCCGAAGAAAGAGAAAGAAAGAAATAAGAAGCGCACCAGAAAGGGCCTGAGAAAACGCGGGAAAAAAGGCAGGGGTATTCGGAAATACGAAGAAAGAGGAAGAGAGATAAAAATGAGTTGGGGAGATATAAAGAGAGAAAAAAAGTAAACAGCCATCAAAAATAAGAGTGGAGGACGAGAGAAAGATACATAAGAGAAAAAGAGAGAAAAGTCAAGTTCTCCGGCAGATCCTCGAGAGAATTCTCCTCAACATTCTGCACTAGCCCTGTGAGTCCGCGATCGAGCGAAACGCATACAAACCTACAAAGTAATGCGGGAACTCGCTGGAAAGTGTAGAAACATTCCGAGAAAGTGAAGAAAAAGGAGAAAAAAATAAACGGTCTACCAAGCTCGAAGCAACGTATGCAGTCACAAACCGTGTAGATTGCTTGCCCAGCAAAGAGGCGACAGATTCCTCACCGTATTTCAAGAATTCATGAAATTTCCGTAATCATCAATGTTAATGGGAAAACTCGTTATTTTCATGCTCCGTCAACGTGGCTCCGAATCCGTCCTCCTCATTTTTCAAATTATCGGCGTGGGAATCCTATCAGTCCGGTGGACACCAAAAATGTTCAAACTTACTTTGAACACTGTCGAATATAATAGAACGGAATAAACGGGGCAAATAGAAAAAAAAAACGTTTAAAAAATACCTGGTTGCGAAAAATCTGGTAAAATGAGATCTTTCGATTTGCAAAATTGTGGTTTCTGTTCGGACGAAGAAGTTTCTGAATTATACTCATGATAGGCGGAATTTATTTTTTTAAATATTAGACTTTATTGCTCCGGGCAACACACTTCCTCAGTTTGCACTGGGAAACATTACCTACCCCCGGGGGTTAGGCTCGGTCTTAATCTAGACCGGAACAATAACGCTGGGCGACACTCGAGGGTTCCGACACCACCTCGACTGCCGCCCAGTCAAAAAAAACGCGCGAAAAGTCCAATGAATAGGCGGAATTTATTATTGTTATTCATTTATTAATTTTTATATTAATTATTATATTATTTATGTTTTTATATTATTATTATTAGAGTTATAGTTACCATTATTATTATTTTCGTTCATTAATGAAAATCGCAAAAAAAATGCATTCAGATTCATTGGGATGAGTCTCTGCCTGCGTGACAAAAATGCAGCTCGAATTCCTCATCAATCTATACGTGTAGGTATGTGTGTGTGTGTTAGTTGTTTATTTAGATTGTCAAACATCAAAATAAAGCACTTTTAATTAAGTTGTATTCGTCCAGGTGATGGCTCGAAGTTAATAAATCTGAGTAATCATATATAATTGCTAAAGAAATTATATATGGTTTAAAAGTTGTATAATTATTTTTATTTTTATTATAAAATGAGAAACAGTGATAACTTTAGTTTAATTATTCACAAGGTCTTCTTTTATAACTAAAATACAAATTCTTATATCTACATATATATATATATATATATATATATATATATATATATATATATATATATATATATATACATATGTATGTATGTATGTATGTATGTATGTATTGTAACGGGTTTTCTGGTCCGCACACTTCCGGGCCCGTACCGCTCCCGAAGCCTACCGGGTGCCCGAGAACCCGCCGGGTGGACGTGGGCGCCAGGTACCGGAGTACCGCCGACCGACAGTCGACTTTTGCATTTTGTCCACCCGCGCGCGGTCCCTTGATGTTGGGACACCCGGTGTGGAACGGCACGACCCGGGCGGTCCAGCTAGCTCTGCTCGCCGGAGGATATGGTAGAGGGGCAGGGTCGAAGGACGAGTGTCAAGGGTGACACCTGATAGGAGGTATCCGCTGAAGTACTCAACACGTGTTAACATTATGACTGGTATTTGTTTATTGGGCCCGAGGCTTGCCAATACGGCGTACAATTCATAAGGGCGCTTGACATAATTTTCCAACTTCTATCCACGCTTGGATAAGCTATTGGCGCATCGGCGACAATCTAGCGACAACCCGGACCACTCCCAGTTTCGAGGGAAATACGGCCAGGGGCGCGACGTTGGCAGTAGGGTCCTGTCCGAAGGGCGTAGATACTGGTGTAGGCAACGGTGTAGATAATCGTGTAGGCAATCATGTCGGTACTCGTGTACTAACTCAAAAGAGCGTAGGCAATTGTGTAGGTAATTCGTGTATTAATGCAAAAGAGTGTAGGCAGGTGTGTAGATAATCCGTGTGTTAATGTAAAAGGGTGCAGGCAATTGTGTAGGTAATAGTGTATTAATGACAAAGAGGGTAGATAATTGTGTAGGTAATCGGGTACTAATGCAAATGGGTGTAGCTAATTGTGTAGGTAATCGTGTATTAGTGCTAGAGAGTGTAGATAATTGTGTAGGTAACTCGTGTATTAATCCGAAAGAGTGTAGGTAATTGTGTAGGTAATCGTGTATTGATGTAAAAGGGTGTAGGTAGTTGCGTAGGTAATCGTGTATTAATGCTAGAGGGTGTAGATAATGGTGTAGGTAATCGTGTATTAATGCTAGAGAGTGTAGATAATTGTGTAGGTAATCGTGTATTAATGCAAGCGGGTGTAGATAATTGTGTAGGTAATCGTGTATTAATGCTAGAGAGTGTAGATAATTGTGTAGGTAATCGTGTATTAATGCAAGCGGGTGTAGATAATTGTGTAGGTAATCGTGTATTAATGCTAGAGAGTGTAGATAATGGTGTAGGTAATCGTGTATTAATGCAAGCGGGTGTAGATAATTGTGTAGGTAATCGTGTAGAGAGTGTAGACAATTGTGTAGGTAATCGTGTATTAATGCAAGCGGGTGTAGATACTTGTGTAGGTAATCGTGTAGAGAGTGTAGATAATTGTGTAGGTAATCGTGTATTAATGCAAGCGGGTGTAGATAATTGTGTAGGTAATCGTGTATAGAGTGTAGATAATTGTGTAGGTAATCGTGTATTAATGCAAGCGGGTGTAGATAATTGTGTAGGTAATCGTGTAGAGAGTGTAGATAATTGTGTAGGTAATCGTGTATAGGCCCAGACAACGGAACTCGATTATGTATGGTCGCCGGCACGGACACCCGGTAGGTGCGCTTCGATGGGCCAAATAATGACCTAGGTGACCAAAAGCCCGAATAATGTCCACTAACTTTCCGGACACCCCGTATGTTCGCTCGAAATACAATGTATTATGGGGGTCAATCTAAAGACCAAATAATATCGACCGACTTTCCGGACACTCGATATATTCGCTAAAAACACAATGTATTATGGTGTTCGACCGGAAGCCGAAATAATATCGACCGACTTTCCGGACACCCGATATATTCGCTCGAAATACAGTTGTCGCGGGGCCGATAATAATCGGGTGAATATTACCAAGGGTTTTGCGCGAGTATAATTCTCGAGTAAGCTGGATTTCGGCAACTCGTAAACAACGCGTGAGAACAAAGGAAACAAAGACAGAAGCTCAAAGGTAAACAAACGCGAGACCAAGCGCTCGATGGCCCTGAGCGCGCGGAGAGCCTGGACGAGAAATATACGCACGAACTATGTCGTATTACATTTTCCCGACTCGAAATAAAATATTACTCTAAATTACATAATCTCGCGGAAATTCGTACTTTTCTTTGGGCCAATTTTCGCGGGACCCCAGCAAACATTTTTGATTTAATGCCCTAGGCTTAACGAACGATCACGTTAATTAATGATCGATAACAGAAAAAAATAATTCGCTAATTGACGCGATACGCAATGAAATTGACCGGAACTTGACGGAACGATCGAGGATAAGGTACGAGCTCCTTTATAAAATTTTCTGACTGACCGGAACTTCCCCAGAGGCGGAAACCCGGAAGCAAACGCGACTTTATCGCCGAAAAACTCTCGCCGGGTTCCGGCCCTCTGGGGCAGGAAATTTCCCTCTACGGGGCAACCCGTCGCCACTTGGCGCAATTAATAAACATGAAATTAACCCAAATTTAGAGCTCGTACCTTAAGAACGTAGAGAGACGAGAGAGATCGGGCTCACCGCTGACGAGTCGCAGCACGGAGACGCTCGCTGCCTATCCCGAGATGACTCTCGGTCGCCGTCGATCGGTGGCCGAGCTCGGGTGCTTTGAGTGACGTGGCCGGGCGCGTGGACTCCGAAATCGAGACTGCCCAAAAATCGCCGCGCTCTCGCGGTGCTCCCGGCTCTCGCGTGCCCCACTCACGCGCCCCTCCCCTCTTTTCACGCGCTCACGTGTGATCGCGTAAATCTTGGTCTAGGAGATTTTTCCCCTATTTCCCTCCGATGCCACGGCCACGGCCCGCCCTACCGCGCCACCCCGCGCGTACGCGACTGTCCTCGCAGCGATTTATCGACTGCCCCTCGAACCTCTTCCCCTAGGAACCGAGGCGGGACCTCGAACGCGGGGGGGAGGCCTCCCTCGCATTTCCCCAGCGTCCTGGGAATAGCGGTGGGCCCACGCGATACACCACCAGGTGAACTACACCCCCGGTCGCCGATCCACCGCCCCGACCCCCTTCGACGGGGCGCCGGTCTTACGCGGTCCATGAGGCCCGAGGGGACAGTAGGGATGGTGCAACTCCGGGTTGCTGAGTCGAGAGGGACGGGCGACACGGTAAACTTGGCCTTATTCCGGCGTCTCCTCCGGCATCCAATCCGCGAGCACTGTTGTCCGGCGCTCGCCTGCCTCTGAGTGGAGGCGCGTGTGTGTCCTCGTGGACCAACCCGCGCGAAGTTTTGCGGAGTGCGAAACCGGAAGCCGGGACATCTCGGGTAACGATAATACGTTGCTTCGGGGTAATATGGACGCGCGAGCGATCGTTCCCCGATACATCGTTCCGTCACCCCTACTAACCGTCCTAAAAAAACTGTCCCAAACATTTTATTTACACATTAACAATGTCGTCCATTCATCCGCGGCTCACGAGCCGGTAGGTAATCACACAGGTAAGACGTGGCGGTTTCCGGAATAAAATTACAAAAAAAAAAGGTATAATATTCCGCCACGCCGTGAGTCGACGATTTCGGAGCCAACCCGAATCGAACCAGGACGCCTCAGGGTCGTAAACCCGACCCACTGGTCGACACCGTTTGAAAATGGACGTGACCCCTTAATTTGTCACGTCACAGTATATACACGTAGTATTATAAAACCATTCCTCGTGATATGTATATTCAATCATTTTTATTTTATTTATAGAAGAAGACTTTGTTAATGATTAAACTAAAATTATCATTTTTTCTCATTTCATAATTCATATTTAAAAATTACTCGCCTCGCTTTAAGGAGGATTATTTCTTTGCATTATTTTATTCGACATTTTAATTCGAATTTTATTTTATGTCAATGATCATTATTGCAAAGTTAATGTTAATATAAAAAAAATAGATTCTCAAAAATCTTCAGAAAACGCAGCGAGTAAAGTACAATGCTAGGAACTACATGCATACATACACACACTGTGTGTGGAACAAATTTGTGCACTATTTTTTTCCCGTTTTCTCACCATCCAATTATCTTCTTTAAAGAAAAAAAAAAATGTCGAGAAAGCTGGGAGGTGTCAAAAAATATTTAGAGCTCGCTCAAGACTACCAAAAATTCAAATGTCCATTTAAAAATCTTTTTTTTTCGGCCACTTCTCGCCCATGGATTTTACGCTTTATATTTTTTTAATTAACCTCACGAAATCTCTAGCCGGCCAATGAATATTTAGTGGTCGCTCGAAAGTGCTTCGAAATTTCACATTTTCGCCAATTTTTTTTACTCTTAATACTCATAAATGTAACACTTTGTAAAATTATCAAAACAATCAATTGTTTTTCTTTAGACACGGATTTGTTAAATTCACCTCACACTTCTAATCCGATAAAACGTAGGACCTATAATTTTGTTTACGGACCAGAGCTTCAAAGAATTATTTTATGAGAACAAAGATTGTAATTCGTGGGTTAGTAGTGTGTGGTAAATTTGAAAAATCTGTTTCTGAAGGAAAACGATTAATTGTTTCGAAAATTTTACAAAGCGACAAATTCGTGTGTGAGATGAGTAAAAAAAATTAGCGAAAATTGGAAATTTCGAAGTTCCTGAACGACCACTAAATGTTCATTGACCGACTAGAGCTTTCGCGAGGTTAATTAAAAAATTATAAAGCGAAAAAATCATGGGTGAGAAGTGGACGAAAAACAAATCGGTATTTTAATGAAAATTTGAATTTTTGGTCGGCTTGAGCAACCTCTAAATATTTTTTGACCGCTCGCAGATTTCGCGACAATTTTTTTTTTCTTTAAAGAAGACAATTGGATCGTGAAAAAAAAGGAAAAAAATAAAGCTCAAATTAGTACCACCGTAATACACATACATGTATTTATATATTTAAGGCCTTAGGCCACAGTAGCGGGTATGAAATCATGTGCGAATTTAACAATTTTTTTTGTATGAAAAAGAGATTCACTTATAAAATTAATTACACATATATTTAGTATGAATATCAAGCTGTTAGAAAAAATATATACATATATTTTTGTCGATAGACAAAATGGACGACTACTCGAAACTTCTCGAAACAGCTTTTTTCCAATTGGCGTGACAAATAACTTCAACAATTTTCACTCGATTTACTTCAAAATTAAAAGTTATGTTCCCAATTGCATTTCGCAGAGAAGTACGTAAAGAATTTCTGATTAATCGAAAACTTTTCATTTTATGAGCAGTTTATGAGCAGTTATGAAGAAAAATTTTTCACTGAAAATTCATTTCTTAAGTTCAAATACCTACAACTTTTGAATAAAACAATATTTTTTAAATTTCGTACGTACTTCTCTAGGTATTCTAATGTAGATTGAGGAGAATTTTTGTTTTTTGTTCTAGGTTGAAAGTTGTGGATGCTAAATGTCACGCTGCGGAGCGCCTGAAAAAGACAACAAAAGAAAACTAGATTTTAAAAACTAGATAAATCTAGATAAAACAAGATTTTTTAAACTAAGATAGATCTAGATCTAGAAAACTACATTTTAAAAACTAGATATAGAAAAAAAATCTAGATTTTAGAAAAAACGACTAGATTTTTAAGGCTAAAGGCCTTCGAAAAATCTAGTCCAGCAATGTGTCAAAATAATGACGGCGATCCGTTAATCTTCTTCCACGCCGATTTTCAACCAAGATAAAAAAAAATCACCGAACAAAATAGCAATTGCCTTCGTCCTTCCGGAATGTACCGTTAACCGCCCGTGCATACATCCGTTCACGTGTGTACGCAGTTCGTGTATAACACGCGAGTGTGGAGCGGCAAAATTGCCTCCCCCGCACACGCCGCGGCATCAGACTGACCGGCAACAAAACAGCGAAATACACAGAGGGACGCCGCGCCGCTTTCGCGTACCTGGCGCACGCCGTTAATGGCCACCAAGTAATTATTGTCCTGAGCCAGGTGGTCCGTTGTTGCTTATTTGTAGCGTCGGCATTAGAAGGGAGACCGCGCGCATCCTCGGCGCGCTCGGGAGGATAACATGAAAAGCACCCGCGTACTCAGGCGAACAACATATATATACATATACGAGCATACAGGGTGTCCGATTAAAATCGACCACCGCTCGAATATCTGCGAAACTGTGGCCGATTATGAAAAACGCTTTAGCAGAAAGTTAAAAGCCTTCAGGCGGCACGTTGTATGATTGGAGGACGTATGGAGGTTAACATTTTTCTTTTATGAAATTTCAACATCCAATGTCAGTTCATTTTTCAAAAATTTTTTTTGAATTTTCATTAGATTTGAGTGTACCTTTAGGCGAGGAAGAATATTGCGGATGTTTATGATTTTTTTTCAAAAGGAAAAATTTCTCCACCATTTTTGAGACTTAGAAAAGATGTATGGAATGATTTCAGGCGGCCCGTTGTATGATTGGAGGACGTAAGGAGGTTAACATTATTTTTAATGGAATTTCAAAATCCAATATCAATTTTTCAATAATTTTTTACCGCCAAAGCATCGAAATAATCAATCTCATTGTTTTTGCATAATCTTTATTAACATTTAAATAAGCTTTACAAATTTTTTGAGGTCAAAATATATAATAGAATAAACGTTATAGTGGCCGACAGGAAGACATCAAGTAAAAGAGGTGCTTGACGGTGACCAAGATTGCGGCTGTTCTGCTTATCTGAAATCAAAAAACCAAACGGCATTCTAATCGTCATATTTAGGACTAGCGATTGAACTAGAGTGAATTCTAAATTACAAAAATTGACTTTTTTATACACTTTTGAAAATTACATTCAATTTTTTACTCTTTTTTTCTTAAGTTTTTCGCTCGTACAAAAAAAACTATTGAAGCAATCATGATAATCCTAGTTCAATCGCTGGCTTATAACATATTAAAGATGCTGTATAAATTTGAACAAGATCGATGCAGTAGTTTCTGAAATATCGTGGTCACCGTTTCGAAAAATGGTGTTTCGAGAAAAACGCGTTTGAAAGTATACCTGCTCCGTATACCTGCTCCGTTCCAGGGCTGTAACTTGTGAACCACTTCGAATATCGAAAAATCCTTTGGCACACATTTTCTACACATGTTGTAGATGTGATTTATGAAAAAAAATCGATTTTTTCGACCCGAGAAACTAGAGGACCGCCTTAAAAGGTTTTTTTTTCAATTTCAATTATCATGATTTTTTTCAAAAGAAAACATTCCGCCCCGATTTTTGAGACTTAGGGTACGTTTGATTATTACTCTATGCTGTTACATGGTACTTTTTAAGTTTTTCTCATTAGTATTTAAAAATGGTGGACCTATGGCACGGTCTTCTAAACTGCATTTTCAAAACTGGCGCGACGTATAACTAAAAAACTAATCGACCGATTCTGATGAAATTTTGTATGAATCTTCTAAACCTTATTGTCTATAACATGACCCTAAATGTTTTTGAAAATAAAAACAATAGTATTTTTATTGGAAAATGTAGCCACTTTTTTCGGAAAATTCTATCGTTTTGTTTCAAAGGGTACCATTTCATCGATTTTCAACATTTCTCACTTTTTCTTGGTTCATATTCTGCGTATAAGTATAAATGGAACAAAAATCTTTGTATTTTTTTTCATATTAATCCCGTTGATGCTATGTGTCACGCCGTCTGACAACATCTGCCGCAACCCGTTTAGAGTACCGTGCCGTACCTCCGCCATTTTGAAAGATTAATCAAATTAAAAAATACCACGTAACACCCAAATTAGTAATTACAGATACCCCAAGTCTAAAAAATGCTGAAGAAATATTTCCTTTAAAAAAAAATCATGAAAATCTGCAATCATTTCCTCGCCTAAAGGCATCTCCCCCCTTAATTAAAGTAAAATGTTAATGAAATTTTTTTTTCAATGTCGAAAATGTATGTCAGTCAATTGTTACAAAAGGTTTTATTTTTTAAGATTTATTCCTTTTAAGATCGATTTTGAGATTTTCAATTCAAATTTATTCAAGATTTGTTCAATTCTTTTTTTTTTTTTTCAAAATAGAACAAGAGGATATTTCTATATGATTCTATTCTGGAAACATGAAGTTGAATAAGTACAACAAATTAACGTTGGAGAACCTTGAAAAAAAAGCTTTTGAAAAAATTGATCCATACCGGATGATGCGCCGACCGAGTCCATTTAACTTTTGTCTGAAACTTATTTTAGTATCGTCAACAATTTCGGAGATATTTGCGGAGGGAGATTTAAGGCGTCTGCATAAGATGGAAATTTAAAAAAATACGATTTTTTATCGTCTCGAAGTTTTATAGCCGAGGGGCCTCGACTATAATTTGCAACAAAGGTTTTGTAAAAGTGCCGAAAATAAACCGAGTTATGATGATTTTTTGTGAAGGGTCATATCGCCCACTGCGCCACGGTAAAACGCGCCGCTCCGATTTACCTTTTTATCTTTTGCTCTTTTCTTGAAACTATGTATCATGCAACGGCATAAGTCGTATCTCCAAATCCATTAGTCCAATTTACTCCAAATTCGGACAGAGCATTATTCGTATAATAACATTTTCTATATTATGGCCGGATAATTTTTTAAAATTATATTTGTCCATGTGTTAATAATGAATTATAAACGTTGTTTTTCTGTCGAAAATCGAACATTTATTTCCACAGCTTGCCAATTTCGTAATTTTCAATATGTCAGAAAAGTTTCCGGTCATATATGAAAGTTTCATTATTATACTAAAAGTACATATGTTTATTTTTCATTTCCGGTCGCCCTACCTGCCGGAACACCAATCTGCCATGCAGCATGCAACCCAAACAAACTCCATTGTTTATCAATATTTTTCAATTAAAAAAGAATTCAAACATGGCAAGACTGTGTGTTAATTGTATGCAAAATCCCGACGCTCTCATCCCAATATCCTCATCGTAAAAAATATAAAAAACCAACCTGTTTTTAGGGCCACAACCAGACCCGTTGAATCGGACACCCTATATACACACACGTGAATATAGAAATCTATATGTATATATATATAAATTTATACGAAGTACATCAAGTCGGGACAACGAGAGCCCTTCTTTGCTACGCTGTTAAGGCCAATGTATATATAAATATATATACATATACAGCACATGTAGTAACACTCGACTGCATCAGTTTCCATCTTGGAGCGATGCAATTCTGCACCTGGTCCGCGAGGAAGCATCTCGTTTATAACGCTGTTACAATTGACACTTTTTTCAAACGTCACTCGACCGTCGCATCGTCGTTCCGAGCCTTAATTTCTCATTAAATTGCATCAACGAATCACGCACGTTGGAGTACTACCCAGGTAGGAATTGACGATGAAAAAAGGGCTCGCCAAGCTCTGAAACAAGGCTCACATTTTTTAATTCAGGCTGAGCACCAGCCTGATTTCAGGCCTAGCTGAACCTCTGAATGATAACGCGGTTTCAGGCTCTTGCACACAGGCTTGACCAAAGGCTGGTAGAAAAGCCTGTACTAAGCCTGAAACGACGAAACAACAAGGCTCAAAACGAGCCTTAATGAATCCTTCACGAGCATTTATGACCAGGCTTTTCCCAAACTCTTCCCGAGGCTATATGAAGCCTGTTTTTAGTTTTCTATATTCTACATTGGGGTAAATTTAATAAATCTGTAAAGAATTCATTTGATTTATTATATATATTTATTATTTGTTATATTATTTGTTACAAAATACAGATAAAAAATATTTTTAAAAAATACTTTATTTTATTGCGTACTTTTATTTTCGTATACACTTTTTTGTGTACCTCATAAATATCGATAAAAGAATATGTTTAAATGTTCTGAGCTGCCTCCTTCGCTTTCGTTTTTCGTGCCTTCGCACCCGACAAATTTATTGCTAAATTCTTTTTCCATAAAGGTACAGAAAAAATATTATTTTAAACTCATTTTATTTTATCACAACCTGAAACAAGCCTGCATCCAGCCTTGATTTTTCAGCCTCAAAACTCACCGGCTGAATAAAGCTTGAAATAACCCTGAGTTTAGGCTAAGCAGCCAGTCTTGGTTCCAGCCTGCTCCAAACGATGCAATGAAACCTGGGCCAGGTCTGTCTCACTCAGGCTCGGTGAAACATGGCTCGCACAAGCTTGTTTCCATCGTCAGCCTTTTAATTTCCTACCTGGGTA
>OX101786.1:2788597-2819779 GCA_944452715.1 Ophion slaviceki | reverse complement strand
GGAAAAGTACATCAGTTGGTCTTGCCATCAAAATATCCCAGATATCACTACACCTGCTGCATGAAGAAGATCGCCGCCATCAAAAAGGCCCTGATGTAAATCACTTGCGCTGATTTACATCAAAACATCGTACATAAAAAACAGCATACATCAAAAACATGAATTAGCTTTAACAAAATCCCAAGCTTCACGAGAGTTGGTACAACACCAATATCAGTTAGCTATACATCAAGGAGTCCGTAGCATCACCTGAGCAGATGAAAGATTGACATTAGTTTAACGTGGCATTAAACAATCCTAAACACCACTAGATCTCGCACAATACGACCAGGACTTCGCCATACCACAACGAATCCCAAATATCACTCGATCTGGTACCAAACCTATATCAATTGGCCATGCCATCGCAGGATCCCAGGGGTCACTATATATGGTTCATCACGAACGTCAGTTACATTACACTACACGAACATCAGGTAGCTATGTCATTAAAGAGTCCCTAAAATCACCTGCGCTGGTATACCAACGTAATCCGCTGTGCCATCAAGAAATCTCAAATTCCACCAGACCTCGTACAGCACCACTATCAGTTGGCTATGCATCAAGGAGTCCCTAAAATCACTTTAGCTGATAGACTACTGATGCTAGTTTGATGTGCAATCAAGGAATCTGTATCTAAATATCACTGTATCTCGCACAACACCAACATGAATTAGCCATGCCACCAAAGAATCCCAATCATCAAGACCCAATAAGTATCAGTACGAGAGATTTCGGTAACTTTTGAGCCATGCTATCATCTCCTCAAAGGAACACGTCAAGCTAACGGGGCAGCATGCACAACCGAAAATGTCGGACATCTTCCGTTACCGCTTGGGGTTCCCTCAGGCAGTTCTTTGCCTCCCGACGGCAGGTGACCTCAGCGTGTCGGTAGATGCTCGGCTGGCCAATCCCGCGTATTTCGCGATTAAGTGGATGAATAGTGTCTCCTGGTACAGCACCACCATTAGTTGGCTATTATCAAGGAGCCCTAAAATCACTTTAGCTGATAGACTACTGATGCTAGTTTGATGTGTAATCAAGGAATCCTAAATATCACTATATGTCGCACAATACCAACATGAATTAGCCATGCCACCAAAGAATCCCAATCATCAACACCCAATAAGTATCTGTACGAGAGATTTCGGTAACTTTTGAGCTATGCTATCATCCTCTCAAAGGAACACGTCAAGCTAACGGGGCAGTTTGCACAATCGAAAATGTCCGACATCTTCCGCTACCGCTTGGGGTTCCCTCAGGCAGTTCTTTGCCTCCCGACGGCAGGTGACCTCAGCGTGTCGGTAGATGCTAGGCCGGCCAATCCCGCGTATTTCGCGACTAGGTGGATGAATAATGTGATCATTGAGATTTATGATCGATCTGGTAGTGATCGATGGTGAAGCCCGAGAATCCTCGTTGCGGTTGGGGCCACGTGGAGGCCTGCCGGTTATGGGGCAGAGGGGGAGCTGCGGTCTCTCGTCAGCGATGCTTTCTTTCGCGCTGCTTGAAGGGCGCTCTGCTCTCGTTTAACATCGCTGAACACGTATGTTTTATCACCGGGGAAGTTGAAGGAGCTCACAGGATTGGAGGAAGAGGCCGCTCTGCAGTGTGCTCTCTTTTGCCTCGAGCGGATTGCCGGGGTTGGCAGGCCAGCTGTTGGACACACGGCCCTATCTCGGAACGTATTTATATTCCTGATCTTGACCAAGGCACCGCGCGCGCGCACGCTGGATCTATATATGTATACCCTCATCCTTTTCTTGTTTTGCAGCGACTCGTTTTTCTAACCATCACGTGAACGGACAAACGGGAGAGAGAGAGAGAGAGAGAGAGAGAGGGGGGAAGGGAGAAAGCGAGTGAGAGAGAGGAATGCCAACTATAGGTCCATAGGAGCAACTTTAGTACGCATTATCTAAGCCTAACCGAGCAGGCTGTCCGACAGCAAGGGTGAACAAACCGCGGCAGGCTTTGCCGCCTCGGATAACGTCGGCGCAGCGACGATAAATATAAATTCGATTTACCGCTATATTATCTCCGATATAGTACTCGTAAACTTGCGTCTAACGAGATGAAGCCTGGACGAATCTCGTCCCGGGGAGCGGAGATTCCTTAAACGGTGAGAAAGTGGAGTCTCTCTCTTTCTCGTGCGCGAGCCCTATACTTTAAGACGGAATGACACCTCATCGCGGTCGGTATGGTAGAACAATTATAGATTCCCAAAAATCTCTGAAACGGCTCTTCAGATCCCGTCGAAACTTTGCCAAACGACGTCAAATAGATAGACGAATAGCTTCCAGCCCCTCAAATTTTCTGAATTTGAGAAAAAAAATGTAGATTGGCTTATCATAAGCCAATCTAGTTTTTTTTTCTCAAATTTAGAAAATTTGAGTGGCTGGAAGCTATTCGTCTATCTATTTGACGTCGTTTGGCAAAGTTTCGACGGGATCTGAAGAGCCGTTTCAGAGATTTTTGGGAATCTATAATTGTTCTACCATACCGACCGCGATGAGGTGTCATTCCGTCTTAAGGGGTCTTCTCACTTTAGACGCTAAAAAAGGCTATTTTCACGTTTTTTTGGATAGGTTTATATTATAGATATTGATACAAAAGTTGTTACACTTAATAAATACACTTTCGACATACATTTAACACAAAAAATGTATGTATTTATGTAACCCAAACAAACTTTAAACGCGTTTTTCTCGAAACAACGTTTTTCGACGGCTTGTTGATAAAATCTTCGAAACTACTGAAACGATCCTTATGAAATTTTAACCACATATTCTTTACAACTATAGCTATAGCACATTTCAAGTATTTTTTTAAATTTTGATATTTATTATTTTTTTCGCCAAAAACGATGAAAAGAACACGTTTTTGGTTTTTTTTTTTAATTTTTTGTGCAATTGTACACTGAGAAAAAAGAATCGTTGAATGTGCAAAATGCATTCTGTTGTCTCGAAATTTTGTTGTTTTAACAGTTGCTCAGACATGCTAAATAAGCAGATAGTTCAAATGTATCTTTGATTGCTGCCCAACTATACTGTTTTGTTATGCCAATCAAAAATCAAGTTGAACGTATTTAAAGATACAATTTTGTTAAGGCGTTACCCCCACTTGTAGCGCAAAAAAGGCCTTTTTCATGAATTTTTTTAAAGAAAACTACAAAACTTTTTTAATCGATCAATATACCATCTTAAAGAACACATCTTGAAGAACTTTCAGTAATTTTTTGATTGAAAAATATTACATTGTTTACTGGCAAATGGCCGTCAATGAAATAATGTTTTTATATACACGGTTTGCGGTGACCAACATTGCGGCGAAGTGGATCTGAAAAAAAAATGCGGATGGATTTGGTCAAATATAAGTATAAACTAGTCTTTAATCGAAGGATTTTAAAAAATATTCATTTTTCACAAAATGGCGGACAGTCAAAGTTAATGGTTCGATTTTAACGAAAAAAAAAACGGCCGTTTTTTGGCTATAAAACGGCCATTTTTTCGAAAAAAAGTCGAACGATTAAAGACTACATTTTTATGTATTAAATAAGCCTGCAAAATTTCAAGAAGATCGGTTCATTAGTGTTCGAGTAATCTTGGTCACCGACCTCAGAAATGCCATTTTGAGAAAAACGCGTTTAAAGTTTCAATTTCAGTTTACACGAAGAAAATATTTTTTTTTGTAAACTTACATAGAGTCATCTATTCCGGGCCCATACAGAAGTATGGGCTCGGATACTTAAACTTCAAAAAAATGCAATAAAAAAAATCGATTTTTTCAAAATCGCAAGTGGGGGTAACCCCTTAAACAAACTGAATTTTGAATGGATGAATGAATTTTTTTTTCAGTGTACTACAGATTCTTATAACTCGGCAGCCATCTCTCTCTCTCTCTATTGGAGTATAATTCTCTCTTTTTGACCCTTGCATCCACCGAGACGACGTTGCGTGAGGGACTTCCGGTGCGAGCTACCGGAGAACTGCATCGGGAGGTCTCGACGAGGCCGCCGATCGACGCACGAAAGATTCAGAATTATATATATATATGTTTGCGTACTACACGAACCGTCGAGAAAGACGTTGAAGCCCACTAATGATGATCGATGATCTTCTCACTGCGGGAATACAACTGAGTGCGCGCGCGCATACAATCCATAAAGTCCGGGAGCAAACTGCACAGTGCATACAGGGTGGCTGGAAAAGTGACATTCGAATGGAAAATCTAGATGCCTCGTCTCGATGCCCATGAGAATCAGCCCCACGTATGTTCTGCGATCTTTTTTAATTTTCGAGAAAAATACATTTTTATTTTTCTCTCTGGTGTGTGTACTTTCTCGTGATATTTTTATTCGTGATACCGCTATGGAGTGCACTGTTAAGCGACAAATAAATGATCAACTGAAGGGTAATGTGGATGTTTTAGATGTTGATGGAAATGTAGGTTTGGGCCGGTCAATGACTAAAGTTCGGATTATTAAAAAAATTGGTATACTAGTTTAAATAACTCGTAACTGCTTTGAAGACGTTCTAAGAGGACAAAATTATAATTAAAAAAAAATGTGTAATTTTTTTTTAATTTTTAAATTGTTTTAATTTGTAATTTTTTTTAATTCGCAATTCTTTTAAATGTAAATTTTTGATAATTTGTATTTTTTTTATTTGTAAATTTTTTTTATGCGAAAAATGAAAAAACAATGCCTTATCTTCGAAAAGTACAAAAATATCGTACAACATAGGTGGGATTGGATAGGTATCGATCCGAAGCGCATAAATTTTCCTTTTAAACGTCACTTTTCGGGCCACCCTGTATATTGGGAATCGCTGAGACACGTCTCTGTTTTGATCTGTTCGTCTTTCGCACGATCTTGCGCAAAATATCACATGCGAAAAATGGTACGAAGAAAAGTTGGGAATTTGAACTTTTGTTCTACTACCAATCGCTTCTCGTGATACTTCATCTACCGCAACTTTTGTGCTCGATGTGTCAGAAAAAGTACTCGAGGTAGACCGCACTCGCAAAGTGCATTTTGCTGTGAGGGATTTGACGTTTTAAAAGCTCGCGAGGAGAACGAGTCGGAGAGACTCGCGTTTTAGTCGCCACGTTCAATCGATTCCGAGGATTCCTACAAATTGTCACGCTTCGATGATTGACGATAAGAATGGATGACGAGGGAAAGTGAGGAAGGAAGGAGATCGATTGTATGAAGCAAGCAATTACTTAGGAATATTAAGGGGTCTTCTCACTTTAGACGCTAAAAAAGCTATTTTCATGAATTTTTTCGATAAGCTTTTATTATAATATATTTCGATAGGCTTTTATATTAATATAAAAGTTGTTACAGCGATACAATTTCGAAATACATCAAAAGATTTTTTTTTTATTCAGGTCACTATTTATAGACGAAAATAGTAGTTAACAAAATGTAAAAAATTGTAGGTCTGCACTGTTGATGAAATCTCGCAGGTGGATCATCCGAAACAAAAAAAATCAAACTGTTTTACATTCAGTATATTAATGGCTATAGCGCATATCATTTTTAGTAATTTTTGATACATGGAAAAATAACAAAATGGCGGACATTCAAAAAAACGTGTTTTTCACCGTTTTTGGCGAAAAAGGAATTATCAACATCTTTTAAAATCGTTGATATGCGCTACAGATATAGTTGTAAAGAATATGTGGTGAAAATTTCATAAGGATCGGTTGAGTAGTTTCGAAGATTTTATCAACAAGCCGTCGAAAAACGTTGTTTCGAGAAAAACACGTTTAAAGATTGTGTGGGTTACATAAATAGATAACAATTTTTTTTTTAATGTAGTTCGAAATCATGAAAATAGCCCTTTTTAGCCTATAAAGTGAGAAGACCCCTTAATGGGTCTGCTTGAAGCCCAAAAAAACAGGTCGATTTTCAATATATTTTGCAATGAGAGTATTGGCGTGACGAGGTCGGGAATTTACACACAATGCATCGATAGCTTTGCCAAATTTGAGTTTTTTTAAATTAAAAATGTTCCTAAATATTTTAAAAAATTGAAAAAATGTACTTTTCATACATTCATATATATATCATTTCATACATTCATATATATATATATATATGCACACACATATATAAGGATATTTTTTAAAGAAAGAAAGGTTTAAATTAAAGCATTTTTACAAGCAATTAGCAATTAGAGCACAATGTATATTTTTATGTTGTTATGTTGAAGGGAATGAACAAATCGTCGTTATATCGAGGTTCGACTGTATAACAATGAAACTTTCGTATGACCGGATACTTTTGAAGATTTCGCAAATTAAAAAAATGGCAAGCTGTAGACACAGAAGTTCGACTTTCGACAAAAAGAAAAAAACTTTCATCATTTGCTCGATGCGTTCTCCGGCAAAACGCACGAGAGGAAAAAGAGGGGAGTGGGATTTCATCGAGCGATCTTTTGCCCCATGATGTACAAGCTACAACCAAACGGTGAGAGCAACGAGCAGAAAACGCACGTGAATGACAGACGAGCAGGACGGACAGAAAGAGAAAGAGAGGCGAGATACATCTTGTTCGAGACGAGACGAAGAGAGAAATTATTCACTCAGTTAAGGTGGCATTTTGGCCCCCTTAAACATTCTACAACGCAATATATCTTATTGTATCATTTTCTCACCGTACGACGTTCTTCCTTTTTTTATTTTATCTCACTCTCTCTCTCTCTCTCTCTCTCTCTCTCTCTCTCTCTCCCTCTCTCTCTCTCTCTCCCTCTCCATCTATCTCTTCTCGTTTTCCTCCGTTTCTCTTTGAAATGTAACACACATGCAGCATGACTCTTATTCTCTCAGATGAAAAAGAGTTCATGAAAGACACAGAAGGAGAGGGAGAGAGAGAGAGAGAGAAAAGCGATCCAGTTGGCCAGGTGTTTCGTCCGTTCTCCATCAAGTAGGAGAGCGGGCCCCCTCGTCGTCCGCACGCCCTCGCTCTGGCCGCCTTATAAAACTAATCTCTCCGATCGATGAATATAAATTCACCTGGAGTCGCTCCTTCGTGAGCATCCAGCGATCGATTTGACCCCGGAATTCCAATATTGCAACAAAAAAAAGAATGCACTTTTTTTCAATTGCATGCAACTTGGTTCAGTCTAGCCCATATACATACCGTACCGGTCAGAACTTTTCGATCACTGGATAATTGCAAAATTGTATTAGAATAATATCATTCATTTTACTTCTCATTTTACGATGACACTATTTAGTTCAACAAAATGGATTGTATGATGCTAATATAATTTTGCAATTATACCTATGTTGAACTCAATTAAATAAATAATATACAATACATAAATAACTAAAAATATTTTATTAATAAATTATTATCATCCGTGTATTATATTTTATATAATAATTCAATTTTAATTCAACATATATATGTATATATATGTATACAGAGTGAAAAGCTCTGAGATATACAATGGGACAGCGAGTGGGGCCATTTATCAAGCGCTCTGCGCAACTTCTATCCCGCGCTCCTTCCGTTACCGTACTCACATGCTTAGTTGTGCGCGGGCGCCCGCACACACTGTACACATGTACAGCCACATACATACACTGGCCGAGGATTTTAATTACGATTTAAGCCTCTCCGTCAGGGGAATATTTAATGCGGGCGGTAAAGGGTACTCGGAGGAACGCTCGCGGTCTTGATTATAATTCACGAAGCGCGACACGACCGGCCGGGTGCGACGATCGATTGATCGCTACCGCACTCTCGAATATATTACTCACACACACGCGCACGCACACACACACACACACACACACACACACACACACACACACACACACACACACACACACACACACACACACACAGACACACACACACACACACACACACACACACACACACACACACACACACACACACACACACAGACACACACACACACACACACACACACACACACACACACACACACACACACACACACACACACGCGCGCGCGCGTGTATGAATATTTCCTTTTTTCCATTATTTTCCATCACCTTAATGTATATATATATATATATATATATATATATATATATATATATATATGAGGGTGATGGAAAATAATTGCTTTCGTTCCCGAAGGAAAAAAAAATTGGTGTATGATAAAAAATAATTGTCTCCCAAAGGGAGTCCCAGAACTCAATGGTAAAAAGTGATGCTAAAAAGTGCCATTTTTAGGCACTTTCCTAATTCTGACTCATTATTATGATTCTTGGCATATTGAATAAAAAGAATAGATAGAATAATTGATGGAAAATATGCCCTTCAATATATATGTTGATTTATATACATATTATATTTAATGATAATATATATGAAAAGAATTATATTAAGGAATAATTGAATGATGGATTAAATCGATATAAAAAATCGCACTCACACACACACATATATATAAGGGGGAGAGAGCCAATATATAGACACACACACACACACACACACACACACACACACACACAGACACACACACACACACACACACACACACACACACACACACACACACACACACACACACACACACACACACACACACACACACACACACACACATATATATATATATATATATGTATATATGCACATATATATACATATATACAGGGGGCGGGAGAGCGAGAGAAAGGGCGCTTTATGCGACCACAGGTAGACGTAAAGAATGCAAGGGCCGCGGGTAAGTGAATGAGTGGAAAAATAAAAGAATGCAATGCTTTGCAAATAAATGAATGAGGAAATGAAAAAGTAGGTTCAGAAGAAAAGTAAACGAAAATATTCTGCGCCGCGAGGTCCCCAAGGACCAGGCCAAAGGATGGTGCCGTCACCTGCATCTTTGCTCTGTCTTTCTCTCTCTTCCTCTCTCTCTCTCTCTCTCTCTCTCTCTCTCTCTCTCTCTCTCTCTCTCTCTCTCTCTCTCAGAGATCTTGAAGTACACAGCGGGACGTAACAGGCCAGCGGGACGTCGCACTGTTTTAATTTGTCAACTTGCCACTGCCTAAGGGCCGCAAGCTTTTTTTTCCCCGAGTTCTCGGAGCTACTGATGGTCCTTCCGGCAAGATGGTTACTTTTTTGCAAGAGACAAAGGGTAAGGGAGATTGGGGGAGAAAGAGAGAGAGAGAGAAAGAGAGAGAGAGAGAGAGAGAGAGAGAGAGAGAGAGAGAGAGGGAGAGGGAAATACAATTCGTCTGTTGATGAGAAGCGATTCCCAACACCCTTAAGGTGACGTTGATCGCTAATATACATGACGTGTTTTGGGCATCTCTCGAGCACACACTCTCTGTCCTCGCTGTTTCTCCTCTCTCGTTTTCTGTCTCACCCCCCAAAACAGAAAGAGCGAACGCGATCTCTTCTTTACTCTTCCTCCCTCTCCCTCGCGCCGTTTCTTTCTCTCTCTCTCTCTCTCTCTCTCTCTCTCTCTCTCTCTATCTTGGAAAGAACAGAGCCGGAGGAAAAGGAAGAAAGAGATCCTCAGATCCGATAAAGACGTTTTGCCCTCAACGATGACTACTCCAAAGAACGCAAAGAAGACCGAGGGAGAAAGGGAGGGAGAGAGGACGCCTTAAACGATCTCCATTACCGCCTTAACCGTTTGCAATTTATTTTTATCCCTCGCTTGACGGTTCCTCAAGTTGCGCAAACGCGCCTTTTAGACTTTTGCCGGCCAACGCGTACAAGGGAATAAGAATTTCATTCCTGTCCTCATCCGGGCAAACAGGATCGTTCGATGCCCCGTACTGGTCCTTTTTCACCTCGATAATAGCCTTTTCTACGCTGAGCGGGAAGATGTTAATTGAGTGCGTCGCACGGCAAAGATGTCGATTGATAAGATCAAGGAAAAAATGGGGTTTTCAATAACTTATATGGTAGATCGAATGAACGATGATAAAATTCATTACGACTGTTACGTGTTTTTTAACTTTTATGCTTCGAGCCCAATTTTTCGACAATTTCGAGCAATTTAGCCTCTCAGGCCCAACACTTTGAGTTTCCCAATAAATCAAATAATCGAATCAACAATGATAAAATTCTATAAGATAGTCGTGTTAAATTGCCTTTTTGAGACAGGCTTAATTGCCCAAATTTTGGGCAATATTTTTATTATTTTCTCATTATTCAACATTCTTATTATTTTGTGAAATATAATGAAGATGAAGAACCGTCATATCGCCCGCGACTAGATACTTTAATGTAAGTATCAATATTCTAGAAAAAACATAACTTCATATCAAGAAAAACGGAACGAAAACTTTGAACGCGTTTTTCTCAAAACTACTTTTTTTGACCTTGTCCCAGCGAATACTCAAAAACTTATCAAGCGGTTTTCAAGTTGTTTTGTTGACATTTTTGTAATCGCACTAAGGTTTTACGTAACCGGTTTTTTTTTAATTTTGATAATTTAAAGACTGCTTGAATAAAAAAAGGGCCTTGAAAATAGAAAAAAATATACATGCTGTCGGCATTTTGTAAAAAAAAACCTTCACGCATAACGATAGCTACATTTCTATAGATATCGATAAATTCTTGACATTTTATTTACAGATAACCGTTCATAAAGATATCGATGGGACAATGAAGAGAATTTTTTTGGCTTCGTTGTCAGATCAAGGCATATCTCTCGGTTAATTTGAAAGATTTTTTTCATAAAAATTGGTATAAAACTAGATGAATATATATTTAATAAAATGAGTATAAAACCGATCCTTTGATAATTAGTTATGTGTATGAAAAAAATCACAATTATTGACCACAAAGCACCCGTTACGTAACGGAATAGAGGGGGGGGGGTCCAGCCTGGCGTTACGGTCCTGGTAGGGGAGGGGGGGGGGGGGTGTAAAAAATTAGGGAATTCGGCGCAACGTAATTTGTGTACGTATACGTACGTAAGGTATACGTTGTAACTCACAAGGAACATCATTCAAGTGGCCACCTTCAATTTGGTTGAAACTCATATATGTGATAAAGCATTGAACACTATCAAACACATATTTTTTTGATCGTTAGAAAAACGGGTTTTAGGGCGGAAAGCACCCTTCAAAGAAAGGCATGTCACCCCTCAATTTCATTTTTTTTTCGATACTACTATAGTGTATGACGTGAGGTGAATGAGTGTGAAAGTATCAACTGTGACGGAAGCACGCGTCTCGAGTGAGAAAACAATATCGATTTTTTGACAAAACGATGAAATTTTTGGTAAACTTTAACATCGTTTCAGTTTATTTGAGATGCTGATATCGATTAGAGACAGTTAGGTAAACACAATGAAAGTACTAATTATTAATATAATAAAAACGGTTTGTCAGAAATTTTTAAGGTTATTGCGTGATTTTTTGTCAATTTGTTAACCGTCTAATGGGGCAAGATGAATACAAACTATCGCAAACCTGGAATATTTTACGACGCACCAGTATTTACGTTAAAAAGGGTGAAACGGAACTAGCAAAGCATTTGGTTCCTCTTCAACCGGTCTTTTTACCAGGAGAAAAAAATAACTTACAAATGATCAAAATGATATGGAAGCAATATTATTCGGACTAATCCTACAGAACTTAGACAATTGGCTTATCAAATTGCTGGTATTAAGAATAAAATCACTTTTATATGCGAAAGATGACAATAATTCGTGTCCCATAATTCTCCCAGCGCTGTTTCATCTTGCCCCGACTTCCCTATATATATATATATATATATATATATTAGAGTGGTTAAAAAAATCGATTTTTTTCTCAACGCAAAATTGAAGTACGTTAAGAGAAAGAAAGTTTTGCAAAATTTGATGGTTCTGAACAATTTTTTTGTTACTGCGCGATCCAATGTAAGTCTAGATTCAATTTTTTCTGCAACAATACACAATTTCTATTTAAACATTTTTTTACCATAAACAATTTGTATTCGCAGATTAAGAATCAATATGTTTAATTCGGTTGTGAAAATTATATCAACCACTTGATGAACAAGAACACGATGCTTACATCACTGAAAGTCTAACAAGTATGCGTGTTTTTTTTGGAGTAATATGTTGTTTTGAAAAACCCATCCTTTTTGCGAGAAAGGGAATTATTATTCGGCTCGATCTTCGGAGTAATTACGTAAGTTTTTCAACAATCGCATTCTGTGATCCAGAATACATATTTTCTTAAACATCGTTTGGAATTATTGTTTTCATTAAAACAACTTGAAATTAAAACGACCTGTTTATGTTAACTTAGAAAATACTACTGAGCATAAAAAAGTTTTGAGAAAATTATATTATTGTGATGTCTATTGGCGGTGAAAAAAAATTGACGAAAAATCGAGGAAAAAAAATTAAAAGTCGTTTGAGCACTACGTAAAAAAATGTTTATACCTCTCAAATTTTGTACGAATTACTTTTTCGTAACGTAGTAACATTTTCCATTGAGAACCGCGATAAAAATAATAATTTTTTTTTGCACCACCCTAATGTATACATATACACTGACACACATGTGTATGCATATATATATATATATATATATATATATATATATATATATATATATATATATATATATATATATATATATATATATATATATATATACACACACATACATATATATATATATATATATATATATATATGTATATCGTTATAAACATGTTTTAATTTCAGTTTTTTAAATTATATATATATATATATATGTGTGTGTGTGTGTGTAATTTAAAAAACTGAAATTAAAACGACATGTTTATGTTAACTTAAAAAATGCTACAGAGCATAAAAAAGTTTTGAGAAAATTATATCATTATGATGTCTATTGGCGGTGAATAAAAATGGACGAAAAATCGAGAAAAAAAAATTAAAAGTCGTTTGAGCACTACCTAAAAAAATGTTTACACCTCTCAAATTTTGTACGAATCACTTTTTCATAACGTAGTAACACTTTCCATTGAGAACCGCGATGAAATTAATATTTTTTTTAACCAACCTAATATATATATATATATATATATATATATATATATATATATATATATATATATATATATATATAATGGAGCATTATTGCGCTGGCCAAGTACGAGGACGAAGCACCCTGGTGCTCCGGGGCGTGCGCGGAACGTGTTCTCCTCTCTCTTTCTCTTCTTCTCTCCCTGTCTGTCCGTTCGTCTCCGTCTCCTTCATCTCCGAAGAGCTTAGATCGTCCGTTGATAAAGACGTTTCGCGATCCCGATGTTGTATTAACCGATGGCCTTTATGGGGTTAAGGACGCGGTATTAATCACACTGACTGCTGGACATTATATTGCACATGGTGGATAAGCCGTGAGGTTTGTTTCTCGGTTGTTCCACGCGCTACATCGCTGTTTTTTTTCTCGAGTACCTCAAAGCCGAGAATAAGTTTCTCTCTGACGCTCGATCGCTTTTCCTCCGTGTCTCTCTCCTGTCCTGCTTCGTTTGGTTCCTTTCTCATCCTACTCTCTCTTTCTCTGTAGCTCCTCTCCCCTGTACTTTTTGCAGTCGCGAGTATGCGCGATTCCCCTTGAGAGCTGCATAAGCATCTGCTCCCTGCAAATGCCCCCCCCCCGCCCCGGTCTCTTCCCTCATTCCTTCGACCTTTTTCTCACAATCGCGAAACCCCGTTGCTCCGTTCGCCACCGTTTCTTCTCCGTTCGCCGCCCCGAGGGCCGTTGAAATCCTGCGGGAGCGTCCTCGCGAGCGACCGCGCACTCTCGTGCCACTATACCCGTGCCCCTTTCTTCTCACCTTCATTTTATTTCTATTTTTCATCTTATTTTTATATTTTGTTGTTTTTTTTTCTTCTTGCGATCGAAACGGAGAAGTACCTGGCCATGATTTTTTTGTCGCGCACGCTCGCCTCGATATGAACATGTGCAGGCGATCTCTTATTGATGAGGGACACGCACGGCTGAGATCATCGGGCGATCTTGTCCGCGGTGCGGCGCGACGCCGAGGAAAAAACTCGCGTTCAGATAAGTTCGTTAGCTAAAAAGGAAGTGAGCAAAAGAAAGATGTAGAACTCCAGGATTTTCTCCTCTACTTTTATATATATATATATATATGCGTGTGTGTATAAAGCTGTATATACAGCACATATGTACATATGTACCGTATATACACCGTTTATATACACGCACACACACACACACACCCACATGTGTATATATGTATATATGTATATATGTCTGCCTGCAATATTATGTCGTATGATATTGTATTATATTAAAATATAATATAACATTATATTATATTACATGCTATATGCACATTTATATATATGTGGCATATGTGGTATACCGTGATATATTGTGTTATATTTGATAAACTAAATGCCTCTATAACACTACAATATAATACATTATTATTAAAATTAATATTATATAATGTTGTTGAAATGTATCAAACATTATGACATAACGTTGCAGAAATATATATGCATTATTTCCTGACATTAAACGTATACCTTTGCAGGTTTCACGTATACCCCTTCCCAATTGAACCCGTTCCTATCACCCCCGACCCTTACTTCGCTAAGCACAAAAACACGTGCGCATGTGTCTATGCTATGTCATATTATATTTCATTACATTTTATTATTTTATTTTATATTTTATTATTTTATTTTATATTTTATTATTTTATTTTATATTTTATTATTTTATTTTATATTTTATTATTTTATTTTATATTTTATTATTTTATTTTATATTTTATTATTTTATTTTACATTTTATTAAAATATATTATATTGTACAATATATTTAAATATAATACGTATATATATCCCCCTAAAAAACTCCAAGAAAACGATCCGAGAAAAAATGCCCTGCGCTTCTGTACCGGGATTCGAACCCGGGACTTTTCGATTGCCGGTCGACTGCTCTGACCACTGAGCTATTCCATCCCGCTCACCTCACCCTTCTCGGATTGTTTCGGTATTCGTAACGCATCGTTACAACTCCCCCCTGCCAGAGTCGACCCGGCTCTGGAGGTCGACTCGAAATTTGCTCGAACTGAACTCAGTACGCAACGGGTACTACTATAGACGCGGGGATTGTTCGTTATGAGGGACGGAAGGGTAAGGGGTACTACAGGCTGTTCTGGCCTGAGGAGAAGGGAGGAGAGCTAGCTCAATGAGACTCTTGATTCGGCCGTGGACCGCTGTTGGGCGCCATTTGTAATCCCCTCGAAAAAACTCCGAGAGAAATATCCGAGAAAAAATGCGCTGCGCTTCTGGGCCAGGATTTGAATCTTCCGATTGCCAGTCGACTGCTCTGACCACTGAGCTACGCCAGCCCGCTTACCACACCTTTCTCGGATAGCCTCGATATTCGTAACGCAACGTTACAATATATATATATATATACACTGAAAAAAAATTCGTTCATCCAACCAAAATTCAGTTGGTTTAACAAAATGTATCTTTAAATACGTTCAACTTGATTTTTGATTGGCATAACAAACGTTTTGTTAATCTAACTGATAGTTTTAGTGTTGTGAACTGTAGCTTATTTAGCATGTGCTGAGCAACTGTTGAAACAACCAAATTTCGAGACAACAAAATGCATTTTGCACATTCAACGATTTCTTTTTCTCAGTATATGTATATATATATATATATATATATGTATGTGTATATATATATATATATATATATATATATATATATATATATATATATATATATATATATATATATATATATATATATATATATATATATATATACATTCCCGCGGGCTACGGATGGCGTCAATACACCACTGACGAGTTTGTTAGTTCCCTGAGCTTTTTTCCCATCGTCTCTCCTTAACGCATCCATGGGGATGCATCTCGCGTTTAAATCGCTTGCGTATACGTACTCTGTCCGGAAAGTAAGTGCGAGACAGCGAGGGAGAGGGAGAGGTAAAGAGACGGAGAGAGTCTTCGAGAAGCGTTCTTTCTTCGCGGTGAGTCGCGCGTCTGACTCGCCGGTGACTTGAACGCGAGGTCTGCAAGATCTTACAGGATCGCTCTCTTTCCCCGTATCACCATTACTCTATTTCTTTTTATTTCTCTCTCTCTCTCTCTCTCTCTCTCTCTCTCTCTCTCTCTCTATTTTCTCTCCTACTCTCTCCCCCCGTCGCTTTCCTTGATATCGCACGTTAGTGCCTTTTATACGTGCAGACGTGTGCCTTCGAAGTATTATATAAAACCTTCCCGAAGGGACCGAGGGAACACGGGAGGGGGAGGGCGAAAAAACTTGCACGACAGTAATTAGCGCGTAGTTCGTAAATGGACCGGTTTCCACATGGAGTTGTCTTTGCCCATATCCCTATATGTATATATATATATATATATATATATATATATATATATATGCACCTACAGATATGCATGTACCTATGCATGTATATATAGCCGATGTAAAACAATCCTCTTTTAATTAAGCATCGCCAGTTCTTGTCATCTATCGTGAACATTTTTCTGCGCGCCCGTGTGCGCGGGAGCGCTAATTAAGAGCGATAGATTTCTTACCGTACGTGTAGCACTGCCTAGACGGATTGGGCATCCATAAATATTACAGCTCGATAAAATCCTATAAATACAAGATACATATGTAGCCGACAATATTATGCGGGATTCCCCGTCCATGTATTACGATCGTCTTCATCGGGGATATTGCTTTAATTTGACAGATCGAGTATATTTTGATTTTGTTTATTAATATATTTAATGCATTTTAATATTTTATATATATATATATATATATATATATATATATATATATATATATATATATATATATATATATATAAATATTTAGTATATTGAAATATTAATAAACAGCATCCAAATATATTTGGTCTGTTGATTCATATATATATATGAGAGTGATTCGGAAAGTCATTTTTTTTCTTCATTGTCAAAATGAAAAATGTTAATACGTGGTGGAAAAAATAGCTGAATATTGGCAATGTAGGCGAACTTTAAAAGGTGACTCGACTTATTCTCAAGTACTTACCTAATTTTCTCATAATCATGATTATTCACGTGCTCATTAAAAAGCATAGTTGGAAAATGTATTGGAAAATATTGAGTGATGAGCCTTATTACGAACCCCAAAAAACAATATTTTTCAACTGAGCGTTCCGATCCAATAGAAAAATAAACGTCACTTAATTTTTCTGACGAAAATCATATTTTATGACTCATCAACATATTTTCTACATATTTTTTTAATTCTGGACGTGGAGAACCACAATTTTGGGTGACCAATAGGAAAATATAGAGAAATTGCTTGCGCCACCTTTTAAAATTATTCTATACGGCTCACTTTTAGTCAAAATTATATTTTATCATGTACTAATATTTTTTTCGTGGTCCAGATGAAAAAAAAGTTAAAAATTTAACTTTTAATATATAACGTTAAATATATATATACAAACATATGTAGGGATTTTTAAAAATGTAATAGAGATATATTTTTGTCACTATAAATATAAGTAGTGTTCATTATCACCCCCACCACCATCATAATCATCATAATCACTATTTACTTTATTTATGCTAATTATTTTGTTTCTATCATTAAATTTATTCACGAATGTTTGACACTAACAATATGACTAGCATTTATTACCACTACCATCATTATTACTATGATTATCTTCATTGATATAATTATGATCATTGTTATTAAATAACAATAGCAATGGCAGTCTTTTGCGGACCCGAAGAAGGACAGAAATGTCTCGCATCGTAAATTCTAGTGCTACGGCATAAATACCCAGCGGATACGTATAAATCCGCTGGATGCACGAGAGAATGAGATTGCACGGGGTGGATAAAGGATACCTCTCTTCTCCGGAAGTTCTAGGAGCGCAAGGGCGGCGTGTATATTGAGTGATTTTTCGTAGAGCAAAGAATGCACGCGATGGAAAGATGAGGATTGGTTGAACGAGAGCGAGAAAGCTTTTGAATCGGCGGGTTGGGCAGGAGGGGGCAAACGACGCGAAGGCAATTGCAATGCCAGACTGGAAGGTAGCGAGAGTAAGAAGAGAGAGGGAGAGAGAGAGAGAGAAAAGAGAACGAGGGTTATAGCCTCCGCATGTCTCTTATAGTATGCACGACGGGCCACCCAGCTGGTGCAGGGAACTTGTCCTACAATATCTTCCGTCACGGCGGTCTCCTTTATGAAATCACCTTCGATCGCCGAGACAAACACCATATAGCGGCGACGACAACGACGACGAGGAGGACGAGGACAAGAAGAGTACGAGCTCTCGCACGAGCACAATCGCAGTTGCAATGCACAGTGGATGCAACGCTCTTCATAATGTTTAGTCTCTCTCTCTCTCTAGATATACACATGGGGAAATGTTATTTTAAAGCCATTAGACTTGGAGGATAGCCCTCATAGTAGCCCATCTTCTCCATACAACGTAAGCCCAAATGTCTTCAAAATCCGCTTTGGATAGATGCAAGCACATTGATGTTGAGGTCATTCCAAGGATCGTTCTGTCTTGAAAACCATTGATTCGTTTGGTAACAGTTGAAGGACCGTCCTCAGAACAGCCTGATGCGCTGATAGCCAATATGGCATAGATGTGACGGGTTCAAAATACCCTTTCCCCAACATATATGTATATACACAGAGATATTAGCATATGGATAGAGAACGGTTCGTCTTTTGACGTCGGGTCCAGCAATGCAGCCTGGATCGTTCCCTCAGAGAGGATCGGTACGTACACACACTATGCAGGCACGCCAATCTCGATCCTCAAGCCGACACGAACTCATTCCTCGCGTCTTTTTTCTTCGGCGCATACTTCGATGCAAACGTGTTTGCCGCGCACGGGGCCACGTGTAAAAATCCAAGTACACGACAGCAGACTCCGATCCAGTGAAGCTAGACGATCAGCGCTTTTGAGGAATGTCGAGTTGCAACGTGTGTGGTACTTTTCCGCAGGATGGTAATGTCAATATTGCTAAAAGGGATGACAGCGGGGTCATCGAGGCGAACTGCCATTGGTGAAAAACGCGTTCGTGGGGTGACTCAGACTTTTGGGGTGGTATCTAGGAATCTACGATTGGGACGGTGGATGAAGCTGCTGAATCCACAGTTGCATAGGTGCTTCCACTTGTCGTACGTTCTGCTGAGTGGTGACGTCAATAATGCTGAAAGGGATGACAGCGGGGTCATCGAGGCAATCTACCATTGGTAAAAAACGCATTGGTGGGGTGACTCAGAAGCATAGTGTAGCTCTCGGGTGTGATGTCTAGGAATCGCCAAATGGGGTGATAGACGAAGCTGCTGAATCTACAGTGGCATAGGTGCTTCCACTTGTCGTACGTCCTGCTGAGTGGTGACGTCAATAATACTGAAAGGGATGACAGCGGGGTCATCGAGGCAATCTGCCATTGGTAAAAAACGCATTGGTGGGGTGACTCAGAAGCATAGTGTAGCTCTCGGGTGTGATGCCTAGGAATCGCCAAACGGGGTGATAGACGAAGCTGCTGAATCCACAGTGGCATAGGTGCTTCCAGTTGTCGTACGTTCTGCAGAGAGGTGACGTCAATAATGCTGAAAGAGATGACAGTGGGGTCATCAAGGCAATCTGCCAATGGTAAAAAACGCTTTGGTGGAGTAGCCGAGAAGTATGGGATAGCTGCTTTGGGTTGTGTTGTCTAGGAGCCACCAATTGAGGATATGAATGAAGGTACTGAATCGCCATCCCTAGACATTGGACGCCGCGACCATTTGTGAAGCAGGCCCGGGAGTAGTCCGATCACTATGGATTGTTCCCCTCTTTCTTTGGTTCCCCAAACTGGAAGAGCGTTCAAGGGGCATTGCGAATAGTTCGCCAGGTCTGGTGAATGTTTCATCGGTGTGTCAAGATTGAAAGAGCGAAAGGAAGTAACGAGACGGGTGCGTCGGCGTGACGGAAGGACATGAGTGATGAAGGGGTGATGGGCAAGAAGACGCTGACTAGACGCCTCGTTGGTAGTTGTGGTTAACAGTGACGCGGTTGTTATATCCCGAGAGTGAAAGGGTACATCCTCTCGTGGCAAGCAGTAAGGATCAACGCTTACACATACACAGCTCGCGCAGTTGTTGCAGATCCTTTGAGGTTGCGTGCCCGATAATTTCTCGAACAAACAACGCGCAATCGTTAACGTCACCGGGTCTCGTTTTATGCGTTACGACTCTATGAGATAAGTCCCCCCTTTCTCTCGTTTTTCTCTCGCCCCGTGAGTACGTGTGTGTCGAACACGCAAAGTCGGGCCTCGAGTTGCGCAATGCCAGTGCACGGTGTCTGGACGTACATTGCTCGCTGACAGTCAGAAGGGCGCAGATGACGTGAACGCAACGCGTGCAGATGGGGCTGCTCGCGTCCTTTGCTTACTGGAAGGATCAACATCGGACATGTGTGCATTTGTAGGTTGTTCTCGGTCGAGAGGTAACCAAGAGGAAGCCATAAACGTCCGGGACTTCGATTTAGGACTGGACGCCGGCTAATTCCGCGCGTGGGCATTTAAAAGCGAGAGACTTTGCGGTGAGGCATCTCCCATTGTTGACCGATCTTTCTCTCTCGGTCTCTTCCGTCTCTTGATGTTACTACCATCATTTGTTATTGATATTATTGTGATCCTGCTATCCGGTTGATTTTTTACACGCTGGTTTTACTATTGTTTGGCTTTGTTTGGGCTATTACTATTTTAGGGTTCGTTTAGATTATTATTATCATTTTAATGTTACTTTGATGTGATTATCGTTATTCACTGATATAAAGGCTTTTGTTACCATTGTTATTCGGTGCCTTCTAGCAATCGCCTTGGGATGTTATCAAGGCATAATAAATCGAGCTACATCTTTGTCTCTGCCTATCTCTTCCTCTCCTTCCATCCAAGTTTCTCCTTCGAATGATCCGAAGACCCGTAGAAACTCCTTCAGGAGGAAGTTCCAGTCAGAGTTATTCGCTCATGCGTCATTCCACCGGGTTTAACATACGAGCTCGATGTACAATGGTGTCGCGAGGAATCAACTGGATGAAGAATAGAAACGTTGAATGGCGAGTGAAATTTTCGTGGGACGTGTATAATTCGTGATTTCGCGGTTAACGAGCTCATTGTTTAACAGTCCTCCGTCATCCTAACGTGAAGCATGTAATGTCGATGACACAAGACCTGTGCACTGGAATCTCCTGAGAGGCAAACGGCTCCAGGTTTCATTCCGGGCGTAAATAATGACTTCGAAAGTGCAAGTTGAAAAACAACGGAGATTGCAGATCTGGGCAGATGTTGGGAGCATGTTCATGATGGGGTTGTATTCAGGCGTGTCAGGTATGTAGCACCTCATGACAGTTACTCTCCGCACTTGACATGTCTTTCGTGAACAAGCAATGGTTGCGTGGAGAAGCAATCTTGGTATTTTTTATTGGGGTGTTGGTTGAGCCAAGAAATGAGTTGGCTATTTTATCATTGATAAGGATGGCTTAGTAGGATGGCCTATCAGCTGCAATGAGGTATCTATGATAATGAAGTATTGATGAGAATGAAGTATTGGAAACAGGGGGCTATCTATGATAAAGAACTATCAACGATAAAGGCCTACCAATGACACGTGGTATCAACGATAGTTACCTATCAATGACATGCGGTATCAATGACAGTAGCCTATCAATGACATAGAGTATCAATGACAGCAGCCTATCAGTGATATAGGGCATCAATGATAGTTACTTATCAATGACATAGACTACCAATGATAGTAACTTGTCAATGACATAGAGTATCAATGATAGTTACTCATCAATGGCATTTGGTATTGATGATAGTTAACTTTTAATGACATAGGGTATCAATGATAGTTATCTACCAATGAAAACAACCTGTAAATGACATAATTATGTACCCATCACTGTACTACTGATACCCATACTGTAGCGCCTAATTAGTTACCCATCACCTACTAACTGCATGTGGCCATAAATGATAGTTACCTATCAATGACAATGACCTGTCAATGGCAACACAAATTTGTTCACTTATCGGCTTTCGGTTAATCTGAGATGGTTTATTCTGGATCATAAAAGCGTCATCAAAACCGACCGTACACTTACTCGGACCCAAGGTTTTCCAGGTTCAATGGTCTTCCAGGTCTCCTGGACCCAAACCGGATTCAGGCTCGCTCCATTACTCAAAACCAGGTTTAGAACTCAAGCCTTTGCAGCTTCGTCTGCATCAGCTGAATCCCTACACGACCAACGAATGCATCATTCACGCCAAACCCACATACGTGCAGAGTCCAACGCGGCAGACAAAAGAGCATATTCTTTTTCGTCGGACGCAAATTGGCCTGGCCGCAAAATGGATCTACCTGAGCTGCTGCAGTGGCTCAAATATTGCTATATGGCAAACGCGGCTGGCCGTCCGGATCTCGAATGGACGCAAACGTCTTTCAGCGTCGTTTGCAACGTTGCACACGCACGTTTCCGAAAGGAAAAGGGCACGCGAGAGCACGAGCCATGATTACTAGGCTACGCTTTCGGGCAATGGGAAGTTTTCGTGTTTGCCACTAATTTGCGAATACATGGGCTCAGGGCGGGAGTGATGGAAGGCGAACTAAGAAACAAATAGAGAGGCTGGGGGAGAGGGGGAGAGAGAGAGAGAGAGAAAGAGAGAGAGAGACCAGAGGCCACATGCATTGACCTCAATCTTTTAAACGTATCCCTGGCTAAAATACAAGGTGTATGAAGCTGAATACCAGGAAAACATGCGCTCAAAGCGAAGAAGCCGTCTTCAGAGGTACTTTTGCTACGAAAGTGATCTCCGAAAGCTCGAATTATCGGTCGTAAGAATAATTTGGATTCGCAGTTAGGATAGAACGTCGGAAGCAACTGAGAAGGAGAGAGAGAGAGAGAGAGAGAGAGAGAGAGAGAGAGAGAGAGAGAGAGAGAGACCGAGTGAGCAACTTTATTACTTATTTATTGACTATTATTTATTTATTGATTTATCACGTATTCATTTATTGATTACTTATTTATTTATCTATTACTTATTTGTTGATTTCTTACTTATTCATTGATTATAACTGATTTATTGATTCATTACTTATGCCCTAGTTAAGTAACATTCGGGAAAAGTTGTTAAGAGCATAAAAATACAGTTTCGGCTCCCTCGAACGCAAAGTACACCAGGGTGAGGTTTTCCACTATGCAAATCTATAATTAACGATGGCAAGGAAAATAGTTGTCTGAGGTGAGCTGGAATAACCTATATGTGTATGTGTATATATACAGGGTGTCCTGTTATAAATGGATAATCCTGCAATTGCCGATAGGTCAGATGATGTTCTCCTATGGCATACGTATACAGGGTGTCCCTCTTATCTCTGCCACCCGAAATAGCTGGGTAATTATCGACGTCACAAAAAAATGTTCCAGACAAAAGTTGCACGGTGTGATGGGGGTCAAATGCGACCAATTCTTTTTTATTTCGGTGGAGGCGCTGGCGCACAGTGACGGTCACCTCCACCTTTTTATAGGAATGGTACTTTTTTTCAACCATCTTGTGGAGCACCGCCGCATAAAAAACATTAGGGGGTCAAAGTCGTTCAAGGTCAGTATCGATTATACAAATCTAAATATCTCGGAGCACTACCAAATATTTGGTAGTGATCCGATATATATATATATACGAGGGTGGGGTGAAAAGTTTCCGGCCTGACCAAGAGATGGTGCCACTAGGTCTAGTTTTGGAGCGGCGTCCTACAGTACCATTCCTACCGAGCTTGTATGTACAGTTTCGGCCCAATCGCTACGTTAGTTTGCGTTTGAGAGCACATTGCGCGAGACGCTTCCGTTGTTTTCGTAAAAATGGAAAAAATGGAAAGACGTGCTGTCATCAAATACTTCCATTTGAAAGGTTTTACACCAAAACAAATAAAAGAAGAGATGGATTCAGCACTAGGAGACTCCTCCCCATCATATTCAACTATTAATCAGTGGGTTCCTGAATTTAAAATTGATCGTGTGAGCACCTCTGACGAGCTTCGCTCAGGACGGCCCGTTGAAGTCACAACTTCAGAGATGATTGAAAAAATCCATAAAATAGTGTTGGAAGACCGCAGGTTGAAAGTGCATGAGATAGCTGAGACCTGTAGGATGTCAGTTGAACGTGTGCGAAATATTTTGCACAACCATTCGAACATGGAAAAGCTGTGTGCAAGATGGGTGCCGCGTTTGCTAACGCTCGACCAATCGAGCGTTTGCTAACGCTCGACGCTACCGACAATTTGGCGCTGTATAGACGTAATCCAAACGAATTTTTGCGTCGATTCATAACTGTTGATGAGACATGAGTCCACCACTACACTCCTGAAAGTAAAGAACAGTCAAAACAGTGGGTTGGAAAAAGGGAACCCAAATAGGGTTTTACAATCGGCACAGTAATGGCCCACGACTGGTTGCCAGAGAACAAACGATGGCGCGGTAATGGCTATACAGACGGGCCAGATCCGCACCATGCATGGTTGGTAATGGTAAACCATGAATGGCTGCTAAGAGTTGGCCAACTATCATACGCCCATATTGGCCCAGCAACGGCTGCCGGATCTTCTGCCGGAAATGAAAAACAAAAAATTGACAAATTATGAATATAAAAATTCTAGTAGTATCTTTTTTGTTTTCTTATACTTTACTTATGTCCATGTAAATAGAATAATTGGATTAAAAACGCTTTCTGAATTGTTCAAGTTTTTGCCTTTCATCGGGATCGAACCTGCGCCTTTCGTTCTAGTGTCGAGCGCCCTACCCACTTAGCCATTCTAACACTTACAGAATCCATCGTTTGTTCGTTCCTTACTTTTATGCCGATAATTTTATTCGTGACATTAAAGTTTATCGATAATTTTTTCGGTCCATTTAGGCTGTAAAAATAACTCGCTCGTTTTGGGTGAAGTTCCGAAAAGCATACTCCTCTGATCGAGCTGAAATTTTGCAATGAACTTCCTCTCATTATCCTAAGAGAAACCGTTAACGGATTTTTGACGACTAGCAATAGTTTTCGATATATCGCATTATAAAGTTTATTATTTCACGCCATACGAGTATATCTATATATCCGATAGACACCCCCCACTCCTCCGGCCGCGCTGCTTCCTGGCAAACAGTGCTCGCCCGTATGTGCATATCACTTGCCATGTGGGATGGTTTTGTTTGGGTTTATTTAATATAGTAGAAGCGCAGTACAATAGATAACTTTCAATATACGATATATCGAAAACTATTGCTAGTCGCCAATATCCTTTTAAAGGTTCTCTTAAAGTATTGAAAAGAAGGTTGGTGAAAATTTTCAGCTTCATCAGTGGGATATGCTTTTCGAAACCTTATCCCTTGTTTTTACGTGTTACAGTTTAACGACCTGCATTTGCAAAACACCCAAAAACAAACCATCAATGGCTGGAATAGATCTGGCAAGCCGTTCATCCGCCTACGATACCCCAATGCTGATCGCCACATTATCGGTGCGATAGTATTGGCCCACGAATGGCTGGCATAGATCTGGCAAGCCGTTCATCTACCTACGATACCCCAATGCTGATCGCCACATTATCGGTGCGATAGTATTGGCCCACGAATGGCTGGCATAGATCTGGCAAGCCGTTCATCCGCCTACAGTACCCCAATGCTGGTCGACGAATCATTGGCCGATTATCAGAAAACCGTTTAATGGCTGAATGCTGGCATTGTTGTTACGACAGGCGACCCTATATGGGAACCAACCCCAAAGAAGGCAAAAACAATTTTATCGGCAAACAAGGTTATGGCTACTGTTTTTTGGGATGCGAGAGTTATGAGAAATGTATCAGTGTTGATGGAGATTATGTTGAAAAATAAAGCAAAAAAAATGTTTAAATATCGTTTTTCTTGGTCAGGCCGGAAACTTTTCACCCCACCCTCGTATATATACAATATATAGATTTGCGTTTATGTACACATTAGAGAAGATCATATATCACAATTTCTTTTTCTCTCCTTTCGAATTCTCGCACGCGAAGTCCCCCCCCCCCCTACGCCACAATCGCCGATATCAGCGAGTTTCCTATTGCGGACATATTTATAATCGCAACGCGGACACGTAGACAAGCTCGGGGGCAATAGTGAGGGAGAAAAAGAGAGAGAGAGAGAGAGAGAGAGAGAGAGAGAGAGAGAGAGAGAGAGAGAGAGAGAGAGAGAGAGAGAGAGAAAGAGAGAGAGAATATGCGCGTTGATGTTAAGTTGAGTGGAGAGAATCCAAGTGGAACCCTGCAGTGAATTCCAAGGTGGAAAATTATTATAAGGTGGACGCAGACAGGCACACATACACCCTTGGAGTATTTCTTCAGGAGGACGAGAGGAAGGCGTCCGCAGACAAGTCGACCCGAACGATCCGCCTGCCTCTCTTGGCTCGTAGAACGCCACCGCGCGATAAGACCGCGATGTAGGAAGCTACGCGGAGATACGCGATGCTTCGTACCGGCGCTCTCGCAAAGTGAGAAGGCAAATAATTCCCGTGCCTTTTAATCGACCCGATTAGTAACTCGCAACGTTGAACAAGAGCGAGCGCTAATGGGTGTCACGGTTTGCCGGCCGGCTCCGCGCCATCTACGGGATGGCGAAGAGAGAGAGGGGCAAAAAGTCAGAGAAAAAGGGGTAAAGACAGAGAAGGGAGTGAAAAGCAAGGGAGAGTGAGAGGGAGAGAGAGAAAAGGTCACATTTCCGGTCTGTGTCCACTCGAGTCGTAATGACCAAAAGAACGTCATCAATCCTGTCTCCGTACTGTTTAGCGCGGATGCGGTGACGATTTGTGTTTTTTTTATCAGGTCTGTCAGTGTTTTATCGAATGTTGTTTTAAGGAGGTTGGAGTTTTAGCCAGAATCCAAGATTACATTTTTTTTAAGTTATTGTCTATATTGTACTGAGATTTTAGGAATTTGTGGACATTTCTTCACCTTAAAACACCAGAGATGAAACATAGTTTAAGGGGGAATGTACCTTTGTTAATTTTTTTTGCATTCTTTTTATTGGCTTGAAAGGTCCCTTAACTATCCAAAAATGTTGAATTAGAAGAACAATTGTATGGTTCAGGCATCGCCGATTAAAGGTAAACACGAAATTTCCATGATTTTACAGTACTTAAGGGGTTAGGCCACTCTAAACGCTGAAAAAATAGGCTTTTTAGGGATTTTTTTTCTCAGAAAAACGACAAAATAAATCGAGATTACAAAAAGGGTGTTTATCATACATATCAGTGACTGTATACGATAATTTTTTTGAAGCGATTCATTTAAAAATGGCGGCTGTGCAGCGTTTATCTCAAAACTGCATTTTTCAAGTTGGCCGGAAACATAACTCAGACAATTTTCAACCGATTCACTTGAAATGTTGAATATATCTTGAATAATACATTGTCTATGGAAGCACGTAGGATTTTTCTTTTATATTGCATAGTTCATTTGTTATTAACAATTATCTGACGATTTTTTAGGCAATTTTTTGGAACCTGAAAAATTAGCATTAACATAAGAGGAATTTTTAATTTTTGACAAGTTTTGAATTATTGAACATGATCCATTTAGTTAGTTGTGTGGATACAGATGATTGGATTGGTGTTTGTCGATTGAATACACATTAAGCTAAGACGCGGAAAAGTTTTTATTTACCAATAATTGTCTGTTTGAACATTACGAACGAGTTAGTACCTAATTTTGCGAAATTATCCAAAAGTCATAATTACCATGGTAATTCGAAATCCTTAGACTTTGGACTGAGGTAGCCTAGGTTAGATATGTTCCTAACAAAATGACCTTTCACCCCCTTAAGGCTTTGCATCGATTGTCCTAACACTCTGTATATTTAATCGTGAACCATCAAGGTTTGGTGAAAGATCACGAATTTTGGCTGGCGAATGAAGAGCATTGCTGCCAACCTCAATGTCCGCAAAGTTGCCGTATTTCGGCAACACTCAATATTAATTAATGGCAATAATAAATAATCTCGTGACATGAATATAAATAGGAAAAATTATAAATTACTCCCACTTTTATTCTGAGTTGTACAAAAAATTCGCTAACGCATTTTTTTTCAAAATAATCATCGATAATGTTCTACTTTTTCAAAATGGTGGTAAGACAAAAGTTTTTCTTTTTTGCTTAATAAAAATATTAAAATGTATCATTTTGCTCTTTAATTGTATATTTTACGAAAAATTATCATCTCCAGAATAAATCTATACCTCGTATGCCATTTTTTGAGATTTATTGAAAAAAAAATCATAAACCGTCATTTGACTGCACGGGACCGATCCAGCCTCCGCAATTGACGCGATTCCTCTATACGTATGTTGTAAATTATCCGTGAACCCATCTTACCCCCGCTTCATTATGCAGGTTTGTGTAAATAAAGGAACGATTTTAAAATATATAACTTGGTATATACCTATATATATACACACACACATATATATTTATGTATATATGTATATATATGTATGTATATATATATATATACAGATAACATACAGCATAAAAACAGAAAAGAAAATAATATAAAAGTATAAAACAAGACAAAAATTGATTAAAAAATAAATAGAAAATTACAAATCAATAAAAGATTTTCTATTACAGTTAAAAAAAAATTTTATTTAATTTAATCTTCATCTCACCTTATGTTTTTATACTGTTTTTTATTTTTTGTACTGTACAATTTTATTTACTTGATAATTTTATAATACAGTAAAAGCAATAATATGAATATAGAAATACGGAATTATACTTCGAACCCGTTATGTGGATGAAATGTTGGTTATTATCGATTCAAAGACCGATCCTTCGAATCATTTTTGAATAAATGTGCTAAGATTTATTTACAAGTGATTTTAGAGCGATCGAAATCAAATTGCTTAAAAATTACCAATCCCCGTGTACACACACACATTTATATATATATATATATAACATTGCGTGTAACGATTGTCATGACTACATAAATCCTCGGTATAAATCAATCGTCGGGCCGCGCGTGGCGCCTCCCTCGGTCTTATATATATATATTTCTTTTTTTTGTTTCCGTCGATTGCAAACATCAAGCATGGCTGCAAATTATGAAACATAAAATCGCGGTAATCCATACGAAGATTAATGTCCTAATCACTCGACATGTAGATCTGCAAAACAAGTTTTAAGCAAGATCTATTGCGGCTCCGCGTTGTCTCGATAATATTATTGGCATTATCCATTGGCTACGTGTTCCGATTATATTCTAATGGAGTTCACTTGTAAGAAAAAAAAATCCCGGTATTTTCTGCACACACCGAGTACTGCATTGTGCGTCGCAATGCTCGGATTTGCGACCCGGAGAACAATTAGTGCGCCGCAATAACGATTAAAATGATAATAACGATAACGATAGTATCAATGAAAATGCTATGAATAATTAGATTAATATATTAATCTAATTAAATCAAATAAATCAAATATAAAAAATCTAATAAATAAATCTAAATAAATTAAATAACATTAATAATAACAGTGGTGTTGTCCGTTAAAATAATAATAACAGCATTAACCAAAATGATAAGAATTGAAAATGATAAGGATTAATAGTCATAGTAGCATTGTTCATAAAAAAATAATAGTATTAACAATCATGATAAGAGGGGTATTAAAAATTATAACAGCCGTATTGATAATCAAGACAATGATATGAATAATAATAAGTTCCATTGTCTTGCATAAATAAAAATCATAATCAAAGGATATACCGAGAAAAAAAAAACAATCATCGACACCGTTGGTTTCCAATCAGAAATAAAAAAAGATCAATTTCTCCGACCGCTCGTGCATAATGAGCATTCGGATTGACCATTGTATCATGGTACAACATAATAATATATTCAACGGTTCCGCTTTACGAGCATACATTTTATCGATCAATACTTAATTACATGCGTTGTTGTTGTACATTTTTACGTATAGGTATGACCAATTAAATTCCTATCGTTGGTATTAGTATTATCGCGCAGCTCTAATTCTTCTCTAATTGTTTTACAGTTATCCACACATACATACGAATTTACATGGATATATAAATATATATATATGACGTATCGTGCATTATAAATCAATTGGCAAGTCAAAAGAAGAGCGAGCGATACTATAGAGCTATATAATATCTTCGTAAAATAGAAATAAAATGAATTTTATTATTCTAATATAATTTTGCTATTATCTGGAGTGATCGAAAACTTTCGTTTGGTTGTGGTTGACATATATTCATATAATATAGAGAGCGGCAATTATGGCCATGGATTTGTTTCTACGGGTCTTGCGCGGGTATTCTGCGCCTGAGAAAAATGTGATAGTAGATGGTATTGAAGTCCTCTTAAGGGGTTACCCCCACTTACGATTTTGAAAAAATCGATTTTTTTATTGCATTTTTTGAAGTGCAATTTGAAGTGCAGTTTTTTTTATGCCTGGAATAGATGACTCTATGTAAGTTTACAAAAAAAAATATTTTCTTCGTGTACACTGAAATTGAAACTTTAAACGCGTTTTTCTCAAAATGACATTTCTGAAGTCGGTGACCAAGATTACTCGAACACTAATGAACCGATCTTCTTGAAATTTTGCAGGCTTATTTAATACATAAAAATGGAGTCTTTAATCGTTCGATTTTTTTTTCGAAAAAAATGGCCGTTTTATAGCCAAAAACGGCCGTTTTTTTTCGTTAAAATCGAACCATTAACTTTGACTGTCCGCCATTTTGTGAAAAATGAATATTTTTTAAAATCCTTCGATTAAAGACTAGTTTATACTTATATTTGACTAAATCCATCCGCATTTTTTTTTCAGATGATCCACTTCGCCGCAATGTTGGTCACCGCAAACCGTGTATATAAAAACATTATTTCATTGACGGCCATTTGCCACCAAACAATGTAATATTTTTCAATAAAAAAATTACTGAAAGTTCTTCAAGATGTGTTCTTTAAGATGGTATATTGATCGATTAAAAAAGTTTTGTAGTTTTCTTTAAAAAAATTCATGAAAAAGGCCTTTTTTGCGCTACAAGTGGGGGTAACGCCTTAAAACAAAATATAGC
>OX101786.1:2758597-2783597 GCA_944452715.1 Ophion slaviceki | reverse complement strand
TTTTTTTGTGCCAATTTTGTTACTGATTTACGATTCCGTACCAACGTAAGCAGCTCGGCCGTTGCCTTTCGTTTAATTTGTATACATACATACGTGTGTCGATATTATTTATTTCAATGGTCATTTTACTTCTCATTCAATGTTTCCTTATTCGCTGATCCCAATGAGAAAAACAAAAACCAAATAAAATGAGTCAATTGAAAGAATGTATAAAAATTGCGAAATTTAATTAAATCCAAGTGGGGTTAGCAGTGGAATACGGGGCGGATGTTAAAAGAGGAAGAACCCGCTACACATGGAGCAATAGGAAATAAAATTAAAATAAAATATGAAGAAAAAAATTTGTAGGTATGAAAAAATAAAAGGCACAGTGGCTTTTACGATCTGCGAGATCGTGTTACGGATGCGAGACATCGTTAACTGGTCATTGGCGTACCTTCGCTTATTTCGTGTTTTTTTTTTTTAACAAAAATGCATTTGTGGGACAGCATGCATAAATATGTACGTATTTATCCACCGATGCAAATACACACATGAACGAATACATTTAGATTTTTATCAATATTCATATACAAGAGTGTGTGCGTGTCTTCATGTATGAATATTTACAAGTATATTCACAAGTACATATATAAATGTATAAATATATATAAATATATATATATATATATATATATATATATATATATATATATATATATATATGCATATAAATAAGATCTAGTTGAGGGAAGTGGATGACATTCAACGAGGATTAAAATTCGAGCGGATGAATTATCTAACGATCATTGGATAGAAACTGCGATGTTCGCGCCGGTAATGCGAAGCTATCTACTCGTCATGTAGATGACCGGTAGCCGATTCTCTCTGCTACTTTGCCACGTTTTGTTTTCTCCCTTTTCTCTCTCTCTCTCTCTCTCTCTCTCTCTCTCTCTCTCTCTCTCTCTCTCTCTCTCTCTCTCTCTCTCTCTCTCTCTCTCTCTCTCTCTCTCTCTCTTTGGCTTCCCCATTTATACGGTGCAGGAAGTATGGGTGAACCTCTCTCTTTCTCTTGGTCTTTCCTACTTCCTTTTCCGTTATCCTGCTCCTCTTTCGGTCATTCTCTCTCTCTTCCTCTGTGCTTCTAGCCCTCTAAAGAGGAAGAGAAGGGTCTCTCTCTCTCCTCTTCTCTCTCGCCCTCTCTTGAAGGCGACTCGCTCGAGCCTGCGGGTTTCATTACCCCAATAAATTATAACTCGCGAAGCAAGAGAGCGAGCGCGGAACGCGCGCGAATCACAATAAAAAGAAAACTAAGGAGGGAGAGAGAGAGAGAGAGAGAGAGAGAGTAAAGGACGAGGATAGAGCCAGGAGACCTTTGCGAGGATATGCACGGGGAGAAGGAACGAGAAAATCGGATTAGTCACTCGGGAGCTAATTATGCACGCATGCATTTATATAGCTATGCGAATGTGTTTTATATTCAAATAAGTAAGCGTACGTACGCTGCTTTTTTTGAAATCATTTTGAGGCGAATACTGGGTGTGTTTTGGAGATGTGGATAAATTATATATATGGTCGTATTGTTTAATTATTATTAATATTATTAAGTATGTATAGGTAATTAAATTAATGGAAAAAATGGTTGATTTTATTTTGATGTGTCATTTTCGAGGATCCGCGAATATCCTAAGAAAGAACCTCGTTGATATTTTATTACTAAACGTTGTTGGACGTCATCCCTTTCGGACTGACACAAAACAGTAATTGACGGTACAAAAAACAATACTTGAATTTATTTGTTTTCTTATATTTTATAATGTATTTTCTTTATTTAAAATGTCAACGCGGGACACGACTGTGACGGGAAGGAATCAATTTTGTTCCCAAAATACGCATATTCAAGAACATGTGAAAAAAAATTCTAGTTGTAATAATGAAAATTGACGAACTTACAGACGATTTAGTGAAAGCAGGTAGCGCAACGATTCAAGTATACTAAAACTTTTAACTGCGTTTTTCTCGATCTGGCCAGCATCATCACTCAACTCATAATTGTCCGATTTTCAATTTTGATTAACCAAAACTTCGGCTCCTGCAGTAGCTATCGTTGTACCTGGCTGTTTTTTTGTTTGAAATTTAGTCTTTTTTTAAACCCGAATATGACTAAAATTTTCGCGAAAATTACAATTTTTTGACACCTGCCATTTTGTGAAACTTTTTTTTTCGAAAAAAAGGCTACGTGTAACGAGAACTATATTTATATAGATTATGAAACTTTTTTATTTCTTTTTGAGGCCAACCATTGTCAAGTTATCGATCCGGCCATCGGACCACATTTTTTATACAGAGGCTCTATTATACCTCACTGACGTCGTGAAATATCATTTTTCCAAATAACACGAAAAGAGTCCAATGTATGCTTAAAAACATACCTTCTTTCTAAATCACAAATGATCAATCTGGTAGACAAAAAAAATTCGGAGAAAATACATTTTTTCGGTCAGTATGCAAGAGTGGTGTCCTCCCTCACGGAATTGCACGTTGTCCAATTGAAAAATGTCATTTTTACCCTCGTCCATTAGATAGCTCAGGCTGGGTATTTCAATGTTCCAGAATGCAAACATTTTTACATAGTGTTTGGGTGGCACAATATTGAGCTCTATTTTTTCCATTCTTTCACCATCCAATTATCTTCTTCGAAGAAAAAAAATGTCGAGAAAGCTGCGAGCCGTCAAAAAAAATCAGACGTCACTCAAGCCTCCCAAAAGTTCAAATTTTTATTAAAAAATCGATTTTTTCGCACGCTCTTGAGCGACCACCAAATTATCATTGGCCACATAGAGCTTCCGCAAGGATAATTTTAAAGTTATAAAGCGTGAAATTCCTGGGTGAGACGTAGACGAAAAAAGAAATCGCTTTTTAAAATAAAAATTTTAATTTTTGGGAGGTTCGAGCGACCTCTTAATATTTTTTGACCGCTCGCAGCTTTTGTGACAATTTTTTTCTTCTTCAAAGTAGGTAATTGCATGGTGAGAAAACGAAAAAAAATAGCTTAAAATAGTTCCATCCTAATATACGTATACGAAGTGAGAATTATAAGGTGGCCTTGTTTTTTAAACGTCCAAGAATAATATGATATTGAATGGCTTGCATACGAAAGAAATCTAGCGTACTTTTGTGACGAGCATTACAAGCCATAAAAAATAGAGCGTTCTGGAAAAAAAATCAAAATTCCATATCGAGTTCAGCATAACGAAGATAATTCAATTCCCAATATGAAACACTCATGAAAAACATTCTTTTAAATCAAATTCAATTCCTTTTGTCCACTTCGAAATGCATTTTTGATAATTGTCTCATCGACTCGATGCACAAAAAAATAGTTCAGGAGCGTTTCCTATTCAAAATTGAATCATCTTCCCACTGCTGTACTCAAAATAGAATTTTGATTTTTTCCCAGAATGCTCAATTTTTTCTGATAAATCCCATTCATTGCAAACATTCTTTCAATTTTTATTCGAAGAGGACTCGAAAAAGCCATTTTGGCGAATTGCGGAAAACAATCGAGCAACGATTTCCTGAAAATAAAAAAAATGCGAAAGGGTAGGAAGAAAGAAGAAAGATCGAGCGAAGATCTTCGAGTCGAGAGCAACAACAAGACTGAGAGGAAGGAGCAAGCGCGATAGAGCGAACGAGGAGGGGAAAAAAAACGGAGACTCGAAACGCGAAAAAGGCAAGAGAGGGCAAGAAGCGAGATCGTAAGAAATCGAGATCGCATAAAGAGAAGAAAAAAAACATAAGAGGAAGAAAAAATGGAAGATGATAGAAAGAGAGTAGGGGGAAAGCAGGTGGCTCAGTCGAGTTTCAGAGTGGCGGGTGCGACCGTACAAGGCCGCTGAGAGGACAGGAGGAAAAATGTCCGAGAGAGATCGAAGATCGGTAAGCTCTTGGAACGATCCCTTAAGAGGCGAACTCTCTCTCTCTCTCTCTCTCTCTCTCTCTCTCTCTCCTTCTTTTCCTTGCGATCAAAATCGTCAATCGATCGTTGTCACGCGATATCCCATTGAAGCATTTCTCGCTCTCTCTCTCTCTCTCTCTCTCTCTCTCTCTCTCTCTCTCTCTCTCTCTCTCTCTCTCTCTCTCCCCCTCTCTCTCCCCCCTCTCTCTCTATCTCTTTTCCGATGTCCGTAAATGATCCGCCTACATATACCCAATGACATCGTGGTATCGTAAACTGGTGCGTGCATACGTACGAGCTGCATTTTCTAAAAATTCATCGCATTCATGTTTTTCTCAAATGGCTCTTTATTTTCTTTTTTTTTTTATTTCTTTCTTCGCCGTCTTTCCCTCGTTTCCTTCGACCACGCGTCCTGCCTCTGGCACTCGACGATCTGTCATTCCCGTTCACCAAGGCTTTTGGAGAGAGAGAGAGAGAGAGAGAGAACAGCGACTGCATTCATGATACTTTGAAATTAAGTTGTCCAACAGTTATGCTCCGCGTGAGTGTGTTTTCGTGCGCATGCGCAAAGACTCTTAATATAAATTGCCCGACTACGTCAAGCATTTCGTACATATCTATACATACATATATACATGAAAGTACATGTTTTGCCCTCGAGGAAGACGAAAGAGGAACGCGGAAGCGAGAAAAATAAAAATAAAGTTGAATTTGTCATTGGTGCTGCATTGTCAGCTTGCATACGCACACACACACACACACACACATACACAAATGTATACAGTACATACAATAACATAAATGTACAATATGTTAACAATAACATACAATAACATAAATACAATACAATAAATGTATACAGTACTGTTCAATTGGACGATTGCAAAATTATATTTAAAAAATATACCTCATTTTATTTCATTTTTGACAAAGATAATCTATAGATTTTACGAAATAGTCTATAAAATGAATTATATTTTTTGAATATAATTTTGCAATTATCCAAACTGTTCGAGACCTTTTGACCGGCAATGGCAAAATCAGCTCACGAATATCCAACAATACGTGAGTGCACATGGGGCTCATATGAGCGGCATGGCGTGACGTAATTATGTTTTGCTCATGTGGAGCTCATATGGGTGTCACGGCGTGAAAATGAAAAAAATCCAAAAATGTTTGATGCAAAAAATCCGGTGGTATTTTTTCTTGCCATATGCTTTACTTATGTTCCTGCCTATATGATAATTGGATTTAAACGTAGCCTGCCTCGTTAAAGTTGTTTACCTACCCTCGGGATTTGAACCTACGTCTTCGAATTCTAGAGCTGAGCGCGCTACCTTCTTAGTTGTTCTAACACTTGTGTAACGTTTCTTTGTTGCTTTGCCCATTTCTTTGTCTACTACCATTGCTAATCCATTGAATTCACCAACAAAAGTCATTGGATGACTTCCATATGACGTCAATCAGCAAATTTTCGTTGTAAAATTCAAATTTGCCGTCTTATGAGTTCATCTTGCAGTCAACGGATGATGCATGTTGAAACGACAAATTGGAGTCACGGTGTATCTCAAATTCATGATACTCTATGAGCTCATAAAATGTCTTCATCAAAGGAAACGAAATTGCGTTCATGTTAAGTACAATTCATGAGAACGATTGACGCTGCCATAGTGAATACACGCCAAAATGCCTGCACATGACTTCAATATGAGGTAAAATTTGTGGATATTAAGGGGTTTTTTTCGATCGTCGTTTTTTTTTTTATTGCATTGCATTTTTTTGAAGTGCAATTTGAAGTGCAGTTTTTTTTTTTGATGCCCGGAATAGATGACTCTATGTAAGTTTACAAAAAAAAATATTTTCTTCGTGTAAACTGAAATTGAAACTTTAAACGCGTTTTTCTCAAAATGGCATTTCTGAAGTCGGTGACCAAGATTACTCGAACACTAATGAACCGATCTTCTTGAAATTTTGCAGGCTTATTTAATATATAAAAATATAGTCTTTAATCGTCCGATTTTTTTTTTCGAAAAAAAAAATGGCCGTTTTATAGCCAAAAACGGCAGTTTTTTTCGTTAAAATCGAACCATTAACTTTGACTGTCCGCCATTTTGTGAAAAATGAATATTTTTTAAAATCCTTCGATTAAAGACTAGTTTATACTTATATTTGACTAAATCCATCCGCATTTTTTTTTCAGATGATCCACTTCGCCGCAATGTTGGTCACCGCAAACCGTGTATATAAAAACATTATTTCATTGACGGCCATTTGCCACTAAACAATGTAATATTTTTCAATAAAAAAATTACTGAAAGTTCTTTAAGATGGCATATTGATCGATTAAAAAAGTTTTGTAGTTTTCTTTAAAAAAATTCATGAAAAAGGCCTTTTTTTGCGCTACAAGTGGGGGTAACGCCTTAATTGCAGACACTTGAGCACAGCGATATGAGTTTGACGTGGTCTAAACGTACGATGCATTTCCAATGTTTTATCGTACGAAAAAGTGATTCACTCATAAAATTAATTACACATCCATTTAGTATGAATATCAAGATGTTAGAATTTTTTTATGTACAAAATGGCCAACTACTAATATTTTCTTTTCTTATCTTTTTTTTAGGCGCTCCGCGGCGTGACATTTAGCATCCACAATTTTTTACCTAGAATAAAAAACGAAAATTCTCGCCAATCTACATTAGAATACCTAGAGAAGTACGTACGGAATTTAAAAAATATTGTTTAATTCAGAAGTTGTGGGTTTTTGAACTTAAGAAATGAATTTTCAGTGAAAAATTTCGTTATAACTGCTCATAAACTGCTCATAAAATGAAAAGTTTTCGATTAATCAGGAATTCCGTGCGTACTTTTCAGCGAAATGTAATTAGGAACATAACTATTAAATTTGAAGTAAATCGAGTGAAAATTGTCGAAGTTATTTGTCACGCCATTTGGAAAAAAGCTGTTTCGAGAAGTTTCGACTAGTCGGCCATTTTGTACACCGAAAAAAAATATTTATATTTTCTAACAGCTTGATATTCATACTAAATAGATGTGTAATTAATTTTGTGAGTGAGTCACTTTTTCACACGGAAAAAAATTGTCAAATTCGCACATGATCTTATAGCCGTTACCGTGGCCTAACCCCTTAAGATCAAAATGCTTTGTACACACATGATACCAAACCAGTTCATGGCTTTGCATCACGACATCTAGTCAACATGCCGTAAAATTTGCTTCATCGATTACGTATTCATGGCGTGATAATCATGACTGCCTATCTGGGTGGGCGGAAGCAGATGATTCTGTTCAAAAAATAACATTAAGGCGTTACCCCCACTTGTAGCGCAAAAAGGCCTTTTTCATGAACTTTTTTAAAGAAAACTACAAAACTTTTTCAATCGATCAATATACCATCTTAAAGAACACACCTTGAAGAACTTTCAGAAATTTTTTTATTGAAAAATATTACATTGTTTAGTGGCAAATGGCCGTCAATGACATAATGTTTTTATATACACGGTTTGTGGTAACCAACATTGCGGCGAAGTGGATCATCTGAAAAAAAAATGCGGATGGATTTAGTCAAATATAAGTATAAACTAGTCTTTAATCGAAGGATTTTAAAAAATATTCATTTTTCACAAAATGGCGGACAGTCAAAGTTCGATCGAACGAAAAATCGAACGATTAAAGACTACATTTTTATGTATTAAATAAGCCTGCAAAATTTCAAGAAGATCGGTTTATTAGCGTTCGAGTAATCTTGGTCACCGACTTCAGAAATGCCATTTTGAGAAAAACGCGTTTAAAGTTTCAATTTCAGTTTACACGAAGAAAATATTTTTTGTTGTAAACTTACATAGAGTCATCTATTTCGGGCATCAAAAAAAACTGCACTTCAAATTGCACTTCAAAAAAATGCAATAAAAAAATCGATTTTTTCAAAATCGCAAGTGGGGGTAACCCCTTAAGTGAAAAAATAACACAAATAACCAAAATCTCGAAAACGGCGGAACTTTACAAAACTAAAATTCCAGCATATAGTAGGACATGATCTGTCCTATCGACAGTTGCATGATTATCCATTCATTACAAGACACCCTCTACGGGTATACAGGGTTGCGAAATTTGTAATGAAAAATTAATGCATTATTCATTACTTTTTTATAGGTAATGCAAAAATATTTCATTACCCATTACATTACATTCAGTGATGTAAAAAAAATCCATTCCTCAATAAATTATATTTTGTAATGTAACCAATTTCCGTTACTCATTACATGATATTTTGTATTGTAAAAAATCCCCATCACTCGTTACATTATATTTTGTAGTGTTAAAGATTTTCATTAGAAAATACAATGTAATGTGTAACGATAAAAAATTTAATTACACATTACGTTGTAATGGGCAATGGACATTTTTAGATTACAAAGTTCATTGTAATGCGTAATGGAATTTTTTTACATTAAAAAGTGTAATGTAATGAGTAATGGAGTTTGTTCACATTACATAATTTAATGTAATGAAGAATGGAATTTTTTCCATTACAAAATATATGGTAGTGAGTAATGGAATTTCTTCCCATTACTAATGCAATGTAAAAAAATCTGCAGTACTCATTACAAGGTAATATAGATTATTATTCGTTTCCCATCGGGTCAGATCGACCCAGTGCAAAAACCGCTGCCCCTAATGAGAAACGAATAATATCCCTCATTACACTGTGATGAGTAATGAGGATTTTTTACATTGCATTGCATTAGTAATGTGAAAACTTTATTACTCATTACGTTATATTTACTCATTACTCATTACCTTATAACCTTATTAAAATTACCTTATTTAATTATACTTTAATTATACTTAATTAAAATTACTCATTACCTTATATTTTGTAATTCAAAAAAATTCCATTGCTCATTACATAGGACTTTGTAATGTAAACAAATTTCATTACCCATTACAATGTAATGAGCAATGCAATTTTCATTTCAATATACAATAACTGTAGTAATTCGAATAGAATCTTGAAAAATGCGTCGAGGTTAATGGCCACCACTTCGAACATTTGTTACGATAAATTTCCTACACAAAAAATTCAATTATATTATTCGGATATTCTTATTGTCAATACCATCACGATTTCCCGCTTTTACACGTGCATTTTAGCTACAACGTCTACAACGTCTTACTAAAAAAAAACATGTTCCCATTTGAAAAACTATTGATGGCATTGAGAACGCAAAAACTATGACCTGGACAAAAATGAATTTTTTACCCTGTATCAGCCTTTTGAAATCAATCAAATTACCTCCTGACATTTTTTTCGTCACTCTAAAGGCAACGGAGATATTTGGGGTCGTCACGTTAATTGGTCTACCCTGTATATAATATTTTCTCGGCCACTATGAAGACCGAAAGTTCGGTATGCATATATATATATATATATATATATATGAGGCATTCCATAGATTTTCAGCAAGGTCAAAACCCTCACTATTTTTCAGAGTCCTGCAATTTTTTTACTATCAAAAGGTACCTGCTAGGAGTGTCTGTGATTTTTTTCAGATTTTTTTTATGAGTCCTGCTGCAGATATCGCAATTTTGGAAAAATGAGAATCAGTTTTCAACTAGATGTACCTTAAAAACTATGGCCCAGGCAAAAACAATTATCGGACAAAATATTTTTGATTTTGGATGAACTTTTGACTTTAACAATTACATTTTTTTTTATCGTCAAACATTCTATAATAAATGAAAAAAATCGATTTTCAAAAAGTATGTCACGTTTGATTTTGCTCTAAATTTTTCTGAATTTTCTGTTCTTAGTGTGGACATACAGAAAAAATTGGCATCATGGGCCGCGAACTGGTTTAGAAGATATTGCATTTTGTTGTTGTTGTTATTCATCTTATCTTTATTTGTATCTGTCTGATTTGAATTAGTAGTGGACATAACTGAAAAATAACACTATAAAATGAAACTTCAAGCAGCTTAGGATGGTGTAATTGACGATTTCAAAATTTAATGCATTTCTAACTTTACATACTAGGTGAGAAAAAACACAATATTTATGACAAGTAAATGTTTTTTATTGCCCAGTATTAGCAAATCTTGTGAATTATTATATGTTTGTCATCCGTCGAATATAGTTTCGAAGTAATCGTGCCGTCTGTTCGCGGAATGAAAGCATGTTGCTTCTGGGATTTCTTGAGGGAGAAGATTTTTTCTTTGGTCAATAGATATTTGAATCGCCGATCAATTTAATCCGTCACTGATGGTTGGAATATTTATCGTGATTTTCGATGAACTTGCACTAGCATAACATACTTGCACCGTCAGAAGCCGAAAAGTAAAAAGAAGGTTATGAAATTTCACATACAATCATAACATCGAAACCGGTCAAGGAAATCGAGAACGTTTACTTCCGACCTTGCCGCCGGTGTCGCGTCGGTCGGGCGGGAAATTTGAAAATTTGAAAAAAATCAATCTTATAACATACAAAACACTTTGATATATGTTTTTATGTGAAATTCAAAGTTTCTCCCAATTAATTATCCAATTCATATCAATATAAAAGATTTTAAAAAAATGCAAATCAGCCTGTATCTTCTATACCAGTTCGCGGCCCATCTTGTCAATTTTTTCTGTATGTCTACACTAACAACAGAAAATTTAGAAAAATTTAGAGCAAAATCAAACATGACATACTTTTTGAAAATCGATTTTTTTCATTTATTATAGAATATTTGTACGAAAAAAAAAAAGTTTATTGTTAAAGTCAAAAGTTCGTTCAAATTCAAAAATATTTTGTCCCACAATTTTTTTTGCCTGGGCCATAGTTTTTAAGGTACATATAGTTAAAAACTGATTCTCATTTTTCAAAAATTGAGATATCTGGAGCAGGACTCATAAAAAAAATCTGAAAAAAATCACAGACACTACTAGTAGGTGCCTTTTGATAACAAAAAAATTGCAGGACCCTGAAAAATAGTGAGGGTTTTGACCTTGCTGGAAACCTGTGGAATGCCTCATATATATATATATATATATATATATATATATATATATATAAAGATTTTAATGGAACGTGCGTGAGCGGAGCGGTTCCATTCTCTCTCTCTCTCTCTCTCTGTACCTTTTCACCCCTCACTCTCTCGTAATTCTTCCCTCCGAGAAAACGGGCACTGCGTAGATTTTATGTACCGCAGGAGATCGGTGCGTGCGTGCGTGCGAGAAAAGATCGCAGCGCGATCTGGTAACGTCGAGTGTGTAGAGCGGAAAAGATGGAGCTATAGTCGCGCGGCACACGCGGCGTCCGGCAAAGCAAACACGATCTGATCCGCGATCTCGGATCTCCTCCCGCCCCCCCCCTCTCCCTCTCTCGCTCTCTCTCGTGGTGGCCGATCTTTGCTCCGGCCGCTTTGAGAAAGGCGGCCCGCGACGCTCCTTCGCTGCCCCCTATGGCGGCTCGTCGCGCTAAAAACGGCCCGGCGCTCTTCCCGCGTCGAGCGTTGCGCAAAGAATCTCGCTCCTTTAAACCCCGCGCGCGCGCGAGCAAGGAGCACGTACCGTCGCGTCCGCGCGGACTGGTACGCCCTTTCGTCCCCAAGCGCGTCACCTTCGAGTACAATGAAGCCCAAAAGCTTTCCGACTTTTCCCCACGCTTTTTATGAAACATCGGGCGGCCAGGCAGGGGCGTTTTTCTTCATGGCTATTGTTTTGGATTGATTAGGTTAGTTTGGGTTATGAGAAAAAGTTCGTGAGAAAATGATTGTCTCTTTGGAAGAATTTTTTTGGATTACGAAAATTCTATTCACTCGAAAATTATGAGCGCGCGTTTCTTTTCTCCAAGATGTTTTTTGGGTTTTTTTGAGGTCGGCTTGGAACACGACAAAAGTGTTTGTAATTAATTTCGAATGAGCCACGAATCGAAAGCAAAAGGAAATGGAAATAAAAAAGAAAAAAATAGAAAAATTAAAAGAGGAAAGAGAAAATTAATATATATATATATATATATATATATATATATATATATATATATATATATATATATATATGTATGTATGTATGTATGTATGTATGTATATGGGGCATTCCATACCAATTCGACCTGGGTCTGACCCTCGACCCCTCAAATCTGGTTCCCGATTTTTCCTATCATTACGCTCACTCTATCAAGCAATTACAATGTTTTCAGATTTTTCAAAATAAATTTGAGCGCGTCGTGAATTGTTGAATTTTTTTGAACACCCCGTGATCGAAAAATCTGAAAAAATTCTCAAAAATATAAGGTCAGATATAAAAAATGTTGGTGTAAACTTCATAATGTCTGGGCTTTTGCTTAAACCCGTTTTTGAGCTTTTTGAGCAAAAAAGAATGAAAAAAATAAGAAGCAGAGGTCAATTTACTGTAGACTGTTTCTCGAAATTTTGTATGCATAATACCAGATTTAAAAAAGAAATTTCTCCGTTTTTTTCTAAAGTGTATTTTGTAATTTCCTTTTTATTTTTTTTCATGGTTGACAAAAACCCTAATTAGGGATTGAAGCAAAAACCCAGACATTATGAATTTTACACCAACATTTTTTATATCTGACACTGTATTTTTGGGAATTTTTACAGATTTTTCGATTACGGCCATCGAGGTGTTCAAAAAAAAATTGTAAAATTCATGACCCGCTCAAATTTATTTTGAAAAATCTGAAAAAAATTGTAATTGCTTGATAGAGTGAGAGTAATGATAGGAAAAATCGGGAACCAGATTTGAGGGGTCGAGGGTCAAACCCAGGTCGAATTGGTATGGAATGCCCCATATATGTATATATATATATATATATATATATATTGTAAAGTTGCGTTACGAATATCGAGACTATCCGAGACAGGCGAGGTAAGCGGGCTGGCGTAGCTTAGTGGTCAGAGCAGTCGACCGGCAATCGAAAGATCGCGGGTTCGAATCCGGGCCCAGAAGCACACCGCATTTTTTCTCGGATAGTTCTCTTGAAGTTTTTTTCGGCGGCGTTTCAATATATATGTAGAAAGAGACTGGGTGATATATACCTTTGATTACACGCCAGTAAACTCCCGGGCAAATATAAAGATACGAATAAAATTTGAAAAATGAATTAAAGTATTAAAGCAAAGGAGATTTGATATAAAACAAAAAATTAACTGTAATCGGATGAATAAAGATTCGATATAGCACAAATATGAACGATGTGAGATGCGATAGGATAGAAAGTCAAATTTTAAAACAACATAAAATGAAAACCAAAATAAAACTGAAAATCAAACTCCATTTAAACAAAAATATTTTAAAAATAACGATAATACTTGTAGTTATAAGAAATAACAATTACAATAATTATAATAATAAAGGTAACTCTTTAGATAAGTGACTTTTTCGAAAAATGAGCCTAAATTTTTGTTTGCTAGTATCTCATTTATTGGGTTATAAATGAAGATATTCAGTCGGGGGAAGCTGATATTTTTCATTAACAAATCTTTTACGAGCAAAAAATTGTTAAAAATAATTTCGAATTTTTCAAAAACTCCTGTATTATAACCAAAATGAGGAGGGATTTATAAAAGAAGCCTTCCTGAAAACAAGCGAACCCAACCCCCGCACGCCGGAGGAAGTTGGGTTGGTTTGGGTTTGTTTGTATTCAAGGAGGCTTGTTTTTATAAATCCCCCCACCCTCTACCCCCAATATAGGCGTCGAAATGTTCAGAAGTGTCCTATTTTATCGAGTGTTTCCGCGAACTTAAAAACCCCACAACTTTTTATGAGGTGATGAATTTCAGCAAGGTAATCCTATCGCCAAAGTAGATGTACTAGGGGGATTCTAACGCAAGGGGAGGTGGTGTGTCAAGAGTGGTGAAGCCAAGGTGGCGCCACCGTCGAGGGGAGGTCGCCGGGCGTGACGTCACAGAGAGGCCTATGTGGAGGGGGGGTCATGTGGTCCGTGCAGCGACTGGGGGGGGGGGGGGCGATGAGTGTTTTGTGTGTATGTGCGTGCGTGCGTTAGGAAAGCCAAGGTGGCGCTACGGTCGTGGGGAGGTCGGCGTGTGTGCGTGCGTGCGTGCGTGTAGGGAAGCCAAGGTGGCGCTACGGTCGTGGGGAGGTCGGCGTGTGTGCGTGCGTGCGTGCGTTCGTGCGTGCGTGCGTGCGTTCGTGCGTGCGTGCGTGCGTGCGTGCGTGCGTGCGTGCGTGCGTGCGTGCGTGTAGGGAAGCCAAGGTGGCGCTACGGTCGTGGGGAGGTCGGCGTGCATGCGTGCGTGTAGGAAAGCCAAGGTGGCGCTACGGTCGTGGGGAGGTCGGCGTGCGTGCATGCGTGCGTGTAGGAAAACCAAGGTGGCGCTACGGTCGTGGGGAGGTCGGTGTGCGTGCATGCGTGCGTGTAGGAAAGCCAAGGTGGCGCTACGGTCGTGGGGAGGTCGGCGTGTGTGCGTGCGTGCGTGCGTGCGTGCGTGTAGGGAAGCCAAGGTGGCGCTACGGTCGTGGGGAGGTCGGCGTGGGTGTCGCCGGGCGTGTGTGACGTCACAGGGGGGCCTCGGTGGAGGGGGTACCCATGTGGTTCGAAGACTACTGGGAGAAGGAAGCCGCCGTCAGGGGGGGGGGGGGTCCAGCGCGGGAAAGCCAAGTGCGGGGATACGGCGGAGGCCCGGCGCGGCCGGGCGAGTGTGACGTCACAGAGGGGGCCTCTTTAGGGGGCCATGTGGTCCGTGGAGCGTCTGGCGGGGAAGCCGCCGTCGATGAGTGTTGTGTGTGTGTGTGTGTGTGTGGGGGGGGGCGGCCTTTCAAAGCCCAATATTTATGACATGCAGCTGGTTCCATTCCGAAAGACAATGTATATGGCATCCGCCTCGTCTCCAAGCTCGCCGACACTCGAGACAGGTCCTGACAGGTTTCTCGGGAAAAATCTTTAGGGATCAAAGGGACCACGGATGGACCACTTGAGCGCAGCTCTTGAAAACGCGAGGTCTCCATTCCGAAATATAACGTCAAGATGTTCGCATGTGCGAGTATGTACGCAGTGCATCCAGCCAAGCACCCCCTGGACTTGACCAAAAACGAGCTCGAACAGGTTCCAAAGGTCTTGCTCCTAAAATATTGGGGTAAATATGTTGGCTTATTGTGGGATCGTTTGCCAGAACATCATCGAAATGATAGTGAAGTGATATCATATCTTCCATGCTTGGAGCATTATAATACGCCACAGATGAAAGATCACATCGATGGCCCTCCACCTCAACGTCGGGAGTGTACAAAATGCTGTGAAAATTCTCCACGTACGAGGTTCTTCGAACGTGTTTGAACCTGTTTTTCGGGAGCATGAAAAAATGTTGGGGGAGGGAAGGGATTCCCACGGTTCTTCGAACGTGTTCAAACCTGTTTTTCACAATTGGAAGGGAGGATTTGAGTGGGAGGCTTACGAGGGAGCTTATAATTTCGTGGACCACGCTCAGACTGCACGATTCCACTGCACCATCAACATCTAAAAAGAACTTTGAAAGTGCGCGGAAAATGGATCTCTCGAGTATCAACAAAGTCGGCCGGATGGCAGAATTCCTCCCAACGAAGAAGCTGTCAGAACTCTCCGTTAAGTCGGAACGACTAATGTCCGACATAAGGGCCGTACAAACCAAATTTGGGAAACGCTACATCGCAGACATCGCGGATGAGTTCTCCGTCTTCTTACCAGCGCGACTTGTGAAGGTCTTCGACCAAGATCCAACGATGTTCGAGAGTATGCTGCAACTGGCGCGCAACGGTCAACTCTACATGAAGTACATTGGTGGAAAATACAACAGCGTCGAGTTCCATCGAGTCTGAGTATAGTGGAAAAGAACGCTCGTGAAGGCCCGGTGGAAACAACGAGTTCAACAGCAGCCAGCATCGTCACCATCGTAGAGTGCAACGACTGTTTGCATCACAGTCATCATCATCGTAGAGTTTTCAACGCTCGAGTCTGAGTATGGTGGAAAAGAACGCTCGTGAAGGCGCGGTGGAAACAACGAGTTCAGCGGCGGCTGGTATCGTCACCATCGTAGAGTGCAACGACTGTTTGAATCATCATCGTAGATTTTTCAACGCTTAGTGCTATGTAAAAATGTACAAAAAAAAACGTTTTCATCGAATATAATGTAAAAAAAAATGTCGTCAAACTGTATTCGCCGTAAATATAGGAAATAAATGGAGAACGATATTTGTTCAAAATGTTTTTATTCATTTAAAAAAATCCCTCGCTCACGCTTCGTACACAGAGAGCCAGCTTTTCAACGACTTTATATTCGCTTTGGCGCAATTGTATTTTGTATTGAAGGAATGATGGGGACATTTAACGTTTGCGATTTTCGGCAACTTCTGCAGCGATGGACAGTCCAGAGTCTCGAGATCGATGACTTTTGTTGGTGAATCCGCGAATCTCGATAGCCATGAGCACTTCTCGAATCCCTTGGCATAGATCGTAGGAGCTCCTTCCAAGATTCCTCGAATTGTCGTTCTAGCTGCCTCGTATGGTATGCCGCTGTGATCCCATCGTATTCCATGATAATTGCGTTCCAGCCACTTGTTTGTCATTTAGTACTTGGCCGGTAAAGCGTCCCAAGCGAATGGTGCATCGAAGAAGAATGTCAGCGGTTCAGCGTTCTTCTCATGGAGTTTGACGATAGACATCTCCTTCAGGACAAATTCGTTGACGGGTCTCTTGAAGCCCTGCACATCGACGATAAGCTCCATGTTGACCGAAGTGGATGAGAATCATCGGCATGATTTTATACCATTTTTTTTAACTCCATCACTGATTGGATTGTACTCATGGTGAGACGTTCCAGAGACTTCCGAAGACATTCATAAGACGTTCAAAGACATTCAAGAGACGTTCGAAAACATTCATAAGCCGTTTGAAGACATGCATGAGGGGTTCAAAGAGTTTCAAAAGACATTCTACAACGCCATGAGACGTTTGAAGATGTTCGTGAGACCTTCAAGAGACTTTCGAAGACGTTTAAAGACTTTCATGAGAGGTTCGAAGACGTTCAAAAGATCTGTGACGATATTCATAATATGTTTGAAGACATCGATGAGGGGTTCGAAGACGTTTAAGAGACTTTCAAAGACATTCACGCGGGGGTTGGAAGATGTTCCAAAAACTTTCGAATTCGTTCAACAGACATTTAACGACATTCATAATACGTTTGAAAACATTCATGAGGGGTTCGAAGATGCTTAAGAGAGACTTTCAAAGACATTCACGAGGGGTTTGTCCGAAGACATATATAAGACGTTTGAAGACATTCAAGAGACGTTCGAAAACATTCATAAGGCGTTTGAAGACATGCATGAGGGGTTCAAAGAGTTTCAAGAGACTTTGTACGACGTTCATGAGACGCTTGAAGATGTTCGTGAGACGTTCAAGAGATCTTTAACGACATTCATAATACGTTTGAAGACATCGATGAGGGGTTCGAAGATGTTTTAGAGACTTTCAAAGACATTCACGAGGGGTTTGAAGACGTTCAAGAAACTTTCGGATCCGTTCGAGAGCCTTTTGACGACATTCATAATACGTTTGAAGACATTCTTGTGGGGTTCCAAGACGCTTGAGAGACTTTCAACGGCATCCACGAGGGTTTCGAATACGTCCAAGAGACTTTCGAATACGTTCAAGAGACTTTCAGAGACATTCGCGAGAGGTGCGAAGACGTTCAGAGACTTTCGAACACATTCAAGAGATCTTTGACAATATTCATAATACGTTTGAAGACATCGATGAGGGGTTCGACGACGTTTTAGAGACTTTCAAAGACATTCACGAGGGGCTTGAAGACGTTTAAGAGACATTCGACGACATTCATGATACGTTTGAAGACATTCATAAGGGGTTCCAAGACGCTTGAGAGACTTTCAAAGACATTCACGAGGCGTTCGAAGACGTTCAAGAGAATTTCGATAGCATTCATAATACGGTTGAAGACATTCATAAGGGGTTCGAAGACACTCATAATACGTTTGAAGACGTTAAAGAGACTTTCGAATACGTTCAAGAGACTTTCAGAGACATTCGCAAGAGGTGCGAAGACGTTCAGAGACCTTCGAAGACATTCAAGAGATCTTTGACAATATACATAATACGTTTGAAGACATCGATGACGGGTTCGAAGACGCTTGAGAGACTTTCAAAGGCATTCACGAGAGTTTCGAAGACGTTCAAGAGACTTTCGACGATATTTATAATACGTTTGAAGACATTCACGAGGGGTTTGAAGACGTTTAAAAGACTTTCGAATACGTTCGAGAGACTTTCAGAGACATTCGCGAGAGGTGCGAAGACATTCAGAGACTTCCGAAGACATTCACAAGACTTTAGAATACGTTCAAGAGACTTTCAGAGACATTCGCGAGAGGTGCGAAGACGTTCAGAGACTTTCGACGACATTCATGATACGTTTGAGTACATTCATGAGGGGTTCGAAAACGCTTAAGAGAGACTTTCAAAGACATTCAGGAGTGGTTTTAAGACGTTCAGAGGACTTCTGACGACACTCATAATACGTTTGAAGACGTTCAAGACACTTTCGAATACGTTCAAGAGACTTTGAGAGACATTCATGAGGGGTTCGAAGACGCTTGAGAGACTTTCAAAGGCATTCACGAGGGTTTCGAATACGTTCAAGAGACTTTCAGAGACATTCGCGAGAGGTTCGAATACGTGTAAGAGACTTTCAAAGACATTTACGAGGGGTTGGAAGATGTTCAAAAACTTTCGAATTCGTTCATAATACGTTTAAAGACATTCATGAGGGGTTCGAAGACGCTTAAGAGATTTTCAAAGACATTCACGAGAGGTTCGACGATGTTATAGAGACTTTCAAAGACATTCACGAGGGGTTTGAAGACGTTCAGAGACTTTCGAAGCATTCAAGAGATCTTTGACAATATTCATAATACGTTTGAAGACATCGATGAGGGGTTCGAAGATGTTTGAGAGACTTTCAAAGGCATTCACGAGAGTTTCGAAGACGTTCAAGAGACTTTCGACGACTTTCATGATATGTTTAAAGACATTCATGAGGGGTTCGAAGACGTTCAAGATACTTTCGACACCATTCATAATACATTTGAAGGCATTCATGAGGGGTTCAAAGACAAGTGGCTTTGAAGACTTGAGAGACTTTCAAAGACATTGACGAGGGGTTCGAAGACGTTTAAAAGACTTTCGACGACACTCATAATACGTTTGAAGGCATTGATGAGGGGTTCGAAGACGCTTAAGAGACTTTCAGAGAGATTCGCGAGAGGTGTGAAGACGTTCAGAGACTTTCGAAGACATTCAAGAGATCTTCGACAATATTCATAATACGTTTGAAGACATCGATGTGGGGTTCGACGACGTTTTAGAGACGTTCAAAAGACTTTCGACGACATTCATGATACGTTTGAAGATCTTCGTGAGGGGTTCGAAGAAGCTTAAGCGAGACTTTCAAAGACATTCACCAGGGGTTCGAAGACGTTCAAAAGACTTTCGACGACACTCATAATACGTTTGAAGACATTCATGAGGGGTTCGAAGACGCTTGAGAGACTTTCAAAGACATTCACGAGGGGTTCGAAGACCTTCAGAGACCTTCGAAGACGCACGAGGGGTTTGAAGACGTTCAGAGACTTTCGAAGACATTCAAGAGATCTTTGACAATATACATAATACGTTTGAAGACATCGATGAGGGGTTCGAAGACGTTTGAGAGACTTTTAAAGGCATTCGCGAGGGTTTCGAAGACGTTCGAGAGACTTTCGAATACGTTCAAGAGACTTTCAGAGACATTCGCGCGAGGTGCGAAGACGTTCAGAGACTTTCGTAGACATTCAAGAGATCTTTGACAATATTCATAATACGTTTGAAGACATTCATGAGGGGTTCGAAGACGCTCGAGAGACTTTCAAAGGCATTCACGAGGGTTTCGAAGACGTTCAAGTGACTTTCGAATACGTTCAAGAGACTTTCATAGACATTCGCGAGAGGTGCGAAGACGTTCAGAGACTTTCGAAGACATGCAAGAGATCTTTGACAATATTCATAATACGTTTGAAGACATCGATGAGTGGTTCGACGATGTTTTAGAGACATTCGACGACATTCATAAAACGTTTGAAGACATTCATGCGCGTTTCGAAGACGCTTAACAGACTTTCAAAGACATTCGCGAGCGGTTTGAAGACGTTCAAGAGATTTTCAAAGACATTCACGAGGCGTTCGAAGACGTTCAAGAGACTTTTGGCGACATTCACAATACGTTTGAGGACATTCATGAGCATTTCGACGACGCTTAAGAGACTTTCAAAGACATTCGCGAGCGGTTTGAAGACGTCCAAGAGTCTTTTGACGACATTCATAATACGATATTCGACGACATCCATAAAACAAAGATATTCATGACGGTTGAGTTTCGCTGGAATTGTTTGGGTTTGTTTGGGATTTTCACAGTTTTGGTAAAATGTGTTTGGGTTTGTTTGGGATTTTCACAGTTTTGGTAAAATGTGTTTGGGTATGTGTTTTGGGCATTCACGAGGGTTTCGTGAAACCCAAACTCATTTTACCAAAACTGTGAAAATCCCAAACAAACCCAAACACATTTTACCAAAACTGTGAAAATCCCAAACAAACCCAAACAATTCCAGCGAAACTCAACCGTCATGAATATCTTTGTTTTATGGATGTCGTCGAATATCGTATTATGAATGTCGTCAAAAGTCTCTTGGACGTCTTCAAACCGCTCGCGAATGTCTTTGAAAGTCTCTTAAGCGTCGTCGAAATGCTCATGAATGTCCTCAAACGTATTGTGAATGTCGCCAAAAGTCTCTTGAACGTCTTCGAACGCCTCGTGAATGTCTTTGAAAATCTCTTGAACGTCTTCAAACCGCTCGCGAATGTCTTTGAAAGTCTGTTAAGCGTCTTCGAAACGCGCATGAATGTCTTCAAACGTTTTATGAATGTCGTCGAATGTCTCTAAAACATCGTCGAACCACTCATCGATGTCTTCAAACGTATTATGAATATTGTCAAAGATCTCTTGCATGTCTTCGAAAATCTCTGAACGTCTTCGCACCTCTCGCGAATGTCTATGAAAGTCTCTTGAACGTATTCGAAAGTCACTTGAACGTCTTCGAAACCCTCGTGAATGCCTTTGAAAGTCTCTCGAGCGTCTTCGAACCCCTCATGAATGTCTTCAAACGTATTATGAATATTGTCAAAGATCTCTTGAATGTCTACGAAAGTCTCTGAACGTCTTCGCACCTCGCGCGAATGTCTCTGAAAGTCTCTTGAACGTATTCGAAAGTCTCTCGAACGTCTTCGAAACCCTCGCGAATGCCTTTAAAAGTCTCTCAAACGTCTTCGAACCCCTCATCGATGTCTTCAAACGTATTATGTATATTGTCAAAGATCTCTTGAATGTCTTCGAAAGTCTCTGAACGTCTTCAAACCCCTCGTGCGTCTTCGAAGGTCTCTGAAGGTCTTCGAACCCCTCGTGAATGTCTTTGAAAGTCTCTCAAGCGTCTTCGAACCCCTCATGAATGTCTTCAAACGTATTATGAGTGTCGTCGAAAGTCTTTTGAACGTCTTCGAACCCCTGGTGAATGTCTTTGAAAGTCTCGCTTAAGCTTCTTCGAACCCCTCACGAACATCTTCAAACGTATCATGAATGTCGTCGAAAGTCTTTTGAACGTCTCTAAAACGTCGTCGAACCCCACATCGATGTCTTCAAACGTATTATGAATATTGTCAAAGATCTCTTCAATGTCTTCGAAAGTCTCTGAACGTCTTCACACCTCTCGCGAATCTCTCTGAAAGTCTCTTAAGCGTCTTCGAACCCCTCATCAATGCCTTCAAACGTATTATGAGTGTCGTCGAAAGTCTTTTAAACGTCTTCGAACCCCTCGTCAATGTCTTTGAAAGTCTCTCAAGTCTTCAAAGCCACTTGTCTTTGAACCCCTCATGAATGCCTTCAAATGTATTATGAATGGTGTCGAAAGTATCTTGAACGTCTTCGAACCCCTCATGAATGTCTTTAAACATATCATGAAAGTCGTCGAAAGTCTCTTGAACGTCTTTGAAACTCTCGTGAATGCCTTTGAAAGTCTCTCAAACATCTTCGAACCCCTCATCGATGTCTTCAAACGTATTATGAATATTGTCAAAGATCTCTTGAATGCTTCGAAAGTCTCTGAACGTCTTCAAACCCCTCGTGAATGTCTTTGAAAGTCTCTATAACATCGTCGAACCTCTCGTGAATGTCTTTGAAAATCTCTTAAGCGTCTTCGAACCCCTCATGAATGTCTTTAAACGTATTATGAACGAATTCGAAAGTTTTTGAACATCTTCCAACCCCTCGTAAATGTCTTTGAAAGTCTCTTACACGTATTCGAACCTCTCGCGAATGTCTCTGAAAGTCTCTTGAACGTATTCGAAACCCTCGTGAATGCCTTTGAAAGTCTCTCAAGCGTCTTCGAACCCCTCATGAATGTCTCTCAAAGTCTCTTGAACGTATTCGAAAGTGTCTTGAACGTCTTCAAACGTATTATGAGTGTCGTCAGAAGTCCTCTGAACGTCTTAAAACCACTCCTGAATGTCTTTGAAAGTCTCTCTTAAGCGTTTTCGAACCCCTCATGAATGTACTCAAACGTATCATGAATGTCGTCGAAAGTCTCTGAACGTCTTCGCACCTCTCGCGAATGTCTCTGAAAGTCTCTTGAACGTATTCTAAAGTCTTGTGAATGTCTTCGGAAGTCTCTGAATGTCTTCGCACCTCTCGCGAATGTCTCTGAAAGTCTCTCGAACGTATTCGAAAGTCTTTTAAACGTCTTCAAACCCCTCGTGAATGTCTTCAAACGTATTATAAATATCGTCGAAAGTCTCTTGAACGTCTTCGAAACTCTCGTGAATGCCTTTGAAAGTCTCTCAAGCGTCTTCGAACCCGTCATCGATGTCTTCAAACGTATTATGTATATTGTCAAAGATCTCTTGAATGTCTTCGAAGGTCTCTGAACGTCTTCGCACCTCTTGCGAATGTCTCTGAAAGTCTCTTGAACGTATTCGAAAGTCTCTTTAACGTCTTCAAACGTATTATGAGTGTCTTCGAACCCCTTATGAATGTCTTCAACCGTATTATGAATGCTATCGAAATTCTCTTGAACGTCTTCGAACGCCTCGTGAATGTCTTTGAAAGTCTCTCAAGCGTCTTGGAACCCCTTATGAATGTCTTCAAACGTATCATGAATGTCGTCGAATGTCTCTTAAACGTCTTCAAGCCCCTCGTGAATGTCTTTGAAAGTCTCTAAAACGTCGTCGAACCCCTCATCGATGTCTTCAAACGTATTATGAATATTGTCAAAGATCTCTTGAATGTGTTCGAAAGTCTCTGAACGTCTTCGCACCTCTCGCGAATGTCTCTGAAAGTCTCTTGAACGTATTCGAAAGTCTCTTGGACGTATTCGAAACCCTCGTGGATGCCGTTGAAAGTCTCTCAAGCGTCTTCGAACCCCACAAGAATGTCTTCAAACGTATTATGAATGTCGTCAAAAGGCTCTCGAACGGATCCGAAAGTTTCTTGAACGTCTTCAAACCCCTCGTGAATGTCTTTGAAAGTCTCTAAAACATCTTCGAACCCCTCATCGATGTCTTCAAACGTATTATGAATGTCGTTAAAGATCTCTTGAACGTCTCACGAACATCTTCAAGCGTCTCATGAACGTCGTACAAAGTCTCTTGAAACTCTTTGAACCCCTCATGCATGTCTTCAAACGCCTTATGAATGTTTTCGAACGTCTCTTGAATGTCTTCAAACGTCTTATATATGTCTTCGGACAAACCCCTCGTGAATGTCTTTGAAAGTCTCTCTTAAGCATCTTCGAACCCCTCATGAATGTTTTCAAACGTATTATGAATGTCGTTAAATGTCTGTTGAACGAATTCGAAAGTTTTTGGAACATCTTCCAACCCCCGCGTGAATGTCTTTGAAAGTCTCTTAAACGTCTTCGAACCCCTCATCGATGTCTTCAAACATATTATGAATATCGTCACAGATCTTTTGAACGTCTTCGAACCTCTCATGAAAGTCTTTAAACGTCTTCGAAAGTCTCTTGAAGGTCTCACGAACATCTTCAAACGTCTCATGGCGTTGTAGAATGTCTTTTGAAACTCTTTGAACCCCTCATGCATGTCTTCAAACGGCTTATGAATGTTTTCGAACGTCTCTTGAATGTCTTTGAACGTCTTATGAATGTCTTCGGAAGTCTCTGGAACGTCTCACCATGAGTACAATCCAATCAGTGATGGAGTTAAAAAAAATGGTATAAAATCATGCCGATGATTCTCATCCACTTCGGTCAACATGGAGCTTATCGTCGATGTGCAGGGCTTCAAGAGACCCGTCAACGAATTTGTCCTGAAGGAGATGTCTATCGTCAAACTCCATGAGAAGAACGCTGAACCGCTGACATTCTTCTTCGATGCACCATTCGCTTGGGACGCTTTACCGGCCAAGTACTAAATGACAAACAAGTGGCTGGAACGCAATTATCATGGAATACGATGGGATCACAGCGGCATACCATACGAGGCAGCTAGAACGACAATTCGAGGAATCTTGGAAGGAGCTCCTACGATCTATGCCAAGGGATTCGAGAAGTGCTCATGGCTATCGAGATTCGCGGATTCACCAACAAAAGTCATCGATCTCGAGACTCTGGACTGTCCATCGCTGCAGAAGTTGCCGAAAATCGCAAACGTTAAATGTCCCCATCATTCCTTCAATACAAAATACAATTGCGCCAAAGCGAATGTAAAGTCGTTGAAAAGCTGGCTCTCTGTGTACGAAGCGTGAGCGAGGGATTTTTTTAAATGAATAAAAACATTTTGAACAAATATCGTTCTCCATTTATTTCCTATATTTACGGCGAATACAGTTTGACGACATTTTTTTTACATTATATTCGATGAAAACGTTTTTTTTTTGTACATTTTTACATAGCACTAAGCGTTGAAAAATCTACGAT
>OX101786.1:2707274-2758397 GCA_944452715.1 Ophion slaviceki | reverse complement strand
CGGCCTCTAGAGTGGCCTTAGGCCTTAACAATAATAACTGGCGTAGGTTTATTGAAAAAACAAGCCTCGCACAATCATAATTATTATCTTTAAATGTGGTTATTTTTTAGTCACTCGTATTTTTCCTCAACATGAAACAAAATGATTTTTTTTCCTACCAAAATTAAAATTGCTTTATTCATAGGAATATTAACATGGAAAATGTGAATAATCCTGTACATACACAAAATTTCGTATTATTCCGCAGAGTTGCAATTTATCATAGGTCCCGACATATTCCTACGAATCTTTGCACTTCGTGGTTTATTCGCCACTGCGAAATCTTCATCAATCAAAGACGGGTTCGTGCACAAAGTTATCGGACTTTGGATAAATGAGCGCGATAGATGGTAATACATTTTTTTTCGTCAATTGTAAAATGAAGGAACGACTCGCTAAAAAGTTGTAAATCATCGGTTTATTTTCTCATAATTTTCATCGATCTCCGCCTCCTCCACTCTCGACGGGGAGATCCCTGGGATCGCGGGGCTCTTTCTCGTGGACGAGAGCACATAAACTTCTCGCTTATCTCGCACTATCCGAGAACGAAAATATCGTACATGTTCTCGTACGAACACGCGTGACGTACGTACTCTTGTGTGTACTCGTCGCGTAAGGTGGGTAATAAATAATTAAAGAATGTTGAAGAAAAAAAATGAAAAAGAAAACGAAACGTTCTCGAGACTCCGACGATCTTGACTGCCGATCTAACAATAATAGCGAAATGTTCGTAATTGGCTATGAGCCTCATTTTTTTAAAATTGAAAAAAACCGAGATTAAAGAAATTATGAGAGCTGAGTACTCAAATTTCGTAATTTAAGACCCACGAGAAAATCGTTCAGATATACTCTTGAAAAATTGATACAAAAATCAGCAATGCGTCTATTTTTTCGGTAACGTATTTTTCCTCATTTTTTATTTTTAGATTACGATAATATTTAATTTCTGTAGTCGACTGTAGAGCGAAAAAAAGTTTATGAAAATACTCCGTAAAAAAGTACAAGCCCGACGTTCGATTTTTACAAGAATAAATTTTGTTTGGCTTTATCAAAATATACTTGTCACACGTTTTCGGAAAAAAGCTATGTGCACACCGTGCGATTTCCAAAAGAACAAATTTTCTTTGGGTTTGCTTCGGTTTATAAAAATACTCTGTGACAATTTAAAAAAAAGTCACACTTTTTCGTCACACTTGGGCTTGTGAAAATACTCTGACACTTCAAAGAAAATATGCGCATAGCGTTCGATTATTAGAAGAATAAATTTTGTTTGGGCTTGTTTGGGTTTATGAAAATTTGCTGTCACCCAATTTCGGAAAAAAATACACGCACCGTTCGATTTTTAGAAAAACAAATTTTGTTCGCGGTCTTACTGTCAGAAAGAAACAGGAAATGTGGAAAAAATGTGTGCTCGATAAATTAGAGTGGTAAACAAGCGGACACGAGAATAATGCTGTATTCCACCCGCCCCCCACATTTTATCAAACATCGACGGCGAAAGAATGTACGACATGTCACACGTGTGTAAATGTAGATCAAGAGCTTTGACGGGTTACGCGCGTCTGCCGATATAAAAAACGGATGTACCGAAGCTTCCATGCCTCTTCCCCCACTCCCCTACTGCCTCGACCGTTTTCCTAATTTTCTTTAATTACAGCATTGTGTCAAACGAAATAATTTACCACAACTTCCTGATCATTTATTGCTGCAAGCAAAGACGATATAAAAAAAATTATATACCATTACGGACAGGCTCAGATCGGCGATGACCTGTTCATACAGCCTGTACGTGATCGGCACGTTTATTTCGTTTTTTCAATTTGTCTTTTTAATTTTTTTCCAATTTTTTTCGTTACCTTTTTTTCAAATTGTTTGGAATTTGTTCTTATTAATTTTCTCATTCAGTTGAAACATTTTTCTAGCTTTGTTTTTGTTCCAATTAGTTTTTTGATTCAGTTGAAACATTCTCATAGCTTCTTTTTTTCTTACTAATTGTCTGATTCAATGTGGCCAAACTTCCGAAAAAGCGGAAACCGAATTTCGATCTGAAATTTGGCATACACCTTCCTTTTAATATTTTAAGAGATCCCCTGAAAGGATTTCTAGCGACGCGCCATAGTTTTCGAGATATCGATTTTTGAAAGTTTTTTTTTACCACGCTCCTACTATATACATAGCTAGCGTTCTCTGACTATACCTATATATGTTAGCGCGCTCTCCGCTTTGTTTGAATCTTCATCAAGTTTGGGCGGTAGAAACCCTCCAAAAAACCAAAAAACCAAACGAAACCCTCCACGAAAAAACCAAAAAAAAATTTCAACCATACAAAATCCTAAAAATACTGGCAAAAACCAAAAATAAAATAAAAATCAGAAAATAAAGAAGCAAACAAAAGATAAAAAATCCGAAAACGATTTAAAGTAAACAAATGAACCCTAGAAATATATTACACCTGCAAAAAATGAACCGTGGACAAAAACAAAAAAATGAATCTACGATGCTCTGTGTCTATCTCAATATACCACGCACACCCGAGCGAGAAAAAAAATTAACTTTCAAAAATCGATATCTCGAAAACTATGGTGCGTCACCAAAAATACTTTTAGGGGATATCTTGAAATTTTAAAAGGAAGTCGTATGCCAAATTTTGGATTGAAATTCGGTTCCCTCTTTTCGGAAGTTTATGCAAGGCCTATTCCACTGTGACGTTTATGCAGGGCCTATTATCCTGTTACTAAAAAAATAACCTAAATTTATTTTTTATTTAAACTATAAAAATTTTTTTTCCCTTAAAGTACACTCTTACAGAATAAAAAACATTTTTATGTTGTTGAATATCAATGTCTATTTATTTAACAATTTAGAATAGTGTAAAGAGTATGTTGCTGGCGTTGCTAATTTGCGCTCTCCAGGTAATCGGAAACAAAAAATTCAAAAAGATTCTTAATCTGCATGAGTGTCACTATCGTTCGAACTAGGATTATTATTTTATATTGCAAAATAACAAAATGGCGTCGTCTTTTGTCAAAGTGTTCGGAAAACCCGGGTTTTCCGTCATCATTCGGGCGAAAGTGTAAGTTGAAATTAATAATTTTTAACAATCCTAGTTCGGGGGATAGTCATATATATGCTGAATATCCAGTATAAATTTTAGCCCGATTGGTTAAGCCGTTTTTCCGAAATCATGAACGCCAGGTGAAAAAAGTGGTTTCGATAAAAATGCATTTGAAGTATAGCATAGCATTGTATAGCATCGCACTATGCTATACTATACAATACTAACCGGTAGATTGTCCTTTTACTCACACAGTGAAAGGAGAGACTACTACTATATAGTAAATTTATAGAAGTATACGTCTATATATGTATACTCAGGTGTATATTCAAAACAGCTGTCAGGGACCACCACGCGTTTCTACTTGAAGGCCTTAGGGCGAAGTAGAAGGTCTACCACGTGACATATGAGTGCGAGAGAGATAGCTGCAATTTTCGAACAGAGATTTCTCAGAGATGAATAATATTTAGGACCAATGGAAATCATCAAGCTCTGCGTCAGAAAATTCTCCAGAGCCTGATGCTTTGTTTTTTCGAAAAAAATTGACCATCTATGAGATAATTGCGTTGGAAAATTTGTGAGGTTATGTTGACCTTATACATGCCCTTAGGCAGCAGTAACGGGTATAAAATCGTGTGCGAATTTAACAATTTTTTTCGTATGAAAAAGTGATTCACTCATAAAATTAATTACACTTAGAAAATACATTTATTTTTTTTCGATGTACAAAATCGCCGACAACTCGAAACTTCTCGAAACAGCTTTTTTCCAATTGGCGTGACAAATAACTTCAACAATTCACGAATTTCTGATTAATCGATAACTTTTCATTCTATGAGCAGTTTATGAGCAGTTACAACGAATTTTTATGCTGAAAATTTCTTGGTTTCAAACACCTACATCTTTTGAATAAAACAATATTTTTTAAATTCCGTACGTACTTCTTTAGGTATTCTAATGTAGATTAGCGAGAATTCTCGCTTTTTGTTCTAGGTAAAAAATTGTGGATGCCAAATGTCACGCCACGGAGCGCCTAAAAAAAGATAACAAAAGAAAATATTAGTAGTCGGCCATTTTGTACATCGAAAAAAAAAAACATATATATTTTTTAACAGCTTGATATTCATACTAAATAGATGTGTGATTAATTTTATGAGTGAATCACTTTTTCGTATGAAAAAAATTGTTAAATTCGTACATGATTCTATACCCGTTACTGTGGCCTAAGGCCTTAGAGTGCTATACTGAGTCGACAAAGTGAAAATCGACTTTACCAGTAATTGGATATCAATTCTATGATGGAATAGAGTCGAAAAATGCAAAAATATAAAAAATCCGTTTTTCATCCCGTCACAGTAAAATAGCCCCTTAAGGGAACGTTCTGCTTTGTTGGGCCAAAAAATGTTCGATTTTTCACCAATTTTCAAGGCTTAGTCAACATACCAAATATCAACATTCTATATTCAATACTTTTCGCATAAAAGATTGGTGAAAAATCGAACATTTTTTGGCCCAACAAGGCAAAACCTTCCCTTAGTTTTCTGATTCGATCGAAACATTTTTCTAGCTTCAAAAGCCGCCTCGAATATTATTTTCACTTGAATAAATGCAAAACGCGAAATATCTGCATTCGAAAGATATTTATGCATGTTTAGTTGCATATAAATTTGTTTTCTTTTTCGTCTCGTTTATCCGTCTTACAATGTATCGATGTTTGCCTTTTCAATATCGCTCGAAGGGGTCATCGCGTGCGCCATTAAAATTTGAACCGACCCACCGGATTCGAGGCCTCGACGAAACTTAATTAAAATTTGCACAAAATATGCGTATATTTTTCCTGCGATAGAGAAAAAGAACGAATCTTTTATGCGTTTACGCAGATTGTGCGATTTCTTCAAAAGCCGAGAATTCTGTTCCCTGTCGAGAGTCGTGTTGTGAAATATTTCAGCTCCGCTTCTCTCGTACGCTGATGCCCTTGTGGCCCTGAGCACGGATTACCTATCGCAGAAAATATGCTCTCATGCTACAATTATATACTCGTCTGCGTGCGTGTATCTCTTCGAAAATCGCCGAAAATGATGAAATCGCTCGGCGCATCGACGAATTTAACGTTTCCATGCAAAAAGTAGAATTTTATGTAAAACAATTTCGTGTTGAATAGTTTTCTCTCGATATTAATGTACGAGCGTGCGATCATTTGCGACGAGAGTGATTTATAAAGATTTTCAACGTGGTGGTTATGCAACTTATGATATCCGTGATTCTCGACAGTGTCTCGAATTTTCGAAAAAAAAATCCGTCTTTCGATAAAAACTGTCCTCCATCAATAATGCCCAACGTGGAAAAATCAAGGCCTGTATATTTTTCGATGTCAACGATAAAGTAAATATTCATAAAGAAATGAATTAATTGAAAAATATAAAAAATACAATTAATATAAATTATCTAATTCATGTTATCACTAAAATCAATATTGATGGGAAAACAAAAATAAATCACATTAATATTAACTTCAAGCAAGGTATGTTGGAATGGCCATGGGATTTAGTAGAAACATCCCAAACCGCATATGGCGAATTGTGGGGTGCAGCGGAATGGAAGTCAAAGTGTGGAAAAGGGCTGCAAGGTATCTACTTGAAATAATGAAGATGGCGGATGGCAGGGGGCCAACAAAAATGCCCGAGTAATAAGTAAGAAGATGGCAACCCATCGAAATGGGGAAAGGGAATAGAGCAAGCAATAGAAAGCGTAGGTGACGGAGCACTTTGGCAAGCCGTATGGAATGGAAACGTAAGGGTACAGTCGTGCTGTATATTGGAATCGGAAAAAATGAGAAGACTAGTTTTTTGACAGGTGATTTTGTTGGTGTCGGGGGTGCTAAATCCAAGTTTGCTTAAAAATCGGGGTGTAGGGTTTTTTTAGGGGATGAAGGGAGTGGTGGTGGATTAATGCCAAACTACAACCCCCACGAGGTCGGCGACAGGAGACAAATATTCAGAAAAATCCGTGCTTTTTTTTGTCCACAGCGCCGAAGTCGTACAAGTTCATTTTGGGGGTGAAAAAGTGGGGTGCAATTTTGAAAAATGGGTTTTAATTCGATAAACCCATGTGGACAAAGAAAAATCCGTGCTTTTTTTGTCCACAGCGCCTAAGTCGTAGAAGTTCATTTTGGGGGTGAAAAAGTGGGGTGAAATTTTGAAAAAATGGGTTTTAATTCGATAACTCTTTAGGAAAAATTCACACAATTTTTGTTCAAATGGAAACATTGTAGCCCTTGAAAAGATGCGTCGATCGAGTATTTGAGCATCCCTCTCCGATCATATCTCCACCTCCAAAAAATTGTTGAAGCATAAAAAAAAATTGTTTATCGAATAACTAAAGAACAATCGATTTTTCGGGGATGGCTTAAATATACGAAATGTAGAGAACAATTTTCTCTATGTTTTCGTTTCTACGGACCACCCTTGAATTTTGCTTTTTCCAACCCTTCTGGGGGGTTGAAAACTCAAAATGAAATTCTGGGAAAACTATTGACGACGCCGGAACCTGGAATAGGATCGCAATGTAACGGGTCTAGGGCTAGGTCCCGATCCGCCGTTCCCTTTCTGGGGAATTGATCAGGAACGGGCTGGAGAACAAGCGGTAAATTACCAGGAAAGTTGCAGGAAATAGATCGGAAAATAACCAGGAACAAACGGGGAAATTAAAAATGACGTTCCAGCGTTTTTGGAATTCTTGAAAAGGGACAATCGGGGGTGTATTCAATTTAGTAATTCGACAACATTTTATTTGTTGGTTATCTAGTTGTTAAGGCCTTAAGCCACTCTAGAGGCCGACAAAATAGGCTTTTTGGCGTTTTTTTCTGAAAAACTACAAAATAATTCGAGATTACAAAAAACTGTATTTTTTGCGTTGGCCGGAAACATAACTCAAACAATTTTTAACAGATTCACTTGAAATGTTGAATATATCTTGAAAAATACATTGTCTATGGAAGTACGTAGGACTTTTTTTATTGCACAGTTAATTTGTTATTAACCATTATCTGACGATTTGTTAGGCAAATTTTTCACTTTCCAAAAATTTGCCTAAAAAATCGTCAATAACAAATGAACTATGCAATATAAAAAAAACCCTACGTACGTCCATAGACAATGTATTTTTCAAGATATATTCAACATTTCAAGTGAATCGGTTGAAAATTGTCTGGGTTATGATTCCGGCCAACTTAAAAATGCAGTTTTGAGATAAACGCTGCACAGACGCCATTTTGAAATTAATCGCTTCAAAAAAAATTATTGTATACAGTCACTGATATGTATGATAAACACCCTGTTTTGTAATCTCGATTTATTTGGTAGTTCTTCTGAAAAAAAAATTCCCAAAAAGCCTAATTTTTGGCCTCTAGAGTGGCCCAACCCCTTAGAGTAGTATATGAGCGTGTACATTAGGATGATTCGTTTTAGGGTAACTTTTTTCCTGACCCATCGTGCCCGAAAACCTTTAGTTGGTGCCCAAAAACGAAGTTTCGTGAAAGGGGGGTGTTGTCAAAAAATATTTAGAGGTCGCGAATCAAAATTGAAGGTTTCCCATTTGATTAACATTGAAAAAAATGTTTTTCTCATTATTAGTGTTACCATTCCGCGAATTTTGATATCGCGATATTTTCCAAGTCGGTTCTCATAGGAAATATGATATTTTACAATAAAGTTCATTGAGCCATGTCCGTAAATTCAACCGTTTCAGCGGTATCATCATTTCAAGTGAATATTGTATGAAAATATCTATTCAAACGGCTGTAACGCCTAAGCTATTAGATATGTCGAAAAAAATTCAAATAAGAACTATGTAGAGAAAGTAATTTGCTACAAAACAGTCTTATAAGCCGAGCCCGTAAATTCAACCCTTTCTCAGCTATAGGTGGATGAAGTAAAATAAATAGATTTTTTTTGTTTAAAAAGAATCAATTTATTTTACTTCATCCACCTATAGCTGAGAAAGAGTTGAATTTTCGGGCTCGGCTTATAAGACTTTTTTGTAGAAAATTACTTTCTCTACAAAGTTCTCATCTGAATTTTTTCGATATATCTAATAGCTTAGGCGTTACAGCCGTTTGAATAGAAATTTTGCACAGTATTCACTTGAAATAATGATGCCACTGAAACGGTTGAATTTACGGCCATGGCTCAACGACCTTTATTGTGGAGTATCATATTTCCTATGAGAACCCACTTGGAAAATATCGCGATATCAAAATTCGCGAATGGTAACACTAATAATGAGAAAAACATTTTTTTCAATGTTAATCAAATGGGAAACCTTCAATTTTGATTCGCGACCTCTAAATATTTTTTGACAACACCCCCCTTTCACGAAAGTTCGTTTTTGGGTACCAACTAAAGGTTTTCGGGCACGATGGGTAAAAAAAAAGTTGCCCTGAAACGAATCACCCTAGTGTACATACGCTTGCTCGCATTTCCTGATAGGCTAAGACACAGAAAAACGTAGATCACTATCCGAGCGAAAAAGGCCTAGAGTGGAAAGGGTTATTTCACAAGTATCGCAAAATTATAAGCGTAAGTACACACAGTAAGCATAGCACTTCTGTATGTGGTACAACTCACAGGACGAACTTTTATCCTCGTATGATGGCACCTTGCTTACGCGAAGCGCTTCGCTTGTAGCCACCTGGCGGATTGTTGCCGAAATACATTCAGGTAATGTCTTCCCGGCCAGAACATTGATATTTCCCAACATGGCGACAAGGCCTTCAAAAACCACGAATCACCTGCTTTACTTTTTTGCCTCATGAAATAATTTGGCTATTCTTTGTGCTCGAATCATTAGTTATCGTAATCCGGTATTTATGATAAGCATTGTTATCCTCGTCGATTATAATTGATGAAATGAATGCTTTTAATGATGAATAGAATTACCATAGATGTATTAGTTTCATCCCAATCAATTGTAAATATCTTTGAGGAGGTGCGAAGCAAAATAGCCTTTCTTTAGTTCTTAAGGGAAGGGTAGGGGTTTCAGCGTGAAAAAAAAACACTTTTTTGCGATTTTTTTCATCTATATGGATAGAGTAAATTTATTGAAACCTTTTGTACATTGTAAAGTGTCATTTCAAGAACATTCCGTGAAATTTGTACGCGAAAATATCCACAAACAAGCCGGTGACAAAGCTTTTCCAAGAACGCCTTTGGAAAAACACGATTTGCGGTGTTCACTGTATCTCAGCTAGAAATTATCTGAAATCAAGTACCATTAAAATTTAGCCAAAGTATCATCAAATCCTCCCCCCAACGGTCTTTGATAATTTTTTTTTCATTTCTAAATTTTTGGTGGTCATGTAAAGTGAAAAGTGCTATTTTTCACGAAAAATTCCGCCATATTGGGGGTGGAAAACCCCCTCAATGTAAAAAAAATCTCAAACTAACCGTTGGGGGGAGGTATTTTATATGTAGAAAGTGTGTACCAAGTTTGAAATAAATCGGTCATGTAGTTTTCAAATGACAGTGAACACGGACTTTGAAAAAGTGGTTTCGAGAAAAAGGCGGCACCGGCTTGTTTGTGGATATTTTCGCGTACAAATTTCACGGAATATTCTTGAAATCACACTTAACAATGTACAAAAGGTTTCAATAAATTTACTCTATCCATATAGATGAAAAAAAATCGCAAAAAAGTGTTTTTTTTTCACGCTGAAACCCCTACCCTCCCCTTAAAGACAGGCTCCACTTTTCAGAACATATGAATGCTCTGGCCGGGTAGACATTACGTGAAGATGTCCTTGCTCGCAATGTATCCCGGCTAGAAGATTGTAATTTCCAAACATAGAGGGTAAGCCGTAAAAAAACGATTTTGCGATCTTCCCGGTTTGCTCCATGGGAGGGTTCGGTCAGGTAAATCAGACAAGGCAAGTCTGGTCGGGGCCGACCACAAAGTAGGGAATGCTTGGTCACATTTCTGCATGGGTAGACGCCCAATATAGAATATGCAAGCAGGTAGTTGAAAATTTGAAACATTTTTGGCAGTGTACGGGAGTTAAGGGAAAACTAAACCGAGAAATAGTAAATAAACTGGAGCAATAGTTGGGAAATAGCAGGGGACTAGAAATTGACTGGAAAATAGAAGGACAACTGAAAATGCAACCGGAAAAGCAACTATACGATTACATCAGACAATTTGAGAAACTAGCAACTAGGATAGATATAGGAAAAGAAATGTAAAATAATCGATGTGAATGAGAAGGGAGGAGCATTTATGCAGACACCCTTAAAAAGATTATACAAGGGATAAAATACTACTACTACTATCTCATTAATATTAATTATTCAATAACTATTGATTACGTTAAGTTCTCATTTATTTACGTATAACGATTGTATGTACCCAACTTCAATATCTAACATATTTCAAAGATGAATAAAATTTATATTAATCATAAAAAAATTCTTTACATTAAGGGGTTACCCCCACTTGCGATTTTGAAAAAAATCGTTTTTTTTTAATTGCTTTTTTTTGAAGTATAAGTATCCGGGCCCATACAGAAGTATGGGCCCGGAATAGATGACTCTATGTAAGTTTACAAAAAAAAATATTTTCTTCGTGTTAACTGAAATTGAAACTTTAAACGCGTTTTTCTCAAAATGGCATTTCTGAAGTCGGTGACCAAGATTACTCGAACACTAATGAACCGATCTTCTCGAAATTTTGCAGGCTTATTTAATACATAAAAATGTAGTCTTTAATCGTTCGATTTTTTTTTCGAAAAAAATGGCCGTTTTATAGCCAAAAAACGGCCGTTTTTTTTTCGTTAAAATCGAACCATTAACTTTGACTGTCCGCCATTTTGTGAAAAATGAATATTTTTTAAAATCCTTCGATTAAAGACTAGTTTATACTTATATTTGACTAAATCCATCCGCATTTTTTTTTCAGACGATCCACTTCGCCGCAATGTTGGTCACCGCAAACCGTGTATATAAAAACATTATTTCATTAACGGCCATTTGCCACTAAACAATGTAATATTTTTAAATAAAAAAATTACTGAAAGTTCTTCAAGATGTGTTCTTTAAGATGGTATATTGATCGATTAAAAAAGTTTTGTAGTTTTCTTTAAAAAAATTAATGAAAAAGGCCTTTTTTGCGCTACAAGTGGGGGTAACGCCTCAAATTCCCATTTATTTACATATAACGATTACATTTAGCAAACGTCAATATCCGCCAAATTGAAAAAATGAACCTAGCCAGAGCGGTAAAAATAATTATTCACGATTGTCTAAAATCTCAAACCGACTGCAAAACCTCCATAAATTCTACCAATCAAAATCCTCCCAAAATTTTTAACTACAAAAAAAAACGCAATCAAGCTACCCTAAAACTTTTGACTCCACTGTCACGACTTTTTTCCTTATCTCGACCCCCCCCCCCTTCCTCTTCGTAAAGCGCACGAGCGAATAATCTCAGCAATATCGATCACGTTGCGAATGCTCGCGCAACGAGCACACCGTGATAAATCATTCCGTGACGTATTCGAATTTTCGAAACGCGACTTTCGACCGTCGATCAATTTCTATTTTTCTTCTCTTTCCCTCCCGTTCTCTCGCAGCGGGCCGTAAATTGTGAAACATCGAAAAACGTATAGATCATCCGTCGTTGCGTCGATCTCGTGATAAATCATTTGGAGTTTCATCGAACATTTAGAAGAGAGGAAACCAACAAAAGGCCTCGTACGTCCACGAAGCATCAAAAACGTGTGGAGAAGCATCGAAAGGACAAAAAAAAAGTTATGTCGGAAATAATATGAACGTGGAATTACGCACGAATACGATCGTAAATATGAGTGAAAAAAAAATGAACGAACTATCGTACTGTTCGGCACGAGTGTGCAAATGTACGTGGCTTATCGCGTGTGCTCGGAATTGCGCAACTGAATTAAACGTGATGAAGATATATATATATACACACACAAATTAGGAGGTTGCATTAAAACGTGCTTTTTCGTTCATTTTGAGAGAGGGCCGAAAAAAGGTCGTGCTCCAAATTTTTTTGGTCTACTCAATTATTTATTTAGGATTTGGAAAAATGGTATGTTATTAAGGCGTTACCCCCACTTGTAGCGCAAAAAAAGGCCTTTTTCATTAATTTTTTCAAAGAAAACTACAAAACTTTTTTAATCGATCGATATACCATCTTAAAGAACACATCTTGAAGAACTTTCAGTAATTTTTTTATTGAAAAATATTACATTGTTTAGTGGCAAATGGCCGTTAATGAAATAATGTTTTTATATACACGGTTTGCGGTGACCAACATTGCGGCGAAGTGGATCATCTGAAAAAAAATGCGGATGGATTTAGTCAAATATAAGTATAAACTAGTCTTTGAACGAAGGATTTTAAAAAGTATTCATTTTTCACAAAATGGCGGACAGTCAAAGTTAATGGTTCGATTTTAACGAAAAAAAACGGCCGTTTTTGGCTATAAAACGGCCATTTTTTTCGAAAAAAAAATCGAACGATTAAAGACTACATTTTTATGTATTAAATAAGCCTGCAAAATTTCAAGAAGATCGGTTCATTAGTGTTCGAGTAATCTTGGTCACCGACTTCAGAAATGCCATTTTGAGAAAAACGCGTTTAAAGTTTCAATTTCAGTTTACACGAAGAAAATATTTTTTTTTGTAAACTTACATAGAGTCATCTATTCCGGGCCCATACAAAAGTATGGGCCCGGATACTTATACTTCAAAAAAATGCAATAAAAAAAAATCGATTTTTTCAAAATCGCAAGTGGGGGTAACCCCTTAAGCATACATTGAACTTATTTCGTGTAAATGTTTATTTTAAACAATTAAAAATTAACAACGTTATTGACGCCTTTGTGTAAAAATGTGGTCCAATGGCCGGATCGATGACTCGACAATAGTTGGTCTGAAAAATCAATGTAAAAAATTGTTACAATATATAAAAGTGTAGTTCTCGTTGTAAGTAGCCGTTTTTCGAAAAAAAAAGAATTTTACAAAATGGCGGGGGTAAAAAAGTATCATTTTGGCGAAATTGTTACTCAAATTCGGGCCTCAAAAATACTAAATTAAAAAAAAACGGCTATGTACAACTATATCGACTGCAATTATGGACATTTTTTGTGTCTACTCAATTATCTATTTGGGACTTGGAAAAAAGGTATGTTATTAAGCATAGATTGAACTTTTTTCGTGTGAATTTTCATTTTAAACAATTGAAAATTAACAACGTTATATAGGCCTCTGTAAAAAAAATGTGGTCCAATGGCCGGATCGATGACTTGACAAAAGTTTTATAATCCATATAAATGTAGTTCTCGTTGAAGGTAGCCGTTTTTCGAAAAAAAAATAATAATTTCACAAAATTGCGTGGGTAAAAAAAGGGTCACTTTAGCGAAATTCTGACTTACATTCGGGGGTCTCAAAAATACCGAATAAAAAAAACGGCTACGAACAACGATAGCTACTGCAATTATGGAAATTTTGGTTTAAAACAATTGAAAATCGGACATTTAAAGCTAGAGTTAGGATTCCGGCCAACCAAAAGTTGTTTAAAAAAAAAACGCGATTGAAAGTTTTCGTATACATAAATCGCTGTGCTACCTGCTCTCACTAAATCGTCTCTAACTTGGTCAATTTCCGATATTTTAACTTGAACATTTTTTCCCATGTTTTTGAACATATGTACTTTGAGATTTGCTCGTCATTGCGGATGTGTGTATCTTCTAATGCGATTTGCATCGAGCGGAACGCGTGATAATCGTTTGGGGCAAGTCCCGGAGAATACACTGGCTGAGGGAGAACCTCACATTCGAGTTCCATCAATTTTTTTTTTCACCGGTAATGCAACGTGGGGCCGAGCGCTGTCGTGCAGCAGAATCACATTTTGGTGATTTTTTGCTTTTTTCCCATGAGCGGTAGTAATTATGTTGATTGTAATTTCATTAAAATCAGAGCAGGGCTCGTAAAATAAATACTTCCAGGGTTTTTGTTTCATTTGGTGTTTCGCTGGATTTTCATGAGCCTGAATTCTAATTTGTAATTGGAAGCGGTCTGAAGGTTTCTGAAAATGTTCGTATTTTGAAATTCCTTCATCTCTTCCTCTTTGGATTATTTTGAATTTTTTCTTCGCTAATTATATCATTTTTATATTTTTTATTCCTATTTTTACTCCTCGTTATCAATCATGTTATCTGTTTAATTTCTGCGTTTTTCGTAAGCTGCGAATTGTTTGTTTTATCATATTTTTACATTATCTTGTTCTCTGATACAACTATCTTGTTATATCGATATTTATAAAGTAGCTTCTGAGCTCACTAATAATGAGAAGTTGATAAATATTTAAACAATAACGGTTTAATAAATAAATTATCATCATCATGAATTCTCTCTCTCTCTCTCTCGCTCTCTCTCTCTCTCTCTCTTTTTTGTTTAATTTGCTGATTATCATTATAATTTCAAGGTTTTATTTTTATTTTATGGTTTATTATTATGTATTATTCACTATCACTATGATGATTATTATTATTCATGTCATGATGTATAATTATTGGTTATTTTTATTTTTATTGTTTATCTCATTATTCAATCCATCCTTATGATGTATAAGTTTGCGGTATTATTATCATCTTAGTTTTGAGTTGTTATATTTTATAAGTTTTGTTCATTATTTTCGTTAAAATTGTATTCCTATTTGCCCGAAAGTAACACTGGGGCATAATAAATCAATCTCTCTCTCTCTCTCTCTCTCTCTCTCTCTCTCTCTCTCTCTCTCTCTCTCTCCCACTCTCTTTTCTCTCCATCTATGTCAGACTGCCTCTTTCATGTACTCTCGCTCCAACTGTGCACCTCTGGAAAGGTTCGGTCCGTTTTATCGACGGTTTGATACTTGATAGAAATAATTCTTCTCGTCCGGTTGGACAAACCCGTTTTAAACAACGCGTACAGCCGTATTATTAATTATTCACGTATTTATGCTAAATACTCGTTATCACACAGCGCCACTTTTCCTCGACATTTTTCCGCCCAACACCCGCGTCAGTAAGTCAAACGGGAACTGCACGCTTGACTTGTCGAGATAGTTACAGGGCTGTGAACGAGTCGAGCAATTTGCTGGATCGAAACGAAAAAATAAAATAAAATAAATGGAATTTTTACGAACTTTTGTAAACCAACCGACAGCTATGACACTTTTACTTCATATACATGGATGTTTATATATACAGGGTGTCCTGTTATGAATGGATAATCCTGCAACTGTCGATAGGTCAGATCATGTCCTAGTGTATGCTGGTATTTCAGTTTAGTAAAAGCCCGACGTTCTTCGTGATTTTGGGTTTTATGTTATTTAAAAAAAATCATTTGCTTTTGGTTTTTCGCATGCCGTTTCTACAAATCATATGAATCGACAATAACTAAGCAACTTTTTGAAGTAATTGGCACGATATGCGTAGTACATTTTTTTACATTGCAGGCTATCGAAGTCAGATGTTCGAATGGGTTTGTATGAAAATTCTGCATAAAATCGTTTTTCATAAAGTTTCCTTAATATTTAAGGTTAAAAAGAAGACTTTTTTAGATAAAAACAAATACCCAAGAGTATTTAAAAAAGCCCGGTCAAAAAAAGTTATCATTTGTAGAAATGGCATGCAAAAAACTAAAAGCAGATTATTTTGATCTCGAAAACTGTGGGGCTTTTATTAAATTGAAATTTCAGCATATAGTAAGACATGATCTGACCTATCGACAGTTGCAGGATTATATATTTATAACAGGAACCCTTGTATATACACACTAGGGTGGCACAAATTTGAGCTCTATTTTTTTACCATCCAATTATCTAGTATAAAGAAAAGAAAAACATTCGCGAAAGCTGCGAGCGGTCAAAAAATATTTAGAGGTCGCTCAAGTCTCCAAAAAATTCAAGTTTCCATTAAAAAATCGATTTTCTTTTCCGTTTACTTCTCGCCCATGAAGTTTACGCTTTATAATTTTTAAATAAAGCTCGCGAAAGCTCTCGCCGGCCAATGAATATTTAGTGATCGCTCATGAGCCACGAAATTTCCAATTTTCGGTAATTTTTTTCTACTCTTCTTACTCATATATTTGATGCGTTGTAAAATTTTCAAAACAATTAATCCCTTTTTCGTTAGAAACAGATTTTTCAAATTTACCTTACACTTCTAACCCAAGAATCATAATCTTTGCTCTCATAAAATAATTCTTTAAAGCTCTTATCCGTAAGCAAAAAATCCGTTGTTTTATGAAAGAAGAATTTTTGGGAGGCTTGAGCGACCTCTAAATATTTTTTGACTGCTCGCTGCTTCGGCGGCAAATTTTTTTTCCTTAAAGAAGATAATTGGATGGTGAAAAAAAAAGTATATTTTTTCTATTCTTCTCATTCATGAATTTGACGCTTTGTAACATTTTCAAAACATCTGATCCTTTTTCCTTTAGAAACGGATTTTTTTAATTTACCTCACCCTTTTAACCCGATAAAACGGGGGGCCTATAATTTTGTTTACGGACAAGAGCTTTGAAGAATTATTTTATGCGAACAAAGATTAGAATTCTTTGGTTAGTAGTATGGGTAAATTTGAAAAATCTGTTTCTAAAGGGAATCGATTAATCTTATAAAATTTTATAAAGCGTCAAATTTATGAGTGAGAAGAGTAAAAAAAAAAATTGGCGAAACTATACATTTCGAAGCTCTTGAGCGACCACTAAATATTCATTTATCGGCTAGAGCTTTGGCGAGGTTAATTAAAAAATTATAAAGCGTAAAACTCATGGGTGAGAAGTGAAGGAAAAAAATCGATTTGTTAATGACATTTTTTGGGAGGGTTGAGCGACCTCTAAATATTTGTTGACCGCTTGCTAATTTCGTAATCATTTTTTGTTTTCTTTAAAGAAGATAATTGGATGGTGAGAAAAAGGATAAAAAATAGAGCTCAAATTTGTGCCACATTGATACACAAACACACACACATATTGGTTATATAATATATTATATACATAATATATTATATAATATGTATACAATTATATACATATTATATATGTATATACATATACATATATAATATATTATATATATATATATTATATATATATATATATATATATATATATATATATATATATATATATATATATATATATATATATATATATATATATATATATGTATATAATATATTATATATATAGCTTTTTTTATGTGAATGTTATCGGACATTTTATATTTTTTTCAATCATTTTTTCGAAATATCGATTTGTATCCTATACTAAATTTTTCCGAAGCTTTTCTTTTTTCGTCTTCTTACCAAATCAACGCAAAATCTCTGACAGAAAAACCACGTGACAAGCAGGGCTCCCGAAAAAATGTAGTATCCGATATGAACCGACATTTCGAAAAAATAATAAAAACAAAAACAACAGCAACAAGCACGAAATCCAAACTTGCACCACAAAAAGACAATGAAATAAAAAATACCAACTGCCGTTCGTAACTCGTATATCCTTGAAGTTTTACCGCTCGTATACTCGATGCCATTACAATTAACGTACCCGGGACACGAAGTTGGATTGATTACTCCCAAGCTCGCAGTTACGGCCCGCCTTTTCACTGTCATTTTCCATCGGACATCGCGTACATTCATAATGGTGAAACGCGAGCCGCGAGCCGAGCCAGACCTATGAATTCTTAGATAATCACGAACACGCTTGAAGGTCCTGGCGGCCAATGTGAGAGATTTCAATCGAGCGATCGAGAAGGTCTTTAGCGCGGTGGAGCTGGCCGCGTTCGATCGTAATTCGATAACGATTTTTCAATTGTCGATGTTTCTTTTTTTCACTCGCATGGCGATTGTGGGTAAGGTTCCGACCCCCCTCCGATCTAGCTGAAATTTTGCACGAACCTTCCTTTTAATATTTTATGACAACCCTTAAAGGGATTTTTGGCGACGTGCAATAGTTTTTGGGTTTGGATTTTTTTAGGTTTGCTTGGACAAAACGGAGAGCGTCATTACATATATCGGTATAAACAGATATATAAAATCGTTATATATATATATATATATATATATATATATATATATATATATATGCCTATATATATATTTGTATATACCTATATACCTATGTAATCGTAGCAGATATATAAAATCCCTTTAAGGGATGTCTTAAGATGTGAAAAGGAAGGTTTTTCCGAAATCGCAGCTTAATCGGAGGGGGGGAGGGGTTCGGAACTTTACCCTTAAAAAAAAAACGAAAAAATTAAATATCTCGAAAATTAATGCGAGTTGGCAAAAATCCCTTAAGGGGTTGTCTTAAGATATTAAGAGAAAGGTTTGTGCCAAATTGCAGCTCGATCGAAAGGGGAGGGGATTCGGAACTTTATCCTCGATTGCACTCTGTGTACTTGTAATTTGTGGTTGCATATGAAAACGCCCGCTGGAACTAGATGGCGTTAGGTAGACCATTTTCTCGAATGAAAAGTTGGCAATACACATGATGGCAGGCCCATAGAGTCCCGCTAAATCGCCATAGGCGACATTTGTGCGACGCGTTAAGGGGGACTTTTTCCTCAACCTTTAGGCGAGGAACAAATTGCTGTTTATCATGGCTTTTTTTTAATAGGAAAGATTTCTTTACCATTTTCGAGACTCAGGTTATGTTTTATTACGACTTTTGACTGTTACATGGTACTTTGATTTTTTGTTAATCTTTAAAAATAGCGGGGGTATGGCGCGGTCTTCTGAACTGCATTTTCAAAACTGGCGTGACGTATAGCTGAAAAACGAAACGACCGATTCTGATCAAATTTGGTAATAATCTTTCTCACCTTATTGTCTAAAACACGAACTTAAATGTTTCCGAAAAAAAGTATCTTTTATTGCAAAACGTAGCCATTTTTTTCGGAAAATTCAGGGTTTTCGTTTCGAAGCGCACGATTTCACGGATTTTCAACATTTCGCACTTTTTCTTGGTTTATATTCTACGTGTGAGTGTTCATGAAAGACCAATTTTTGTTGGTCTTTTTTCAGATTAATCCCGCCGACGCTACGTTTCACGCCCTCTGACAACATCCGCTGAAACCCGTTTGGAAGACCGTGCCACTCCTCCGCCATTTTTGAAGATATAAAAATACCATGTAAGATCCAAAAGTAGTCATGAAACATACCCTAAGTCTCAAAAGTGACGAAGAAATCTTTCGTCTAAAAAAAAAATCATGAAAATCACCAATTTTTTCCTCGCCTAAAGGTATTTCTCCCCTTAAGTAGTACGTTAAGGAGGTTGGAGTGATTCAGTTGAGTAAAATGACGGTTTATTCATTTTTTTTTCAATGAATCTCAAAAAAATGCATACGAGGTACACATTTATGCTATATATGCTAATTTTTTTAAATATACAATTAAAGGGCGAAATTATGTATTTTAACATTTTTATCACGTAAAGTAGAAACACTTTTGTGTTACTACCAACTTGAAAAAGCATAACATTATCGATGATTATTATGAAAAAAACTATGACAACGAATGTTTTATAAAATTTACAATGAAATTTTGAGTAATTCATAATTATGCCTATTCGTATTTACGTCACGAGATTATTGGCCCATGGTTTACGATGGGCAAGATGAGGATTTTTTTTTTCTAAATGTTCACAAAGTTTCAGTTTGCGTTAATCCGTCGTTAGAAATGGTTTATCTTGGTGCTAACTAACAATGAAAATTACATAACCTTTAGTGTGAAAGTCTTGCCCATCCAACCGCACGTTAAATTACATACATTAAACTATTTTTTATCTCTGGTGTTTGGTGGTAAAAAAAGTTCAAAAAATTCGTAAAGACTCAGTATAGTGTAAACAAAAACATGTATTTTTTAAATTAAATTTAACCTTGGATTGTGGCTAACGCTCCAACCTCCTTAAACGAGTCAACTGCGAAGTCCTGCCCCACCCGACATATTCCCAGACATCGTTTCCTCCGATTACCATTTGTTCCAGTCGGTGCAGTCGGCGCTTACGGCTCAGCACTTCACCTCCTAAGAGAGAATAAAAAATGGCTAGATGACTGGATTGCCTCTAAAGAAGCCGGATTCTTTCTTTTTGTCTTTTTCGATGTGCAATTCTTTGAATAAACCAGTTTGTCGATTTACTACCGAACAACTATTTTTTTCTTTCCCTCAAAAAATGGACGGTTTCATATGCAACCGCTTAATATATCTATATACAGTCGAACCTCGATATAGCAAAGATTCGTCCATTCCTTCCGATAGACCCTCGACACCTTGATGCAACGACATATGCTCTAATTGCTAATTGCTTGTAAAAATTGCTCTAATTTAAAGCATTCTTTCTTTAAAAAATATCCCTTTATTTATAATACTAATATACATATTTTTGAGGGGTATACCAGTATGAACCCTGAAAATTTGGGTGATTTTCGGAAATGTTTTGGAAGAAAAGTACTCAATTAAATGGTTTGGAAAATTAAGAATATATTTGGCTATATTTGACCTACGTTACATAATTTTTTCGCAGAAAAATATTGAGATCCAAGCGACTTATGCGCTGCCTTCGGAGGCGCCAAAATAAAAGTTCATCCACTGCTGACATGATTCCGGCCGATTGAGTAGCTGAAACCGACAAAGGAAAAAATGTCGTTAAACTGAAAGGTATTTCCTGTACAATGACGTAGAATTTTCGAAAAATATTAAAATCTAACAAAATGGCGTAATTATGAAAAAGGTCTGCTTTCTTGCCTATAAAATGGTCGTTTTTTAAATGCCAAATCGACAATTTTCATACAATCAAAAATATCCTACGTCATTGTAGAGTAAATATATTCAAGAGTACTCAGTTCAAATTTCAAGTCAATCGGATAATTGCTCTTTTAGTTACAATGTCAGCAAATTTGAAAAATCTCATTTCGAGAAAAACCTGTTTAAAGATTTAACTATCGATTTTTGCAAGATAAAATTATATTGATGTAAATTATATAAATTATAATGATATTCTTGAAAGTATAAACTGTCGAAAAAGGCAAAAAAAAATAGATTTTTTGAAAGTGTCACACTGGTATAGCCCCTTAAAGAACATTTTAAGGAACATGATTTTGATACAACGAAACCTCAATATAACGAGCTTCCCTACAGATTCATTATATCGAGGTTCGACTGTATCAATTTAAGTTTTGGACAACTGGCTAATATGGTGATTTTTTTCATTTTATTGTTCGTTAACCTCGAAATAGTTAAGTCATTCCTACACAATATATATATATATATATATACACAGGGTGTCCCAGAACTCAACGTCAAGCCGAAACGGGGTGACAGGATTGATTGTAACCATCATGAGAAAAATCAGAAAAAAAATCTGGGCATTTAAGAAAAACCTAGAAATTTGGTCAAACTGTAACCATTTTTCGGTTATTGCGGTTAATTTTTATTATTTTTGTTCATTTAAACTTTGGAACCGTAACCCTAAATAACATTTCTAGAATCACAGTAAAAAATAATGACACAATTGCCCCAAGTTTCCTAGAATTAAGCCTGTTTTTTGTTAAATTATGAATTTAAAATTTTCAAAATAGATTTTTTTTCTGATTTTTCTCATGATGGTTACAATTAATCCTGTCACCCCGTTTCGGCTTGACGTTGAGTTCTGGGACACCCTATATATGTATATATATATGTATGTATACAAAATTGAATAGGTATATGACTTATCTTGAAATTATATATACATATAATCCTACTCGTTCCGAGATTAATCGAGATAAACTGAATTACAACACTAGCCAGTTATACGAAACACGAATTGATATTATTCCGCACGTTCCGCTTCGACGTAAAAAAAAACGAAAAGAAATTTAATATTCCATTTGGCCAACGACTGTTGGTCGTGAGAATTATTAAAATAAACATTTTACGAGACGGTTTTTTTTTCGAAATTAAGGAAAAAACACACTATAAATGTACATCCGTATAGGGTACCGCTGTCGCCTCGTCTCTCACAATCTATTTATGAACCGAAACAAACTTTTTTCGGTACCCTGGGGCGTTTGAAAATTCAGACGCGCCACTTGTTTTAGCAGGTTAAAAAAATCAAGCGTGCTTGTATTTTTTCCGAACGAGGAGGTCCAGCTGAAAAAATGGAAGCGTTTTTCCAGAAGGCGATGTATATTTTTCGTATATTCTCGTTGAGATTTCGACACCTTTTTGAGAGCTTTCTCTGGCGGCTCGAATGATCGATCGTTCGAGCTTGCTTGGATTTATTGCGTATCGAAATTTATTTCTTTTATTATTATTAGAATTTTTTTTAATGCCCGATGGGTGATCTCGGTATTTCGCGAGAATCGAGCATGGTTGTATATTGCATACACGTGTGCAGCGTTGTAGATAAATAAATGAGTAATTGTACGAGCCGCTTACGTCGTGTACGGAATACTTTCTCCAGATTTTCAATCTTCCTTCTCTCTCTCTCTCTCTCTCTCTCTCTCTCTCTCTCTCTCTCTCTCTCTCTCTCTCTCTCTCTCTTCTCTCGCGCTCTCTGACTTGCTTCGAACAGATCGCGAGGCATGCGGGTGAGAGATTCGTTGATCGATAAATCCGGGACCGCAGCGACGACATCGCCATACAGATCGAGCGCGTAGAGAAAAAGAGAAATGGGAAACGAACCAGGAGGAAAAGTTGCACCGCACGGGCCCCAATCTCGCGAGCTGTTGCTGTGTGTCAAGGAAAATTGATCAGAGGACTATCAATGTACGAGATCAATTTTATTATCGACTGAGAAAAGATGTATATGAAAAATTATTGTACAGAGAGATTACAATTTTATGTCATGTATATCGAAACGTTCTGTCCCATATTTCAATTGAAAGAACATTTTTAACGTAGTCGACAAAGAGACCAAGTTTCAACAGGATTGGGACAAAATTTAATTTTTTTAAACAAGTCTTTATTTAATATATTAAAAAGTAGAAAATATTTTTTTTTTACCAAGTCATTTATATTTATTCAGTTTCCGGATGTTTATTTAAGGCGTTAGGCCACTGTAACGGGTATAAAATCATGTGCGAATTTGACAATTTTTTTTCGTATGAAAAAGTGATTCACTCATAAACTTAATTACACATCTATTTAGTATGAATATCAAGCTGTTAGGAAATATATATATATATTTTTTCGATGTACAAATCGGCCGACTACTAATATTTTATTTTGTTATCGTTTTTTTAGGCGATAACAAAATCCGCGGCGTGACATTTGACACAAATTCTCGTCAATCTACATTAGAATACCTGGAGAAGTACGCACGGAATTTAAAAAATGTTGTTTTATTTAAAAGTTGTAGGTATTTGAACTTAAGAAATGAATTTTCAGCGAAATTTTAGTGAAATTTCGTATAAAACTGCTCATAAAATGAAAAGTTTTCGATTACTCAGAAATTCCGTACACACTTCTTTGCGAAATGCAATTAGGAACATAACTTTTGAATTTAAAGTAAATCGAGTGAAAATTGTTGAAGTTGTTTGTCACGCCAATTGGAAAAAAAGTGTTTCGAGAAAAACGCGTTTAAAGTTTCACATATGCCTCTGGCCGTGCCAGAAGTGAGCTTACGTTATACGTTCAAAGTCGGCGAAAAAAAATGTCTTGCTATAAATCGAACAATCACTTATTCTTATGATGATGAAGCGCCGTTTTAACGAGAAAAAAAATCGCGTTTTTGGAAATTGTACTGTGGCCTTACCCCTTAAGAAATCAAAAGTTGTTTTACGGCAAATCAAATACAATTGATATGTTAACGGAATCATGTAAATTAAAAATGATATGTCTAAATTTTTAGCGCTCCAAGCTTGTATTTAGAGTCACATAATGGTGACTTGGTAAACAATTATTTTCTACTTTCTAGGAGATTAAATAAAAACCTAAAAAAAAAATTATATATAAATTATTTTATACTTTTTAGTATTTAATTGCCCTACAGCCCTCCTCGAGGGAAAGTCAATCGAAAGCGATTTCATCCATACATATATGCAGGGTGTACGGTTATGAATGGATATTCCTGCAAAGGGAGCCATCAAATGTGACCAATTTTTTTTTACTTCGGTGGAGGTGACGCACAGTGAAAGTCACATCCACTTTTTTAATGGAATGGTACATTTTTTTCAACCATCTCGTGGAGCACCTCAAGCCGCATAAAAAAACATTAGAGGGTCAAAGTCGTTTAAGGTCATTCAAGGTCACCTATAAAAATGGCATACAAAATTAAATATCTCGGATCACTACCAAATATTTGGTAGCGGTCCGAAATATTTAGATTTGTATCATCAATACTGACCTTAAACGTCACGACACAAGATGGTGGAAAAAATTTACCATTCCATTTAAAAAAGTGGAGGTGACCTTCACTGTGCGTCAGCGCCTCCACCGAAATAAAAAAAAATTGGTCGCATTTGATGGCCCCCGTCACACCGTACAACTTTTGTCCGAAACATTTTTTTGTGACGTCGATAATTACCGTGTTATTTCGGGTGGCAGAGATACGAGGGTCACCCTGTATAAATACATACAGGGTGTCCTAGAACTGAATGCGTTCCCTGAAATGGGGGGTTGGGGGTTAAATTCTGAGTCCATTGATATAAGCATGTGTGGGTCTCAGATCAACCCGTGAATTATTATTAATTTTTAAAGGCGGGCCTTTTGTTTTAATATAAATAAAAGGGCGGGTATTTTAATACCAATAATAATTATTTTAATATAAATATAAAAATGCGAGCGGGTATATTAAGGGGTTACCCCCACTTGCGATTTTGAAAAAATCGATTTTTTTTATTGCATTTTTTTGAAGTATAAGTATCCGGGCCCATACTTCTGTATGGGCCCGGAATAGATGACTCTATGTAAGTTTACAAAAAAAAAATATTTTCTTCGTGTAAACTGAAATTGAAACTTTAAACGCGTTTTTCTCAAAATGGCATTTCTGAAGTCGGTGACCAAGATTACTCGAACACTAATGAACCGATCTTCTTGAAATTTTGCAGGCTTATTTAATACATAAAAATGTAGTCTTTAATCGTTCTCTTTTTTTTTCGAAAAAAAATGGCCGTTTTATAGCCAAAAAACGGCCGTTTTTTTTCGTTAAAATCGAACCATCAACTATGACTGTCCGCCATTTTGTGAAAAATGAATATTGTTTAAAATCCTTCGATTAAAGACTAGTTTATACTTATATTTGACTAAATCCATCCGCATTTTTTTTCAGATGATCCACTTCGCCGCAATGTTGGTCACCGCAAACCGTGTATATAAAAAGATTATTTCATTGACGGCCATTTTCCACTAAACAATGTAATATTTTTCAATAAAAAAATTACTGAAAGTTCTTCAAGATGTGTTCTTTAAGATGGTATATTGATCGATTAAAAAAGTTTTGTAGTTTTCTTTAAAAATATTCATGAAAAAGGCCTTTTTTGCGCTACAAGTGGGGGTAACGCCTTAATACCAAAATCAGGTGCACCTGATGCGCCAGTGTACGTCGGTGAGCGATACACGCGGGTAGGGGTGCCGTAGGTGCGGTGCTCCCGCCAGGCACCGTTACACGCGCGTATCGCTTACCAACGTACGCCGGCTCATCGGGCGCACCTGATTGGCCCACCTTTAAAAATAGATAACAATTCAACGATTGATCCGAGACCAACACATGCTTATATCAATCGACTCAGAATTTCACCCCCAACCCCCCATTCCAGGGAACGCATTCAGTTCTGGGACACCCTGTATATATATATACAGGGTGATTCAGTTCAGGTCGTGCATCCGGCAACTACCGATGCTGGACGATGTTCGGAACGAAGCTACTTAGCCGAATTTTTTGATTCGCAATAGCTTTTAAATGGAAAGCAATAGAATTCTGGAATTCTAGGCCAATCAGAATCGCCATTACGTACGCGTTGGGCGACGCCTCAGTGTCGGGTTATCAAGGCACCGATTCTAAACATTTGAAAAAGTGGCAGAGTTCAGACGGAATTTCGTATCGCGAACGCGAAAGTTCTTTTGTTCGAACCGAAGTTTGCTGTCCTTCTCTATCAAATGATGAAGCAACGAGTGATCGGCGTTTGTCACATGTGCAATGAATTATGCTGTAACGTCCAGTTCTTTTATTAAAACAATATTTTTATCCAAACATACGTAGATTTTAGGTTCTCGGATAATTCGAATGGGATAAATAAGTCATATGATGTAACGCTCGGTCCCGGAGATATATTTGATGAACTGCGACCGCCGATTAAAATTTCGTGAACAATTTAAAAAAAAACGCATCTAGAAATGTAGAGTGCGCATTGCTCAGCTTTAAATGTTTCAGAGAGTTGAAAATAATTACTTGACAAAATAGGAGGGAAAGGTTTTGCTGATCGCAACGCAAATTAAAAATGCAGAAAAAATACACAGAAAAAAGTTGGCTACTAACGGATAATGGGAAAAAAGGAATTGAAAAAGACTCGGAAGTTAAATGGAATACCCTCTGCAATCATAGATCATTGCGCAAAACATTGGCTTCATTTCGTTACGTAGCCGAGTGCAATGGTAGCTGTTCGGAAGCGCTCTTTTGAGCTTTGAGCCGACCACTGTAAATATGATTCCCATAAACAGACGTGAAACATTATTTGAACGAATGGTCTTGCATATTGGGTTCGTCTCGACACTGGAAAAAAATTATTGTATGCGTATTTATCAAACTTAAAGAAAAATTAAAGTCGGATCTCATGGAAATCTCCGTTTGGATCAATATTTTTTACAGTTGGGAATAAATACAAGTGCGAATGCAAGTGGTCTCGTTGTGGAACAATCTCTACAATCAGAAAACATTCAGCAAGACATTGGTTTCATTTCTTTTCATAGTCCACTGCAGCAGTAGTAGTTCTGAAACGATATTCTCGATATCGAGGGAGGTAAAATTTTAGAATCATGCATAGGAAACGAATCCAAACAATGAGAACCTTTTGAGGTTGATGATGCGTCTCGAGCCGATAAAAAAACGGTTGAAACAGGCGTATTAATCAACGTTAAATCTCATGTGAATTTCTCGTCGAATCGATGACTTTCAAATCAGGAAACGGATCCGAGTCTGCATGCAAGTGGTTCTGTTGTGGAATAATCCCTACAAACTGAGAACGTCGCGGCGAGCATCGGATTCGTTCACGTTCATAGTCCACGGCAGCAGTAGCAGTCCTCAACGGCTATTTTTGTGGCGAGAGTGAAACATTTAAAAAAATCACCCACTGGGAACGAGTCCGAAAAGTCTCAAGGTTATTTCGATAATGAAACACAAAACAGAAATTGAATGGACCGTTTTATATGTTGGATTCGTCTCGATTCGATCAAAAACAAACGGTCGAAACAGGCGTATTTATCAACGTCGAATCTCATGTGAATTTTCGTCCGAATCGACGACTTTTAAATCGGGAAACGAATCCGAGTCTGCATGCACGTGTTTCTGTTGTCGAATAATCACGACAAACTGAGAACACCGCGCCGAGAATCGGATTCGTTCACGATCATAGTCCACAGCAGTAGTAGTCCGCATCCGCTATTTTCGTGCCGAGGGTGAAACATTTTTAAAAATCACCTTCTGGGAACGAATCCAAACAGTGTCAAGGTTATTTCGATAATGAAACACAAAACAGAATTTGAATGGACCGTTTTACATATTGGATGTGTCTCGAATCGATAAAAAAACAAACGGTTGAAACAGGCGAATTTATCAACGTCGAATCTCATGTGAATTTTCGTTCGAACTGATGACTTTTAAATCGGGAAACGAATCCGAGTCTGCATGCGAGGGTTTCTGTTGTGGAATAATCCCTACAAACTGTGAACGCCGCGCCGAGCATCGGATTCGTTCACTTTCCTAGTCCACAGCAGCAGTAGTAGTCCTCAACGGCTGTGATCGTGCCGAGGGTGAAACATTTTAAAAAATCACCCACTGGTAACGATTCCGAAAAGTCTCAAGGTTATTTCGATAATGAAACACAAAATAGATTCGTCTCGATCCGATAAAAAACATACAGTTGAAACAGGCGTATTTATCAACGTCGAATCTCGTTGGAATTTTCGTTCGAACCGACGACTTTTAGATCGGGAAACGAATCCAAGTCTGCATGCATGTGTTTTTGTTGTGGAATAATCCCTACAAACTGGGAACGCCGCGCCAAGCATCGGATTCGTTCACGTTCATAGTCCACAGCAGCAGTAGTAGTCCTCAACGGCTATTTTCGTGCCGAGGGTGATACATTTTAGAAAATATTCACTGGGAACGATTCCGAGCAGTCTCAAGGTCATTTCGATAATTAAACACAAAACAGAATTTGAATGGACCGTTCTACATATTGGATTTGTCTCGATTCGATAAAAAAAAAACGGTTGGAACAGGCGTATTTATCAACGTCGAATCTCATGTGAATTTTCGTTCGAATCGATGACTTTTAAATCGGGAAACGAATCCGAGTCTGCATGCAAGTGTTTCTGTTGTGGAATAATTCGTACAAACTGTGAAAGCCACGCCGAGCATCGGGTTCGTTCACGTTCATAGTCCACAGCAGCAGTAGTAGTCCTCAACGGCTATTTTCATGCCGAGGGTGATACATTTTTAAAAATTACCCACTGGGAACGATTCCGAACAGTCTCAAGGTTATTTCGATAATGAAACAAAACAGAATTTGAATAGACCGTTTTCATTTTGGATCCATCTCGGTCCGATAAAAAAAAGCGGTTGAAACATGCGTATTTATCAACGTCGAATCTCATGTGAATTTCTGTTCGAATCGACGACTTTTAAATCGGGAAACGAATCCGAGTATGCATGCAAGTGTTTTTGTTGTGAAATAATCCCTACAAACTGAGAACGCCGCGTCGAGCATCGGATTCGTTCACGTTCATAGTCCACAGCAGCAGTAGTAGTCCTCAACGGCGATTTTCGTGCCGAGGGTGTTACATTTTAAAAAATCACCTTCTGGAAACGAATCCGAACAGTCTCAAGGTTATTTCGATAATGAAACACAAAAAAGAATTTGAATGGATCGGTTTTCATATTGGATTCGTCTCGATCCGATAAAAAAAACCGGTTGAAACAGGCGTATTTATCAACGTCGAATCTCATGTGAATTTCTGTTCGAATCGACGACTTTTAAATCGGGAAACGAATCCGAGTCTGCATGCATGTGTTTCTGTTGTGGAATAATCCCTACATACTGGGAACGCCGCGCCAGGCATCGGATTCGTTCACGTTCATAGTCCACAGCAGCAGTAGTAGTCCTCAACGGCTATTTTCATGCCGAGTGTGATACATTTTAAAAAATTACACACTGGGAACGATTCCGAACAGTCTCAAGGTTATTTCGATAATGAAACAAAACAGAATTTGAATAAACCGTTTTCATTTTGGATTCATCTCGGTCCGATAAAAAAAGCGGTTGTAACAGGCGTATTTATCAACGTCAAATCTCATGTGAATTTCTGTTCGAATCGACGACTTTTAAATCGGGAAACGAATCCGAGTATGCATGCAAGTGTTTTTGTTGTGGAATAATCCATACAAACTGAGAACGCCGCATCGAGCATCGGATTCGTTCACGTTCATAGTCGACAGCAGCGGTAGTAGTCCTCAACGGCTAGTTTCGTGCCGAGGGTGTTACATTTTTAAAAATGACCTTCTGGAAACGAATCCGAACAGGCTCAAGGTTATTTCGATAATGAAACACAATACAGAATTTGAATGGATCGGTTTTCATATTGGATTCGTCTCGGTCCGATAAAAAAAGCGGTTGAAATATTTATCGGCGTATTTATCAACGTCGAATATCATGTGAATTTCTGTTCGAATCGACGACTTTTAAATCGGGAAGCGAATCCGAGTATGCATGCAAGTGTTTTTGTTGAGGAATAATCCCTACAAACTGACAATGCCTCGTCGAGCATCGGATTCGTTCACGTTCATAGTCCACGGCAGCAGTAGTAGTCCTCAACGGCTATTTTCGTGCCGAGGGTGATACATTTATAAAAATTACCCACTGGGAACGATTCCGAACAGTCTCAAGGTTATTTCGATAATTGAACACAAAACAGAATCTGAATGGACCGTTTTACTATTGAATTTGTCTCGATTCGATAAAAAACAAACGGTTGAAACAGGCGTATTTATCAACGCCGAATCTCATGTGAATTTTCGTTCGAATCGATGACTTTTAAATCGGGAAACGAATCCGAGTATGCATGCAAGTGTTTTTGTTATGGAATAATCCCTACAAACTGAGAACGCCGCGCCGAGCATCGGATTCGTTCACGTTCATAGTCCACACCAGCAGTAGTAGTCCTCAACGGCTATTTTCGTGCCGAGAGTGAAACATTTTAAAAAATCACTCACTGGGAACGAGTCCGAAGCATCTCAAGGTTATTTCGATAATTAAACACAAAACAGAATTCGAATGGACCGTTTTACATATTGGATTCGTCTCGATTCGATAAAAAACAAACGGTTGAAACAGGTGTATTTATCAATGTCGAATCTCATGTGAATTTATTTTCGAATCGACGACTTTTAAATCGGGAAACAAATCCGAGTCTGCATGCAAGTGTTTCTGTTAAGGAATAATCCCTACAAACTGAGAATGCCGCGCCGAGCATCGGATTCGTTCACGTTCATAGTCCACAGCAGCAGTAGTAGTCCTCAACGGCTTTTTTCGTGCCGAGGGTGAAACATTTTTTAAAATCACTTTCTGTGGACGAATTCGAACAGTCTCAGGGTTATTTCCATAATGAATCAAAACAGAATTTGAATAAACCGGTTTCATTTTGGATTCATCGCGGTCAGAGAAAAAAAAGCGGTTGTAACAGGCGTATTTATCAACGTCAAATCTCATATGAATTTCTGTTCGAATCGACAACTTTTAAATCAGGAAACGAATCCGAGTATGCATGCAAGTGTTTTTGTTGTGGAATAATCTATACAAACTGAGAACGCCGCGTCGAGCATCGGATTCGTTCACGTTCATAGTCGACAGCAGCGGTAGTAGTCCTCATCGGCTAGTTTCGTGCCGAGGGTGTTACATTTGAAAAAATCACCTTCTGGAAACGAATCCGAACAGTCTCAAGGTTATTTCGATAATGAAACACAAAACAGAATTTGAAATGATCGGTTTTCATATTGGATTCGTCTCGGTCCGATAAAAAAGGCGGTTGAAATATTTATCGGCGTATTTATCAACGTCGAATATCATGTGAATTTCAGTTCGAATCGACGACTTTTAAATCGGGAAGCGAATCCGAGTATGCATGCAAGTGTTTTTGTTGAGGTTCCCTACAAACTGACAATGCCGCGTCGAGCATCGGATTCGTTCACGATCATAGTCCACGGCAGCAGTAGTAGTCCTCAACGGCTATGAACGTGAACGAATCCGATGCTCGGCGCGGCATTCTCAGTTTGTAGGGATTATTCCATAACAAAAACACTTGCATGCATACTCGGATTCGTTTCCCGATTTAAAAGTCATCGATTCGAATGAAAATTCACATGAGATTCGGCGTTGATAAATACGCCTGTTTCAACCGTTTGTTTTTTATCGAATCGAGAAAAATTCAATAGTAAAACGGTCCATTCAGATTCTGTTTGGTGTTCAATTATCGAAATAACCTTGAGACTGTTCGGAATAGTTCCCAGTGGGTAATTTTTAAAGATGTATCACCCTCGGCACGAAAATAGCCGTTGAGGCTATTGTGGCTACAGCTGCTACAGTGGCTACAGCTGCTGTGGACTATAAACGTGAACGAATCCGATGCTTGGCGCGGCGTTCCCAGTTTGTAGGGATTATTCCACAACAGAAACACATGCAGGCAGACTCGGATTCGTTTCCCGATTTAAAAGTCGTCGATTCGAACGAAAATTCCAACGAGATTCGAAGTTGATAAATACGCCTGTTTCAACTGTATATTTTTTATCGGATCGAGACGAATCTATTTTGTGTATCATTATCGAAATAACCTTGAGACTTTTCGGACTGGTTCCCAGTGGGTGATTTTTAAAAATGTTTCACCCTCGGCACGATCAAAGCCGTTGAGGACTACAATTGCTGCCGTGGACTATGAACGTGAACGAATCCGATACTCGACATGGCGTTCTCAGTTTGTAGGGATTATTCCACAACAGAAACACTTGCATGCAGACTCGGATTCGTTACCCGATTTAATAGTCGTCGATTCCAACGAAAATTCACATGAGATTCGACGTTGATAAATACGCCTGTTTCAACCGTTTGTTTTTTATCGAATCGAGACAAATGCAATATGTAAAACGGTCCATTCAAATTCTGTTTTGTGTTTAATTATCGAAATAACCTTGAGACTGTTTGGACTCGTTCCCAGTGAGTGATTTTTTTAAATGTTTAACTCTCGGCACGAAAATAGCCGTTGAGGACTACTACTGCTGGTGTGGACTATGAACGTGAACGAATCCGATGCTCGGCGCGGCATTCTCAGTTTGTAGGGATTATCCTATAACAAAAACACTTGCATGCATACTCGGATTCGTTTCCCGATTTAAAAGTCGTCGATTCGAACAGAAATTCACATGAGATTCGACGTTGATAAATACGCCTGTTTCAACCGGTTTTTTTTTAATCGGATTGAGGCGATTCCAATACCAAAAGCGGTCCATTCAAATTATGTTTTGTATTTCCTTATCGAAATAACCTTGAGACTGTTCGGATTCGTTCTCAGAAGGTGATTTTTTAAAAATGTATCACCTCGGCACGAAAATAGCCATTGAGGACTACTACTGCTACTGTGGACTATGAACGTGAACGAATCCGATCCTCGGCGCGGCGTTCTCAGTTTGTAAGGATTATTGCACAACAGAAACACTTGCATGGAGACTCGGATTCGTTTCCCGATTGAAAAGTCGTCGATTCGAACAAAAATTCACATGAGATTCGACGTTGATAAATACGCCTGTTTCAACTGTATGTTTTTTTATCGGATCGAGACGAATCCAATATGAAAACCGGTCCATTCAAATTCAGTTTTGTGTTTCATTATCGAAATAACCATGAGAGTGTTCGGATTCGTCCACAGAAGGTGATTTTAAAAAATGTTTCACCCTCGGCACGAAAAAAGCCGTTGAGGACTACTACTGCTGGTGTGGACTATGAACGTGAACGAATCCGATGCTCGGCGCGGCATTCTCAGTTCGTAGGGATTATTCGATAACAAAAACACTTGCATGCATACTCGGATTCGTTTCCCGATTTAAAAGTCGTCGATTCGAACCGAAATTCACATGAGATTCGACGTTGATAAATACGCCTGTTTCCACCGTTTTTTTTATCGGATAGAGACGAATCCAATACGAAAAACGGTCCATTCAAATTATGTTTTGTATTTCATTATCGAAATAACCTTGAGACTGTTCGGATTCGTTCCCAGAAGGTGATTTTTGAAAAAAGTATCACCTCGGCACGAAAATAGCCATTGAGGACTACTACTGCTGCTGTGGACTATGAACGTGAACGAATCCGATCCTCGGCGCTGCGTTCTCAGTTTGTAGGGATTATTGCACAACAGAAACATTTGCATGGAGACTCGGATTCGTTTCCCGATTTAAAAGTCGTCGATTCGAACAAAAATTCACATGAGATTCGACGTTGATAAATACGCCTGTTTCAGATGTATGTTTTTTATCGGACCGAGATGAATCCAAAATGAAAACGGTCTATTCAAATTCTGTTTTGTTTTATTATCGAAATAACCTTGGGGCTTTTCGGATTCGTTCTCAGAAGGTGATTTTAAAAAATGGTTCACCCTCGGCACGAAAAAAGCCGTTGAGGACTACTACTGCTGCTGTGGACTATGAACGTGAACGAATCCGATGCTCGGCGCGGAGTTCTCAGTTTGTAGGGATTATTCCTTAACAGAAACACTTGCATGCAGACTCGGATTCGTTTCCCGATTTAAAAGTTGTCTATTCGAAAGGAAATTCACATGACATTCGACGTTGATAAATACACCTGTTTCAACCGTTTGTTTTTTTATCGAATCGAGACGAATCCAATATGTAAAACGGTCCATTCGAATTCTGTTTTGTGTTTGATTATCGCAATAACCTTCAGACTTTTCGGACTCGTTCCCAGTGGGTTATTTTTTGAAATGATTCACTCTTGGCACGAAAATAGCCGTTGAGGAGTACTACTGCTGCTGTGGACTATGAACGTGAACGAATTCGATGCTCGCATGCTCGAAAAGCACTTGCATGCATACTCGGATTCGTTTCCCGATATAAAAGTCGTCGATTCGAACCGAAATTCACATGAGATTCGACGTTGACAAATACGCCTGTTTCATCCGTTTTTTTTTATCAAATCGAGACGAATACACTACGAAAAACGGTCCATTCAAATTGTGTTTTGTGTTTCATTATCGAAAGAACCTTGAGACTTTTCGGATTCGTTCCCAGTGGGTGATTTTTAAAAAATGTATCACCCTCGGCACGAAAATAGCCATTGAGGACTACTACTGCTGCTGTGGACTATGAAAGTGAACGAATCCGATGCTCGGCGCGGCGTTCACAGTTTGTAGGGATTATTCCACAACATAAACACTTGCATTCAGACTCGGATTCGTTTGCCGATTTAAAAGTCATCGATTCGAACGAAAATTCACATGAGATTCGACGTTGATAAATTCGCCTGTTTCAACCGTTTGTTTTTTATCGAATCGAGACAAATACAATATGTAAAATGGTCCATTTAAATTCTGTTTTGTGTTTCGGTATCGAAATAACCTTGACACTGTTCGGATTCGTTCCCAGAAGATGATTTTTAAAAATGTTTCACCCTCGGCACGAAAATAGCCGTTGAGGACTACTATTGCTGCTGTGGACTATGATCCTGAACGAATCCGATGCTCGGCGCGGCGTTCTCTGTTTGTCGGGATTATTCCACAACAGAAACACGTGCATGCAGACTCGGATTCGTTTCCCGATTTAAAAGTCGTCGATTCGGACGAAAATTCACATGAGATTCAACGTTGATAAATACGCCTGTTTCAACCGTTTGTTTTTGATCGAATCGAGACGAATCCAACATGTAAAACGGTCCATTCAAATTCTGTTTTGTGTTTCATTATCGAAATAACCTTTAGACTTTTCGGACTCGTTCCCAGTGGGTGGTTTTTTTAAATGTTTCACTCTCGCCACGAAAATAGCCGTTGAGGACTGCTACTGCTGCCGTGGACTATGAACGAGAACGAATCCGATGCTCGCCGCGACGTTCTCAGTTTGTAGTCATTATTCAACAACAGAACCACTTGCATGCAGACTCGGATCCGGTTCCTGATTTGAAAGTCGTCGATTCGACGAGAAATTCACATGAGATTTAACGTTGATTAATACGCCTGTTTCAACCGTTTTTTTATCGGATCGAGATGCATCATCAACCTCAAAAGGTTCACATTGTTTGGATTCGTTTCCTATGCATGATTCTAAAATTTTACCTCCCTCGATATCGAGAATATCGTTTCAGAACTACTATTGCTGCAGTGGACTATGAAAAGAAATGAAACCAATGTCTTGCTGAATGTTTTCTGATTGTAGAGATTGTTCCACAACGAGACCACTTGCATTCGCACTTGTATTTATTCCCAACTGTAAAAAATATTGATCCAAACGGAGATTTCCATGAGATCCGACTTTAATTTTTCTTTAAGTTTGATAAATACGCATACAATAATTTTTTTCCAGTGTCGAGACGAACCCAATATGCAAGACCATTCGTTCAAATAATGTTTCACGTCTGTTTATGGGAATCATATTTACAGTGGTCGGCTCAAAGCTCAAAAGAGCGCTTCCGAACAGCTACCATTGCACTCGGCTACGTAACGAAATGAAGCCAATGTTTTGCGCAATGATCTATGATTGCAGAGGGTATTCCATTTAACTTCCGAGTCCTTTTCAATTCCTTTTTTCCCATTATCCGTTAGTAGCCAACTTTTTTCTGTGTATTTTTTCTGCATTTTTAATTTGCGTTGCGATCAGCAAAACCTTTCCCTCCTATTTTGTCGAGTAATTATTTTCAACTCTCTGAAACATTTAAAGCTGAGCAATGCGCACTCTACATTTCTAGATGCGTTTTTTTTTTTAAATTGTTCACGAAGGTTTAATCGGCGGTGGCAGTTCATCAAATATATCGCCGGGACCGAGCGTTACATCATATGACTTATTTATCCCATTCGAATTATCCGAGAACCTAAAATCTACGTATGTTTGGATAAAAATATTGTTTTAATAAAAGAACTGGACGTTACAGCATAATTCATTGCACATGTGACAAACGCCGATCACTCGTTGCTTCATCATTTGATAGAGAAGGACAGCAAACTTCGGTTCGAACAAAAGAACTTTCGCGTTCGCGATACGAAATTCCGTCTGAACTCTGCCACTTTTTCAAATGTTTAGAATCGGTGCCTTGATAACCCGACACTGAGGCGTCGCCCAACGCGCATGTAACGGCGATTCTGATTGGCCTAGAATTCCAGAATTCTATTGCTTTCCATTTAAAAGCTATTGCGAATTAAAAAATTCGGCTAAGTAGCTTCGTTCCGAACATCGTCCAGCATCGGTAGTTGCCGGATGCACGACCTGAACTGAATCACCCTGTATATATATATATATTTACACTTCAATATATCGTTTGATCCAGAAACGCAGCAAGAAATAGGGGAACGTTTGAGACCTCGTTGGAAGTCGAAGACTGATTCGTTTTTCATTATTGCAGTAATTTCAGCGTGAAGTTCAGACTCCTCGGTCGGGGCAGGTCCTCCACGCTGTACCGAAGTTCAGCACGATCATAATGAAATGATCGCGGTACGTACGAACGTACCGCGAAGTTCAACGACCCCGTGAGTGTATCGCGATTCCGCCGGATCGAAGTACACACATATTTTTGTTTGCATCGTTGAGTCATCTAATCGCGAGGCTCGCATTCTGAGGAATTTCCTATCGTCGCCCACGTGAAATATGCGTGCGTGATTCTTGCCTCGATCGCAGGACTTATTGATATTTACCCGCCCCCTCGCGGCAGCGAGACCATTCGGATGGGTACCTGGAGAGGCGGGACGGTTCGCGCTGAATGCGTAATCCGGAAAATGAATGACATAACCCCCAAAGACGGAATATCGCACTTGGGATGTGCATATTTATAGATCGTAGACATGTTGCCGTAAATAGGCGTGTGGGTGTGTGTGACAAAAAAGTAAGTACATTTTTATATATGTAAAGATTGAAGTGTTCATGTTTTTATGTATATAAACTTACGGGTATCCAGCGTGCATAGGCATAGATGATAATGTACATGCCTTCAATACCTGTGGATCAATTCTCAACGGGCCTGTATAACCTTGCAGCCCGAAAATAGGTCGATTTTCAAAAATTTTTTTCGAAGCAGGTATCGCATCGACGAGGTCGGGATTTTACACGAAATTGATACTTAGTCTTGTCAAGTGTGAGGTTTTTTTTTAATGAGAAAAATTGAAAAACCATGAAGTTATTATTATTTAAACAAAGTGCTGCTTTTGGTGCATAGCTGGTCGGTGTAGGTGGTTTTGGCAACTAGGATGATCCGAAATAGTGAAATAAAATTGTAATTTTAAGATAATATATTTTCGTATAGCCGAAGACTTTTATGGAATTTTGAAAATTACGCAAATGCCAAGCTGTAGAAAAAGTTTAATTTTCGACTAGGAAAACAAGTTTAATTATTTGGTATCAACAAATGGATGAACATATGAAAAATTCATCCGGTTATACGATAGAAAATATTATAAACTATGCTCTGTCCTACTTTGGAAATGGATTTTGAAATACTACTTGCACGGTTTCATGAAACATAGTGTTCGTCAAAAACACTAAAGAAGAAAGAGTGAATCACCGTAGCGCTGTGGTCGATCTGACCCTTAACAAAAATCACCCTAACTTGGTCGATTTTTGGAATTTTCACAAAATCTGTGTTGCAAATTGAAGTCAAGATCTTAGGCTATAAATATATGCAATAAAAAGTATAAGATTAAAGTTTGCATTAACAGAATACAACGAAAATTGATATTTCCAAATAGTTCCAATTTCTCATGGCAGAATTTGCTTACAAAAATTCCTTAGCCGTTCTTTAAGATTCTAGTTCCGAGATGCACAATATAAATTTGCAAAAAAAGATTTTGTCTAATAATAAAAATAAGGAAACGAATAATGTAAAACAAAACTTTTGTTGTCTTCCAACGATACAAACTTCAATACTATTAAAAAATCGTATTTCTAAAATCTTGACACGGAGAGAGAAATTTTTTGTACATAGTTAAGGATAAGAGTCGATCAATTAAATGATTAATTTTACATTTCATTACAGATTCATAATTTTATTGAGAATAATACAGGCATATGAGGGTATTAACTCGTTATAAATTTTTTAATCTCTTCGTCTCGTTCTTATAATATAAAAATATTAATATAATAATATAAAAATAATATACAATTATAAAAATATTTATATAAATATCTCTTGTTCTTTATATATATATATTTAAAAACATTAGGAGGTCAAAGTCATTCAAGGTCATTCCAGGTCACCTATTAATATTGTTACGTACCGAACGGTACCCCGGGTTTCCCGAGTGAAATATTATTTTGTGGGCTGCTCTGCTCGTCCCATACGGGCCCGAGTTCTCTGGGAGGATAAAGGGGAGGATGCCAGAATACTTTAATGCTTCCGATTATAACGGGATTTATTATTTATTAATAATAGCCGACTTACAATTTGTTGATCCCTGAACGAGTAAAAACACACACACACCACACACATACACACTCACTAATTTTAACAATATAGAACTGGTAGATTCGATACACAGTGATTGAACGGCGCGGCTTGAGTTGTTTGCAATTTGATTGAGTGAAATTAGATTTAATAATTAATGCGTCTCTATCGCGTCGGTGTCGACTACGCACAAGTCTGACAATCCTGTGCAACCACCTTTGCACCGGGTTCACTAGGGGATACTATCCACCTCCCAAACGCAAGGGAATTATGGTTGCCGCGGAATGCTTCGTGCGCGAGTGGGAATCCGTGCACAGGAAATAACCCCGTGGACGCGGTACTCGCGAGACCGATTTGACGACCGAAGACTGACGGACGCGAACCCGTGAAGACGCGGGGGTCGGGGATCGCGACTTGCTTTCGACCGGAGTTGTACCCCAACACCAGGTTACTTCCGTGGCTAGATGGGAACTAAAAATCTTCACCGCCACCGGACCGATGTTAGCTCGGTAGCTATCACTCCGGTGGGGTTTTTTTTGACAACGTCCACGGAAAGTTGCTCGCTCCCTAAGTGGTCGCTCCGGTGGGGGTTTTTGACAACGTCCACGGAAAGCAGCTCGCTCGCGAAGTCCCACGGTCGAACTCCGCGGATCAGGCGATGCTTGATCAGCGGAATTCGATCGGGCACATCCGGTCTCCACACCCGACACCGCGCAGAAACACGGGGCGACGAAGTCGTTGGTAAAATAATGAAAGTTATACCCGTTAATAAAAACCCAATTATTGATATTACTAAATAAAACATTAAAAGTTTACGGAGACGTGACACCCACCCCCCCTTGAGAATAGTCGACGCCCTCGTCGACGGTTATAATTTTAAACCTGAGTATGTTACTTTTTGTCCTATATCGAGAGATTACAAATATTGGCGATAATCCGGTGTTGGCACCTCAAAGCACCTGTGGTTCTTGCCGAGGGACGGATCGCGGAGCCAGGGCTGGCGGACTCCGAATGTGCTGACAGGCGATCACGTTACTCGGCCCTGTTGCCGCCACGGTTGATTCTTCAGTACGATTGTTTGCCTCAGCATAAGTTGGAGACTCCGTTTCGCTCACGTTTCCTCCGATTCCCCGTTGCGGACGGACTCGCAGACATTCGCCCATACGTGTGGATGCGGTCATGAGGCAACCACGCGAAAGGTAAAATCCGATTACCAGTGCTAAGCAGGCCTGGCTGGCGTAGCTTGCGACAGTGTGGTAATATCGGGTGTCGTCCTCTCGCCGGTGTTTTCCGATGTCGTACATCTTTTTCTCGATGGCGCGCAGAGACTCTCCCGCAGGAATGGCGCTCGGATCCTGTCCCTCCGAGGAACCTGGTTCACGTCGGGTGGACAGAGGAGTCAGCAAGTCCTCCGTTCCTTCTGCCTGTAGTATCGGAGCGAGGACCGACACGTTGAGAGCGAGACCAGGCTGATAGTAGTACTGTTCTCGACTCGCATACACCCGTAGGCTGGTGAGGGTTGTTGTACGCGTCGTTCCGACACAATTAGGGCGGAGTTGTAGTACTCCGGACCCTCGTACGACTACTTCACGCGGGGGCCTTTCCGAGCAGGCTATACGGAGGGCTGTCGGGCAAGAAAGAGAAAACAGCCATCCTCCTTGGGTTGGTAGGTACTTCCAGTAGTCTGAGTGATCCGGATGCACCCGTACGTCGCAATGTTGGAACGCCTCGGCCGTGGGCTTCATCAACAATTGCACTTCGCAAACTTTGGATGAGAGAGCAATCTGTATCGGCGTCCCGCCGGAACAGATTAGGCGGCGTCCATTCTTCCTACATCCTGAGTGATACTCCTGGTCGGCGAGGAAGTAAGTACGGTGGTCACTGGCAATGGCGATATAGTGAGCCACAGGGAGGACATGGGCAGACCCCGTCCCATTGTTGAACGCCTGCGGCACCGGCCAGGGATGCATCCGATAGAGCTCGTACGTAGTGCGGTCAAGTAGCGGGATGTGCGCTACAATCAACACCTTATCCCGGTAGGACAGTAGGTCCGTTTGGACTAGGGCCGCGAAATTTTCCGGGCGCAAGTGGTCCAGGGGGAGGGGGAACTCCACCCCTCCGGCGTTGAGTAGCACCTCCTTGGCCACGGCGATTAGCTGGTCCTTCGTCACCGCCTCAGGGTCGAGTCGACCTTCGGCAGCCGCGGCAATGGTCCGAACGTACCGGTAACACGTGTCGATGTACCGTTCTAGTTTTGCTTCCACTCGATTAGCGTAGTTCGTGAGAGTCAGATTGTACTGGCCTATAGCGGACCTGTTGGTCAAGGCCTGCAATTCCTGATGCACCCGTGCCACGAGTCCATACACGTCGTTGACACGGCGGGTCTCCTCGGCGTGTTCTCGCTGCAGGGTTTGGAGGTGGGTTGATACTATGTGCATTTGATGTCCCACCAACTGCGTAATCCGACTCTGATCGTGGAATAGCCTGTCGATCTGCCCCGTGATGTAATGGGCATCGTCCTCGTTGAGCGTACCGAAAAGCGACTTACTCACACTCCCAACGAATCCGAATGGAGCGGATCGCTTCTTCATCGTGGTGGGGGAAGGGGGCAATCGTACATCCGATCGATCGGTTAGTCCCCATAGCTCACCCACAAGATGCCTCGCGTGAGTGAAGCGCGTGAGGAGGTAGTCCTTCCGCAGCAGATGGTGACAGGCAAGGACAGTGTTGTGTCTACGGCACTCCCTCTCTATCTGGCCGAGCTGTTCCTCATCGTTCGGGAAGGACTCGGCAAACTTGGCAACTTCGACGAAGATTGTCATGCGCCAGTCCGCCTGTTGTAGTTGTACCGGTGCTGCTTTCTCGAAGTACAGGCCCGGGCTGTCGGTGATAGAGGTGACTTGATGAGCTTCTTCCATTGCGGACTCGAAGTGGACGCAACTCAGCAGCAGAAGGACGGAGTAGAGGTTCCGCATCTAGACGTAACAGACGTTCCGGCGGCTTATTCTACGCGTGCGCTAGCTTAACCTTATCGACATGTTTACGGAATCTCTCCCCACTTTCGGTCTCCAAAATTACATTACTCCTATCCGTGATCGACTCTATAGTATAGGGCCCGTGGTATTGGCTGTCGAATTTTCCCTTACGCGGCTCCTTCAGGACGTAAACCTGATCCCCTACCTTGCCCTTGAAAGGATGGCATCCTCTGTCGTGGTAGGCCTTCGACCGTTCCTTCGAACGGTTCAGGTTGTCTCCGGCGATCTCGCGAATCTCTGATTGGCGCTTAACGAGCTCGGCGACGAAGGAGTTTAAGGTGGGGAGCCTGTCGTCGGCCGGGAATTGGCTCGGCTGACGCGCGGGTTTCCCGAACACGATTTCATGCGGCGTGAAGTTTGTTGCTTCATGCACGCTCGTGTTGTAGGAAAATTCGGCAAACGGCAGTAACCGGTCCCAATCATCGTATTTGTCAACGTAGTGCTTGATGTATTCCGCTAGCACGATGTGACTTCGTTCTAACGAGCCGTTCGTCTGAGGACGATACCCCGAAGTTGTCAAATGATTCACCTTATAAATCTTTGAGACTTCGTGAAGCAAGTTGCTCGTGAACGAAGTGCCTCGATCAGTTAAAATAGCTCGCGGGGCACCGAATTGGTTATAAAGGCGGCGAACAATCGCCTCCGCGATGGTTGCAGCCTTTAGATCAGGTATTGGCTCCGCGAGGCAGTATTTCGACAGCTGATCTTGCATTGTCAGGATGTGCCTATTCCCATGCGGGGTGATAGGCAGTGGGCCGACAGTATCTAAAGATACCTTGTCGAAGGTGTCTACTGGCGTGTCCGTTATGAGCATGGGCTCGCGAGTTTTTACACGAACGAGCTTTTGCTCCTGGCAGCTTTTACAGCGTCGAATAAAGTTTTGAACGTCATTCCGCAGGGTGGGCCAGTAGAATCTCTCTCGAATCCGACGATATGTCTTGGTTACGCCCTTGTGGCCTCCAATGAGACTCGAGTGAGACTCCGTAATGATGCCCTCCCTGTCTTCGGGCGACGGCACCTTTATTTTCCCGTAGCATATGGCTATGCTCATTCTCATGTCCGAGAACACGGAATGGAGCGTTGGCAGAAATGTGTCTCGAGGCAGGTCGTCGGTGAAGTCTCCATACCGCGAAATTCGGAACGAGGGAACCGGCGTCAGCTGGATCACTCGTCGCAAATTTTCCAGACCCATTTTGACTTTGGACGGATCGGTAGGATCATAGTAACGGAGCTTCACGATTACCGTATACACCTTATGTCGGCCGCATTCGGTGACGGCCACCTGTCCTAGTCCCAGATTCTTCGCCCTCAAGGACGACGGATCCAGGATACCCAGATCGGATAATAATTTTCCAATCGGGGTTAACAGCTCGCCGTCGGCAGAGGCAAAGTGGACATAGTTATCGCGCCTGCCCGTAAGGCAGTCACGATCACCAACAATGTGGGACGCCGGCCCCTCGATTTTTCTGGATAATCCGTTATATGTTCCTTCGGTTGAGATCTCTCTTTTCACAGGGTGCGTCGAGGGGTCCACCAGGCTGAAGCGCAGCGATGACGTCGGCAATGACGGGCGCTGGGGTTTCGGAGAGCCCTCGCTCCCTCTCTCTCGCACGGGCGACAGCCTCGTAGCCCCAGCAGACGATGCAGAGACCGTCGGTGTTTGATGAGGAAGGGAAGGCAGCGGGGGCTCGACCGGCTCACCCGTACCACTCGTATTCTCCACCGCACACGAGATGGGAGCGTGCGTCGGGTTAAGGGATATCTCCGGCGGGGGCATCGCCCTGTCTCGCTCAGAGAATAGTCGATCGAGCAGTGCCGACGCTGTCTGTGGCGAGGAGAGGGGCGGGCCTGCACGGGCCGTGGCTTCGTCTCTAGCAGAGTCATGCAAAGCTGTAGACGCTGCTATAGGGAGTTCCATAGCCTCGCTTTCGTCGTCCGCTTCACTGTCCCCCTCGGTCCGCTTCAGCGCATAGGGAGCAAGTTGACCAGTCCTTTTCAGGAGCTCCTCGTAACTGGCTGGCTGAAACCTTTCAGATAGCCGTGATATGCGACGACTGAGCTCCGCATCAGTACCGTCCTCGTCAAAGGGGTCCAACTCGTTCAAGACGCCTTGGACCTCCTCGTCTATTTCCTCACCCTCCGAGATATGGCCCGGGAGCAATATTTCGTCCTTGCCTGGAGGGGGGTCATCGGTCTTGTGGAATCTACTCTCGAGTTGCTGTAGCGACTCGTCAAATTTCGCAATCGAGTATTGTAGAGGGTCAAGGACGGTGATGTCTTTATCAGAGACCATTTCCTCTACGGGGGTGCTGTCTTCCGTATCGCTAGGAGGAGGACTGACAGCAACCGCGTACTCGTACGACCGGGAGGGATCACTCGTGGTTTGCACTGGCAGATCTTTCATTGGCCGGACGGGTGGTGCCGACGGTCGTTTTAGAGGTCGTTTGGGAGGGAGGAGCGGCGCGGGTAACATACTCCGGTGCATTCGTTGTATCGGCCGCCCCTCTTCCGCCGAGCTCGCCTCGGACGTCTCCGAATATTTCGGGGCCGGCCGCGACGAGGTCGCGGGGGCGGTTCGAAGCCGCGTACGGGTCGCAACGGCACTTACATCCAGAGGAGGAGGCATCCTTCGGTTCCACTGCGTCGAGGCTGACGTCGTGTTCTTCGACGGCGGCGTCGGGTTCTGGGAATCGGAGCGTGCCCTGGGTCTCCCCTTTTGGATGGGAAGCACCACAGCCGTATCCTCCGACCACTCGGAATCGCTTGACTCTGAGGACAGCGGGTTTATCGGATTCCGGGAGAGTGCGTCGGCGTTCAAATTTAATCGACCCGGTTTATAAACAAACTCGTAGTCATAATTTTGAAGGCTCAGTCTCCATCGGACTAACCTCTTACCAGGATCGTTCATTGTGCCGATCCATTTAAGGGGCTCATGATCCGAGATAAGTTTGAACTTCCTGCCGTAGAGATATGGCTGGAAGTGCTCTAAAGCCTTAATCACCGCCAAGCATTCCTTCTCGGTAGTCCCATAGTTCACCTCTGCGGGCGAGAGGATGCGAGAAAAATAGGCGATCGGTAGATCAAGCCCATCTCGCTCTTGGCCCAGGACGGCTCCGATTGCATAATCGGAGGCATCCGTAGTGAGGGTGAACGGACGGTTAAAATCGGGGTATTGCAGGACAGGTTCCGTACACAGAGCCTTTCGTAAGTCCCGGAAACTGCGACGCGGTTCCTTTCCCCAAACGAAGACCTTCCCCTTCTTTAGCAGGTCAGAAAGCGGCTTCGCCCGGCCCGAGAAATTCTCAATGAATCTTCGGTAATACCCGGCGAGTCCAAGGAATTGTCGAATATTTTTGGCCGTTTTCGGACTCGGGAAACGTTTTACAGCCTCAAGTTTCCGCGGGTCAGGTCTTAGCCCGTCTCGCCCAATTATGTGGCCGAGATAGCATACCTCCCGTTTGAGGAACTCACACTTATCCGGTTCGAGTACTAGGTTGGCTTCCCGCAGACGATTCATGAGGCGACGGACCTTCTTCCCGTGTTCTTCCAGCGATCGGGCGAATACTACGATGTCGTCAAGGTACACGAATAATTCGGCGCCTTGCAGACCTCGGAGTACACTATCCATTAATCGCTGGAACGTGGCGGGGGCGTTCTTTAATCCTTCAGGCATTCGAACGTATTCATAGTGCCCGTTAAGCGTAGAGAACGCAGTCTTTTCGCTATCCCGAGTGTCCATGGGAATCTGTTGAAAGCCGCTCGCCAGATCGAATGTCGAGAAATATCTTGCTTCGCCCAGCTGATCCAATATGTCCAGTATATTTGGTAGTGGGTAGGCGTCAGAAATTGTTTTCTCGTTAAGCTTCCTGAAATCTATCACCATTCGCATCCGCGGCCGACCTTGTGAATCGGGTTTCTTCGGTACGATCCATACCGGAGAGTTGTACGGGGACTGCGAAGGGGTGATGATTCCATTATCGAGCTTTTTCTGGATCTGTGTATCGATTTCTTCACGGTGTATAGTGGGAAATCGATACTGCCGAGTGTTAATGGGTCGGTCGTCCACCGTTGGAATACGATGGGCGACCAGGCTTGTACACCCAAGGCCATCTCCGGGAAGTTTAAATAGAGTAGGGTTTTCTTCAACGATACTCAGAACGTGTTGACGCTCGAGTTCGTTCAACCCGTCCAATCGCAGTGCCGTCATCACTGCTGCAACGCGATCGTGCGGTGGGTCGGCGGTGTCATCCGTCGAGTCATTATCACTGCAGCCTACGTCGCAGAATTCGAATGGGAGTATCTCTTGGGGAGATACCTCAATGTCTATGTCGTGATTTAAGGTGTTTATCGCGAGCACGTGACATACGCCGTTCTTTTGACGGACCAACGCATCCCCGATGTAAAGGCCGTCCTCTGTCACAATCCGTGGCAGGTATCCTTCCCTCACCCCGGAGTTGGTCACAGGGATAGCCAGTGGTCTACGCGTTCGTGCCCGGATGGTTAATATTTTCTTCGAGGGTGAGTTATTATTTGACCGGAGGTGTTCAGTGTCGGAAGTCACGAAGTGACGCGGTCGTATAGGATCACTTGCCAGTACGAGTGCGTTGTGGTGAAAGGATAGTTCTGCTTTTTCGCGACGGAAAAAGGGCTTACCGAGTAGGCCATTGCTTTCCGTCGCGAACTCCGAAACCACGTGGAAAGTGTGGCTTACACCGTTAATTGTTAGGTTAACGGTGCCCAAGGTGCACGACTTCTCATTCGAAGGGCCTGTAAATTCACGCAACTTCGCGGGGTCATAACTTATGTCCCCTCGAAGGGCGCCAATTTTAATAAAATTGAGGGCGGAACCCGTATCGCAGTAAAAATTTTCAATTTTATTTCTGAGTTCGGGCGCTGACAATTTTATTACGGGGGACTCTACTTCGTCCTCCGTTTCCGACGGTGAGTTCGGTCGCTCATCGCCCGATCCGAGTCCTTCTTGAGGCTCTACTTCCGCTGGTCTCTGAACCTCACACCTGAATTTCCGGCTTGGGTGCTCGTCGCGCGCGGGCAGGTTTGGCTCGCCGCATCCCCGCGACGAGCCCCCTTGGAGTTTAAAGGCTCCGGGCTTGTCGCGCGCGGTGACTCGTCCCGACGCACGGGTGGTATGTCCCGTCCTGCGTCGGAGAGTCGGCGCTTCATCCTGACCCACGGGCAACAGTCGCAGCCACTTATTCGAGCACAACAATAGCGTTGGTTGCAGCCGTCGCTCGATTCCGGGCTAGGCGTGGCCCACTTATTCCAGGGGCAGCAAGCGCAGCCAGAACCGCGACCACAGCACCACCGCTTTTCGCAGGCCCTCCTCCCTTCCCGAGGGTTGGGACTGGGGGACCTCGCGGGTGGCGACTCCCACTTCCTAAGAATCCCGGCCGGCTTAGGACGTTCTGGGCTCCATTGCTGAGGGCGTGGAGGTGTCGATTCCCGACGGTTGCGGGGTGAGGGGGAGCGCGATTGCGATCTTTTCGGCTCGCCTTGTGCAATTAACGCGAGGGTATCGCGATTCAATGACCGGGATCCGTCGATCCTTTTTTGTTCGTGGGTATCGTATGACGACCCACAGTCCGAGATTCGCTCCGCGAGTTCAACCGCGTCTTTTAGAGTTTTAGGTGCCGCCACGACTAGCAACTCCGCTAGGCGTGTTGGCAGGGCCCGCTGAAAGGACCTGACCGCGGTCTTCGCGATGGGGTCAATCGGATCCGTCGGAATATCGTAACCATAGTCCGACTTCCATGCGTTGCGTGCCAACCCTGCAAGCGCTTTGGTACGGTTATACAATTCCCGTACCGTTTCGCCCTGGTTTAAGCGCAGTCGCATGAAATCGGACATACAGTCGTCATAATTCCGCGAACGAGAAAGCCCTTCTTTTAGGACGGATGTTAGCTGAGGGATTGACGCGATAGTTTCCCCCTGGACACAGAGACGTGCCTCCCCTCGCAATTTGTTTAATACTCCGACTATAAATTCTGGTTCCCTCGCCGGCTCGATAAACGCCGCTGCGTTCGCGATATTTTGGAGGAAGTCTCGCAACGATGCGGGACTTCCGTCGAAATCGGGAATACCCGCCAAGCGGGTCGAGAGATTCATGCCGCTGATGACGGCAGACATATGTTCGATCGAGGTGGACATTATTTGGGACATGTCCCCTGGCAAGGTTGGGTTTGCCATGATCGGTCGCAAAGGGATTTCGACAGCCAATGGGGCGGTAATTTAAATTCAATATAAATGAGGGAATATAAATTTAGTTACGATTTTTTTATTTTTTTGAAAAATTTGGAAATTTAGAAATATATAGTATTGAGAGAAATTCAAGAATTAATCCGAACACGGAGGGAACACTGTATTTCGGAAACCTTACAATTACACGAACAGGTGGAGATTCTGGATTCACCAATCCTCTCAGAGAACCATCAGTAGCAGTATCCCACCGCTGCCACCAATTTGTTACGTACCGAACGGTACCCCGGGTTTCCCGAGTGAAATATTATTTTGTGGGCTGCTCTGCTCGTCCCATACGGGCCCGAGTTCTCTGGGAGGATAAAGGGGAGGATGCCAGAATACTTTAATGCTTCCGATTATAACGGGATTTATTATTTATTAATAATAGCCGACTTACAATTTGTTGATCCCTGAACGAGTAAAAACACACACACACCACACACATACACACTCACTAATTTTAACAATATAGAACTGGTAGATTCGATACACAGTGATTGAACGGCGCGGCTTGAGTTGTTTGCAATTTGATTGAGTGAAATTAGATTTAATAATTAATGCGTCTCTATCGCGTCGGTGTCGACTACGCACAAGTCTGACAATCCTGTGCAACCACCTTTGCACCGGGTTCACTAGGGGATACTATCCACCTCCCAAACGCAAGGGAATTATGGTTGCCGCGGAATGCTTCGTGCGCGAGTGGGAATCCGTGCACAGGAAATAACCCCGTGGACGCGGTACTCGCGAGACCGATTTGACGACCGAAGACTGACGGACGCGAACCCGTGAAGACGCGGGGGTCGGGGATCGCGACTTGCTTTCGACCGGAGTTGTACCCCAACACCAGGTTACTTCCGTGGCTAGATGGGAACTAAAAATCTTCACCGCCACCGGACCGATGTTAGCTCGGTAGCTATCACTCCGGTGGGGTTTTTTTTGACAACGTCCACGGAAAGTTGCTCGCTCCCTAAGTGGTCGCTCCGGTGGGGGTTTTTGACAACGTCCACGGAAAGCAGCTCGCTCGCGAAGTCCCACGGTCGAACTCCGCGGATCAGGCGATGCTTGATCAGCGGAATTCGATCGGGCACATCCGGTCTCCACACCCGACACCGCGCAGAAACACGGGGCGACGAAGTCGTTGGTAAAATAATGAAAGTTATACCCGTTAATAAAAACCCAATTATTGATATTACTAAATAAAACATTAAAAGTTTACGGAGACGTGACAATATGAAGTATAAAACTAAATATCTTGGATCACTACAAAATATTTGGTAGTGATCCGAGATATTTAGATTTGTTTCATCGATACTGACCTTGAATGCCCTTGAACGACTTTGACGCCCTAATTTTTTTATGCGGGTTGAGGTGTTCCCCAAGATGGTTGAAAAAAAATGTACCATTCCATTTGAAAAAGTGAAGTTGACCTTGACGTAGCTTCAGCGCCTCCACCGATAAAAAAATAGGGTGGTCCAGTATGGCGGCCTTCTCGAAAATTGAAACTTCCCGTGCGGAAATTGAGTTGGGGCTGCGATCGGGCCCCAAAAATATTCCCCTAACTTTATTAGGGCCCTAATCTGGAAGCCACATGAGGGCCGTTAGCGGCCGGTCACACTTTGTCAACAAGGGCCATTAGAGGCGCAACGACCGGGGCCTTATAAGTTGCCTCAATGGCGCCTCATCAAAACCATTTTAGCGCCCTGAAAATGCCTCAACGGCGCCTCATCATAACCATTTCAGCGCCATAAAATATCCGTATCAGTGGATATACGTGTATGTTAAATGCGTCAGGGTATATCTGTATTTGTTTTTATGTAATTGTTCATGTGCATAGGTGTGGGCGTGAGTACATGTGTATGTATGTGTGCGCGCGTAGAAATGTGATTGCGTATTTGCATGTGAGCCTTTATGACAAACTGCCATGACAAAATTAATACAAAAAATAATCCATTCTAAGGAATGGATGTGTAGTAGAAATAAAAAAAATATATGGGACTACTGAATCACTAGAATCTATTTCCATTGAGGAAAAGATCGGGAAAACAAAGACCAATTTATTTACTTATCCTACACAGTCAAATAATGTTTATGAATGGGAAATATCAGCGAAGTCTTCAGAAGAAATAATTTTCCCTATGATGAGTATTGAGCGGAAATTAGTTGCTATAAAAATGTCGAGAAAACCGGTTGGGACTGTTCACACTTATGCGCTAGCATTACTCCATGTATAAGTGAAACCATGAGTAATTGTTTGTATCTATGTAAAAGGTTTCTTTAATTTGATAAATAAATACTGTCTGATGTTTGTCTGCATATTTGTGTTCATCGTTGGTTTTTTATTTGCTAATGCCCTTACGCTTTTTTCCCAATTTGCGTTCGATAATATTATTCGATCGATGTATATAATCGATTTGAATAATTGAAATACCATCAACCATGTAGCCTAAGCTATTTATACTGGTTTATCGCTATAATAGTCAGATCTGGGCCTATTGTGGAGATCCCTACTTGTTTATCTCTATACTGGCCAAGTCTGGGCCTATTGTGGAAATCCCTACAGGTTTATCCCTATAATGGCCAAGTCTGGGCCCATTGTGGAAATCCCTACTAGGGAACGTACTAGGAAAGCCCTGAAAGGCCCTTATTTTTATTAGGGATGCCTTTTCAGTTTTCCGCACGGGTAGACCACAAAAATCTTCGAAACGCGTGGACAACATCATTAAAAGAAAGTGCGTCATAGATCCTCGAAAAACTGCAGCAATAATTTCGCGAGAATTACGCAGTGAAAATCTTGCTGATATCAGTCGGAGTACGGTATCCCGACGTCTGAAGGCTGTGGGATTGA
>OX101786.1:2701375-2707074 GCA_944452715.1 Ophion slaviceki | reverse complement strand
ATATATATATATATATATATATATATATATATATATGGAAAAATCATCGCCACGGCCTACGGATATATAATTCGCGTAATAATTCCGGCGAGCTATTTTCCGTCTTTGCTGAAACTTCTTCTCGCTCCTCGTTCGAGCCGAGACTTTACGATTATTGCAGAAACGCGCGCGCGCGCGCGCGTGTGTGTGTGTGTATATGCCCGTATACATATAGATATACAGCGCATTAAAAGTTTGATGGGCGTATCCAACGACATTTTGCAAAGAAAAGTATGCGAGATTCTTTCTTACAGCTTTGAACATTAGGTACCATAATAATTCAATGGATGCAAATACAAATTCACTATCGCTATATATACACACCTATATATACATATATAGAACTTGTCTTAATTGCATAAATCCAACGACGAAAGAGGAGGAAGAATAAATAGCGATGTGTGTTCATATATTTCAATACGGTATAATGATTCAATGCATATACACGTGTGTGTGTATATATATATATATACAGGGTCACAAGGTGTCCCTCTTATCTCTGCCACCCGAAATAACTCGGTAATTATCGACGTCACAAAAAAATGTTCCAGAAAAATGTTGTACGGTGTGAAGGGGACCAGCCCCTCAAACCGCAAAAAACACATTAGGCGGTCAATGTCGTTCAAGGTTATTCAAGGTCAGTATCGATGATACAGATTTAAATATCTCGGATCCCTACCAAATATTTGGTAGTGATCCGAGATATTTAGATTTGTATTTCATTTTAATAGGTGACCTTGAATGACCTTGAACGACTTTGACCCCTCTAATGTTTTTTTATGTGGCTTGAGATGCTCCACAAGATGGTTGAAAGAAATGTACCATTCCGTTTAAAAAGTCGAGGTGACCTTCACTATGCGTTAGCGCCTCCACCGAAATAAAAAAATGGTCGCATTTGATGGCCCCTTTCACACTGTCCAACTTTTGGCTGGAACATTTTTTTGTGACGTCGGTAATTAGCGAGTTATTTCGGGTGGCAGAGATAAGAGGGACACCCTGTATTTGCCATCATCGTATGTTCTTATACAGTAGGAGGGGACAATTATGAGTTCTATTTTTTTCCCTTTTCTTACCATCCAATTATCTTCCTTAATGACAAGAAAAAAATTGTCGCGGAAACTGCGAGCGGTCAAAAAATATTGAGAAGTGTCTCAAGCCTCCCAAAAATTGAAATATTCATTAGAAAATCGATTTTTTTCGTGCATTTCTCACCCATGAATTTTACGCTTTATAATTTTTATAATTTATGCATTTCATTTTTCTATGATTAAAATAATTTATTATAATAATTTGTAACAAACACCCATTAGACGATATGTGTTATTATGTATTATTATGTTTTATTGTGACATGGCCTGGCTCGTCACAGAGTATAGCTACGATTGGTCCGCAGTTTGACTAACGAGATCAACTGTGGGACGCATTTCGATGCGCGGAAAACAGCTGCCATTTAAGTTGTATGAATAAAACGACCTATCATTTTCTTTACGGACAAAAGCTTTCGAGAATTATTTTGTGAGAACAAAGATTATAATTCTTGAATTCGTGGGAGATAAATTTGAAAAATCTGTTTGTAAAGAATAACGTATTAATGGTTTGGACATTTGACTAAGCGTCAAATTCATGAGTGAGAAGATTTTTTGAAAATTGGCGAAAATTGTAAATTTTAAAGCTCTTGAGCGACCACTGAATATTCATTGGCAGGCTAGAGCTTTCGTGAGATTAATTAAAAAATTCATGGGTGAGAAGTGGACGAAAAAAAACCGATTTTTTAATGAAAATTTGAATTTTTGGGAGGCTTGAGCGGCCTCTAAACATTTTTGACGGCTCGCAGCTTTCGCCACAATTTTTGTTTTCTTTAAAGAAGATAATTGGATGGTGATAAAAAGGGAAAAACATAAAGCTCAAAATTGTGCCATCCTATTATACAGTCATACAGAGGGTAGCCCTAATAGTGACGTTCAAAAGGTAAATCCAGACGCCACGTATCGATACATATTCGAATCACCCTTATATATGTTCTACGATCTTTTTTGCTTATCGAGAAAAAAAGCATCTTTTTATTTTTCCCTTTTGTGTATGTACTTCTGTCGCAATTTTTGTTGGCTCGTGTTATCGTTACGAAGCGCACTGTTGAGCAATAAATAAATAACCAATTGAATACTAACGTTAATGTCTTAGATTTTAATTAATTAAAAAAAAAAAGTTTGAACGGTTCAGTCACTAAAGTTCAGATGAGAAAAAGACATACTTGGACTAGTCGAAATGACTCTCAATTGCTTTTAACAACTTCTAAGAGGAGAGTACCTACATGCACAAAAGGGAGGAAAAATTAAAAGCTAATAAAACGTTGCAAATAGAAAAATATTATTTTTTCCACTTTTGAAATTTCATCACAAAGCCCTTAGTTCTCGAATTACGATAATTAAATCATCTGTTTTTTTTACCGGAGACAAGTGAAGAAAAAAATTCAAAAAAAATCGGAAAAACTTCTCCCGAACTCAACGAAAACCGATTCCACTTTTCACTATCTTGAGGTTTTCCCCGAACCGTAATCGTTTTCGTGTTACACGTTATTTTTCAAAATTTCTCTTTTTTTAATCAAAATATCATTAGAAAAAAACATCGTACGAAGCTTTAAAAAAAAACAAAATTGAAGCTTGAGCTTCCCCTTTTATGATTCCGGTGAACGAAATGCATTGAAAAAATATTGTCTGTAAACGGGGTCCCCCAGAAAACGAACAAAAAAGGCGAAAAATTGTCGTTTTCAAAAAGGGTACTAGTCGTAAAAAAATAGTATAAAAATTTCAAAAAAATTGGTATGAAGCTGAATTCCTACTCTTTACAATGCCGTTTATTAAATTTATTTATGCCAACTACCGGCGAATTGGCATAAAAAATCGTGTTGGAACTTTTTTCAATTTTTGTCTGGAAACTTTTCGCTGGTAGTGCATATATACAAGGTAATACAAATATATATATATATATATATATATATATATATATATATATATATATATATATTTGCTGCATAAATTCTATAAAGAACGAATAAAAATAACAATGTGTGTTTTCACATATATATATATATATATATATATTTTAATGCATGTGCTTAAAAAATATACAGCATAAATTAATCCTCGAATTCGATTAACTTATCGAGCTAACGACGAACATGTCAAAAATTAAACAAGTGCTTCTTTCATTCACGCACGTTTCGATCGTGCTGCTTCTTTCAGTGGATCGTGGCACCGAAATTGCTGGTAACAATTGTTTCGTTTCAACTTAATTTTTTTTTTCACTTTGGTGCTTACTTCTCTCAACCTTTTGTTTTTATTTCAAGGAATGAAAGAAAGAAAGTTTTTATTTCAAGAAATGAAAAGAAATTTCAAGGAATGTTCTTTATGGCAATTTGAGAGTACTTGAGTCTCGATATTTTGTATTTTTGTATAATTTAAATACTTTCTAGTATTGAGAGGGAAGAAAAATAGAGTTTATGCTCCCGGTACAGGTGGAGGCGCATGCGAAGTGCGAGAAAAGATTGGTCGTAACGTCTTCGAGTTATATTCGCAGTCATTTAGAGCGCCATCTGTCGCTTTCTGGATCGAGAAAATTCATAAAATATTTACGAGACGAGTGCTCGACGTTAAGTATCCGCGGCAACGATGTGCAGTGCAGAAAGAGAGATCTCCGTTCGGCGAAGCGATTTACACGAATTATTCGTCAAATTTGTTGAATCCTAGAGAACAAGTAAAAGTGGTTTTTTTTGTTTGTTTTTTGTTTTACTTTCCCGAGATCTCCGATCGTTGCGGCAAAGAAGATCTTAAGATATGATAATAAGACTTTAAGAAAATTAATCCTCTCATCACAGTCTTGACGAATTTTAATTATTTTTTGCCATCTCTTAATTGTCTCAGGGAAAATTGATATTTTCCTACTTTCGGTTTGATTTTCATTAATTATTTTCTTCTTCAATCATTTTGATCAGAAATTAATTTTATCCTTTTTATTAATTTATTTAATTTATCACAGTCTAATTAAAATTACTATATTCTTCTGTCCATTATTTTCATTCAATTCGATCTCGGGGCATGACAGTTTTTGGATCGTTTTTTTTTTTCATGCTGGTTTAGACAGCTAGGGTGATTAGGAAAAAAAATGTACTTTCAGTATGATGACAAAACATTCGTGTGGCCTGATACTTTTTGGAAATTTTTAAAATTACACAAATCGCGAGCTGTAGGGAAAAGGTTCGATTTTCGATTACAAAAGACACCTCTATTCGTTTGTTATTAAAAAAAGATAAACCGATGAAAAAATCACGTGGAAAGTGTTATAAACTGTGCTAAAATTTGAAGTGAATCGGACAAATCACAGCGGTCAATTTTTTGAACTTTACCAAAAGCATTGCCGCAAATTAAAATAAAGGCCCCACGCTATAAAAATACGTAATAGAAAATCGTAATTGAAGGGTGTTCTCACTATAGACGCTAAAAGAGACTATTTTCATGATTTTTTCTTTCATAGGCGTATAGATATTGATATAAAAATTGTTACACTTAATAAATACACTTCCGAAATACATTAAAAAAATTATTTATTTATTTAAGTCCCTATTTATAGACGAAAATGGTGGTTAAAAAAATGTCCTAAAATGGATCATCCGAAACAAAAAAATTTAACGATTTTAGATTCAGTACGTTAATGGCTATAACGCATTTCATACGATTTTTGATAGATGCAAAAATAACAAAATGGCGGACATTTTTCGAAAAAAACGCGTTTTTCACCGTTTTTGGCAACAAAAAATGGTAAACATCAAAATAAAAAAAAACCCTTGAAACACGCTATAGCAATAGTTGTAAAGAATATGTGGTTAAAATTTCGTAAGGATCGGTTCGGTAGTGTCGAAGATCAACAAGCCGTCGAAAAACTTTGTTTCGAGAAAAAAGCGTTTACAGTTTGTTTGGGTTACATGAAAGCATCAAAAATATATTTTTATGTATTTCGAAAGTGTATTTATGAAGTGTAACAACTTTTATATCAATATCTATAATATAAACCTATGAAAAAAAAATTCAAGAAAATAGCCTTTTTTATCGTCTAAAGTGCGAAGACCTCTTAAACAATTTCGTACTCTACAGTATTCGTATTAACTCTACATTTTTTATGTTTGAGGGGTAAACATAAAAAAGGTTCTTTCTAATCCTCTATTCTCCATGTCGATTTCTCAATTTCTCACCAAGTTGCCAAAAATTTTTTTTATCGTTCTCTATTTTTTTTATATTTATTATATCCACCCCGAGTTGTCGCGCAGCCTCCGAAAGAATGAAGTGTGTGTCTGACACCGTCCGCTCTTTATCCACTTCGTGTTTCGCTTAGAACGGCCCGCGCGGGCAAATGGGGATGAGAACCGAGAGCGTCGGGACGCGGGTCGTCGCAAGTACGCTTTCCGTTACGCTCTCGATGTTATTGAGCCATTAACATTCCCCGATACACATAAATAAATATATATATATATAAGAGTGGAACACTTCTAGCGCTGTAATTCTCTATACTTTTCATGGCCGCGTGTATAAAAGCGAGAAGTTGCGAGTGAGTATCAAACCTTACAACTATTTACATCACGATATATATATATATATATATATATATAT
>OX101786.1:2656375-2696375 GCA_944452715.1 Ophion slaviceki | reverse complement strand
GATGCTTGAGTGAATATAAATGATCATCATATGTATATGATAATTATTTATTTTTACTTGAGCATCAATCAATATGTGTGTGTGTGTAGATATATATATATATATATATATATATATATATATATATACGTATATTTGGATCGACGATTTCGTAATATCTGACAGACCATGCAATTTTGCGTACTAGACTCGCATTTTTTCTCGGATTCTGCGACACTAATGTTCAAGAATTCCACGTCCAACGTATCGTTAACTCCTCCGAATAATCACAATGATCTGGGTCGTTTACTTCGGTTGGGGAAAAAGTAAAGTGAAAAAAAAAAACGCCAAACCATGAGGAAAAAATTAAAAGTGCGAAATAATGTTACGGTAGTAAGAGGCGCGCGGGTTGACCGCGAGGCAGCAGCGCAGGTGTTGCAGTAAAGAAATATCGAAGGAAACACGCGGCGGTTCGCGGGGTGCTGTTCGGGACGCAAAAAGTTCTCAATGCGTCTTTTGTACCGGCGATTCGAGGTATCTCTTATGGTTACAGGTTTTTTTTATTTATTTTTTTTTATTGCCATTATTACTAGCGGGTACGGCCGCGTGACGCACTACCAGCGATTGTTTTGTTGTATATTTAAGCCGAACGGGCAATATAAGTGCAGGAAGACCGTTGTTGGGACGAAAGAACGAGCGACGAACAACAATGATGGGGCGAGAGAGAGAGAGAGAGAGAGAGAGAGAATGCTCGGTGGGGCTTGCTGGTATCACGTAACGATCGAGGAACTCCTGCAGGGCGTCAGAAAACGATAACCATGTGCCAGAGACCAACGGATAGTTGTAGATAGACTAGCTATGGAAATCAGATTTATACATATATATATATATATACAGTAGCGTGCAAAAGTTTCGGGCCACCCTATTTTTCGCGGATATTGCATAAAAATACGATGGTACGGGAAATACAAACGAGTGATGACACTTATAATTGACGTCGAGATGCCTGATATTTAAAAAAAATGTGGTATAAACAGTAATATCACTCTTCAACAATGAATTATCCAACAGTTTTTACTTAATGACTGTGCAAAAGTATTGGGCCATATAGTATTGCGTATGAAAACAAAAAACAAAACATTATAAAAATAACAAAACATGGTTTAGTTTTCTCTCTAGAGTCAATACTTCCTTGCCATGCCCTTACCAGCGATTACAGCAGCACATCGTCGGGGTATAGACGCAATTAATTACGAGATGCGATCTTCCCATATAGGGTCGCCTGTCGTAACAAAAATACCAGCATTCAGCCATTAAACGGTTTGCTGATAATCGGCCAATAATTCGTCGACCAGCATTGGGGTAGTGTAGGCGGATGAACGGCTTGCCAGATCTATGCCAGCCATTCGTGGGCCAATACTACCTCACCGATAATATGGCGATCAGCATTGGGGTATCGTAGGCGGATGAACGGCTTGCCAGATCTATTCCAGCCATTGATGGTTTGTTTTTGGGCGTTTTGCAAATGCAGGTTCCCATATAGGGTCGCCTGTCGTAACAAAAATGCCAGCATTCAGCCATTAAACGGTTTGCTGATAATCGGCCAATAATTCGTCGACCAGCATTGGGGTACTGTAGGCGGATGAACGGCTTGCCAGATCTATGCCAGCCATTCGTGGGCCAATACTATCGCACCGATAATATGGCAATCAGCATTGGGGTATCGTAGGCGGATGAACGGCTTGCCAGATCTATGCCAGCCATTGGTGGGCCAATACCATCGCACCGATAATATGGCGATCAGCATTGGGGTATCGTAGGCGGATGAACGGCTTGCCAGATCTATTCCACCCATTGATGGTTTGTTTTTGGGCGTTTTGCAAATGCAGGTCGTTAAACTGTAACACGTAAAAACAAGGGATAAGGTTTCGAAAAGCATATCCTATTGATGAAGCTGAAATTTTGCACCGACCTTCTTTTCAATATTTTAAGAGAACCTTTAAAAGGATATTGGCGACTAGCAATAGTTTTCGATATATCGGATATTGAAAGTTATTTATTTTACTGCGCTTCTACTATATTAAATAAATCCAAACAAAGCCATCCCACATGGCAAGTGATATGCACATACGGGCGAGCACTGTTTGCCAGGAAGCAGCGCGGCCGGAGGAGTGGGGGGTATCTATGGGGTATATAGATATACTCGTATGGCGTGAAATAATAAACTTTACAATGCGATGTATGGAAAATTATTGCTAGTCGTCAAAAATCCGTTAACGGTTTCTCTTAGGATAATGAGAGGAAGTTCGGTGCAAAATTTCAGCTCGATCAGAGGAGTATGCTTTTCGGAACTTCACCCAAAACGAGCGAGTTATTTTTACAGCCTAAATGGACCAAAAAACTGTCGGTAAACTTTAATGTCACGAATAAAATTATCGGCATAAAAGTAAGCAACGAACAAACGATGGGTTCTGTAAGTGTTAAAATGGCTAAGTGGGTAGGGCGCTCGACACTAGAACGAAAGGCGCAGGTTCGATCCCGATGAAAGGTAAAAATTTGAACAATGCAGAAACTGTTTTTAATGCAATTATTCTATGTACATAGACATAAGTAAAGCATAAGAAAACAAAAAAGATACTACTAAAATTTTTATATTCATAATTTGTCAATTTTTTGTTTTTCATTCCCGGCAGAAGATCCGGCAGCCGTTGCTGGGCCAATATGGGCGTATGATAGTTGGCCCAGTCTTAGCAGCCATTCCTGGTTTACCATTACCAACCATGCATGGTGCGGATCTGGCCCGTTTGTATAGCCATTACCGCGCCATCGTTTGTTCTCTGGCAACCAGTCGTGGGCCATTACTGTGCCGATTGTAAAACCCTATTTGGGTTGTTAAACTCTAACACGTAAAAACAAGGGATAAGGTTTCGAAAAGCATATCCCACTGATGAAGCTGAAATTTTGCACCGGCCTTCTTTTCAATATTTTAAGAGAACCTTTAAAAGGATATTGGCGACTAGCAATAGTTTTCGATATATCGTATATTGAAAATTATTTATTGTACTGCGCTTCTACTATATTAAATAAACCCAAACAAAGCCATCCCACATGGCAAGTGATATGCACATACGGGCGAGCACTGTTTGCCAGGAAGCAGCGTGGCCGGAGGAGTGGGGGGTGTCTATCGGATAAATAGATATACTCGTATGGCGTGAAATAATAAACTTTGCAATGCGATATATGGAAAACTATTGCTAGTCGTTAAAAATCCGTTAACGGTTTCTCTTAGGATAATGAGAGGAAGTTCGGTGCAAATTTTCAGCTCGGTCAGAGGAGTATGCTTTTCGGAACTTCACCCAAAACGAGCGAGTTATTTTTACAGCCTAAATGGACCAAAAAAATTGTCGGTAAACTTTAATGTCACGAATAAAATTATCGGCATCAAAGTAAGAAACGAACAAACGATGGATTCTGTATGTGTTAGAATGGCTAAGTGGGTAGAGCGCTCGACACTAAAACGAAAGGCGCAGGTTCGATCCCGATGAAAGGTAAAAACTTGAACAATGCAGAAAGCGTTTCTAATGGAATTATTCTATGTACATGGACATAAGTAAAGCAGAAGAAAACAAAAAAGATACTACTAGAATTTTTATATTCATAATTTGTCAATTTTTTGTTTTTCATTTCCGGCAGAAGATCCGGCAGCTGTTGCTGGGCCAATATGGGCGTATGATAGTTGGCCCAGTCTTAGCAGCCATTCATGGTTTACCATTACCAACCATGCATGGTGCGGATCTGGCCCGTTTGTGTAGCCATTACCGCGCCATCGTTTGTTCTCTGGCAACCAGTCGTGGGCCATTACTGTGCCGATTGTAAAACCCTATTTGGGATTGTGGAATCTTTTTCCACTCACATTGCAAATGATCACATAATTCCGTCTTGTCGGAGTGATTCTTCGTTCCAACGCGAACCTTGAGCTTTTGCCACAAATGTTCAATCGGATTTAAATCCGGTGACTGCGAGGGCCAGTCGAGAAGGCGCACTTTTCGGCTTTCAAGGAAATTCTTCACAAGACGCGAAGCATGTTTGGGATCATTGCCGTGTTGAAATATCCACCCATTCGGCATATTTTCCTTTGCAAATGGAAGCATATGGTCTTGCAATATATTTCGATACATTATAGCGTCCATATTGCCTTGGATTTCTATTAGCGGACCAATACCGTTATCAGAAAATGCTCCCCAAACTTTAACATATCCGCCACCGTGTTTCACAGTTGGAATTTAATATCGTACATCGTATCTGGTACCTGCTGGACGTCTTACGTACTTGCGACCATCACTTCCGAACAATTGAAATTTGGATTCGTCGGAAAAAAAGAACTTTCCGCCAATTCGATACTGTCCAATGTTGATATTTTTTGGCAAAATTCAATCTAGCCTTCTTATTCTTTGTGCTAATGAGTGGTTTCTTTACACCGACGTGCCCAATCAATCCCACAGCCTTCAGACGTCGGGATACCGTACTCCGACTGATATCAGCAAGATTTTCACTGCGTCATTCTCGCGAAATTATTGCTGCAGTTTTTCGCGGATCTATGACGCACTTTCTTTTAATGATTTTGTCCACGCGTTTTGAAGTTTTTCGTGGTCTACCGCTTCGACTTTTACCACACTTCGAATTTGTTGATTTATATTTCGCAATAATACGGTTTACAGTGCTTTTCCCAATAGAAAGGGTATAAAATCACGTGCGAATTTAACAATTTTTTTTTATCGTTTGAAAAAGTGATTACACTCGTAAAATGAATTACACATCTATTTAGTATGAATATCAAGCTGTGAGAAAAAATATATTTTTTTTTCGATGCACAAAATGGCCGACTGCTAATACTTTCTTTTCTTGTCATTTTTTAGGCGCTCCGTGGCGTGACATTTAGCAACCACAATTTTTTATCTACAACAAAAAACGAAAATTCTCGTCAATCTACATTAGAATACCTAGAGAAGTACGTACGGAATTTAAAAAATATTGTTTTATTCAAAAGTTGTAGGTATTTGAACTTAAGAAATGAATTTTCAGTGAAAAATTTCGTCATAACTGCTCATAAAATAAAAAGTTTTCGATTAATCAGATATTCCGTACGTACTTCTCTACGAAATGCAATTAGGAACATGACTTTTAAATTTGAAGTAAATTGAGTGAAAATTGTTGAAGTTATTTGTCACGCCAATTGGAAAAATGCTGTTTCGAGAAGTTTCCAGTAGTCGGCCATTTTGTACATAGAAAAAAAACATATTTTTCTAACTGAAGAAGTCAGATGTGTAATTAATTTTACGAGTGAATCACTTTTCCATACGAAAAAAAATTCTAAATTCGCACATGATATTATACTCGTTACTGTGGCCTAACACCTCAAACTTTTTTTCCCGCGAATCGTTAACTTGGAGGACCAGCTGATCCTTCAAACGACCTCCGTATAAATTCACGTACATCAATTCAAAGGTGATTTTGAAGAGATCAAACTTTACGTATTTTAAATATGGCGATGATGGGTTACTGAATCTAAATGAAATGGTTCAATGGGTCAAGTTCAAGTGTCTCAAAAATTGCTCCTTTCTTACATATATATATTACATGCTCGGCCATTATTCTGTCCGGTGATCGAGCATTGCTATCTTGGTTATGATTACGAATGACTCGCAACAGGCGGCCGCGTGAACACGAAGGACAGTTTTATTAATTTTCCAGGATCTGTGGATCCGTGATCCTTGGTCCAGTTACGCATTTTATATGCGAGCTGTGCTCTTAATGCTTCCTACTTAGTATTGCGGTTGCCTCGGGAGTGAGTCTCGGAAGGCGACGGATAATTGCCGTATCCGTGTGTGTGTGTGTGTGTGTGTGTGTGTGTGTGCAGAAGAAAATCGTCTGGATTTATGTCCCTCTTAAATCCACTGAGAGCGTCAAGAGAGAAAGAAATAGAGAAAGAGACGAAGTGTGTGTATGTGTGTGTGTGTGTGAGAGAGAGAGAGAGAGAGAGAGAGAGAGAGAGAGAGGGAGAGAGAGAGAGGGAGAAAGAGAAAGAGAGAGTGACTGGAATAGAGAAAAAGAGAGGCAATTAGAAAAACCGATGGACGGAAAAAGAGAAAATAAGCGGAAAAAAAAGAAAGGGAAAAGTTAAGGAGAGAGACAGAAAAAAAATAAAAATAGCAGACAAAGAGAGAATGGGAAAAGTTGCGGATAGAGGGAGAAGAGAGAGAGAGAACGTCACGTGAGTTACACCCTGTTACAATGTGACGTAAAACTATTACTATGTCTCTGAATTATTTACCTTACGTTCATTACTCACAAGTACACACATGCACCGACAAATATATATATATATACTCTGACATGACCTGTACATATCTATAAATATAACGTACAGAAGGACGTGTTTACGAGTCGACACGGTGTTTATAACGATCGACCAGGATCTCCCAGCAGCAGTTGCTGATCCCGTGCGTCCGTGAAATCCTTCGACAGTATAATGTACAAACACGGGATGTTAAAACGTAACATTTTACTGCATAACGCGCGCCGCAACTATAAATCATTCGTTCGCTGTTCTCGTTATCACGAGGCTGTGGCTTCTTTCGGCCCCCACTCCTTTGCTCCTTTTACTCTCTCCTCTTTGTCTCGCTCGTCTTTAATCGTCTCCTTTCAGGCAGAGATGACCGAGACGTAGATATGTCCAGTCTGTAATTAGAGCGAGAGCGAGAGAGAGAAAGAGTGCACGATAGTACAGTTGATGACGGTGCCGCGTGGAGCGTCAAAACGGGAGGGGATTGCGAAATTGCGAAAATATCAAGGGGGGTGCAATTGGATTTACGAGCGTACCGATCAGTTGTCGGTGGTGCCGAGATTAAAGTGAGGGGGAGATATGAAAGCATCCAATACCCGAAACTCTGTCAAGTCTCTTCTTACTCTCTTGAATGGGAGCTCTCTCGGCAAAAAGCGGTGAAGCTTAACGGCTATATACATGTATGCATATATCGCGTATATATAGGTAATTCCACGCCATTTCGGCTAGCCCGTGAGTCCGACCATTTTTGGTTTTCCTGATTTTTTTTTTTTGTAAAATTGTACCCCATAAAAGGAATATCCACACGAATTTTTAGATCTTTATCTCTTCTGTTTTAGGAGTTATAATTTTTCAAAAAATGTCGATTTCGGAAATTTTTGAAACGTTTAAACGCTGATAACTCCTGAACTAATTGAGATATCGACAAATTTCACAGTGTCATTTTTGTTCTATTTTGAAGCATACTTTCGTTAAAAATATTCAAGAAACGATCAAGTATCAATATCAACGTTTTCTTTGCTTCTAAATGAAAAACTATTTTTTTTAAAGATGATCACCATATTTTATTTTTTTCAAAAAATTCTCTAAAACAGAGTGACCCATTTGATGATTTTTAAGACTAGTCTCATCATGGGCCCATTTTTCCTTCTATTGTTTTCGAATTAATCATATTTTTCTTAAAAGCTTTTTATCATTGTAATCTCCAATACTGCTATTAATGATTTTGTGATTTCCTATTTGGCTTTGACAGGCCTGAAACTGTTTATTTTTTTATTTGTGCTGAATTTAACGAATTTTTTTTTTAATTCAAATTCATTTTTTTTTCGTTAAATTCAATATGGAAGTTCATATGCTGGAAGTTCAATTTAGTAAAAGTACCACGATTTTCGAGATTCAGGGCTTTAAGTTACTATTTTTCAAAAAATCATCTGCGTCTGATTTTTCGCATGCCATGTCTCCAAACGATATGAAACGACAATAACTAAGCAACTTTTTAAGTAATTGGCATGATACGAGCAGTACATTTTTTTACACCGCAGGCTATCAAAGTCAGATGATCAGATGAAAAGATAAGATCTTTTTTCATAGTTTCCTTAACATTTAAGGCGTTACCCCCACTTGTAGCGCAAAAAAGGCCTTTTTCATGATTTTTTTTAAAGAAAACTACAAAACTTTTTTAATCGATCAATATACCATCTTAAAGAACACATCTTGAAGAACTTTCAGTAATTTTTTTATTGAAAAATATTACATTGTTTAGTGGCAAATGGCCGTCAATGAAATAATGTTTTTATAAACACGGTTTGCGGTGACCAACATTGCGGCGAAGTGGATCATCTGGAAAAAAAATGCGGATGGATTTAGTCAAATATAAGTATAAACTAGTCTTTAATCGAAGGATTTTAAAAAATATTCATTTTTCACAAAATGGCGGACAGTCAAAGTTAATGGTTCGATTTTAACGAAAAAAAACGGCCGTTTTTTGGCTATAAAACGGCCATTTTTTTTCGAAAAAAAAATCGAACGATTAAAGACTACATTTTTATGTATTAAATAAGCCTGCAAAATTTCAAGAAGATCGGTTCATTAGTGTTCGAGTAATCTTAATCACCGACTTCAGAAATGCCATTTTGAGAAAAAACGCGTTTAAAGTTTCAATTTCACTTTACACGAAGTGTAAAGTTTCAGTTTATCTCAGTCAATTTTGTTCGGATCGACTTGAAATTTTCAGAACATATTCTCAGATACTTGTACTTCAAAAAAATGCAATAAAAAAAATCGATTTTTTTCAAAATCGCAAGTGGGCGTAACCCCTTAAGATTGAAAAGAGAATTTTTCTAGATAAAACAAATAAGCAAGATTGTTTTTTTTTAAACCGCGTCGAAAAAAGTTATCATTTGTAGAAATGAAATTCCAGCATATAATAGGACATGATCTGACCTATCGACAGTTGCAGGATTATCCATTCACAACAGGACACCCTGTATATATATATCAATGTATGTGTGTCTTACAAGTTATCGGAGAGTTTGCTTCTTGGGTGGCTTACCGTCTCCCCAGGGGGTGCAGCAACAGCAGCAACTCTTCCATTCTCTCTCTCTCTCTCTCTCTCTCTCTCTCTCTCTCTCTCTCGCTAACTTTTCTCTATACTTTTCTCACTGAAACGCACATAATCATATACAAGTAACCCAGACGCCGGCATATTTGTTTATTTACATTCACATTCATATATACGTATATGTAAAAGTTCATACATAGATATAATTTTTAGACGGCAACAAACTTACCACGGATGAAACGGGTGTATGCTCTCGCCTCGCTTGTATCAGTGCGATATCCTCGCGAAAAGATCTCTCATCCCGCAAGGCCCAGAAGTCTCTTCGCGAAATGTTCCAACACGCATCTATATCTTTCGTATGCATGTGTGCATGTGTGTGTCCTGCTGACTGTCGGAAGATCGCGCGCGGGCTCTCTCGGAGTAGCTAATACACGTATTGGAGGGCGCGGGGCCTCGCCTATATCGTCCGCGCAGATACCGTAACGTATTCTAATGGGATTAACCGGCTATTACCACTGAGGCAAGCACGTTCTCACCACGCAACTTTTCTACGATACACACGCACACGCGGATGTGCAACTTCGTAAGAAACGGACGATTCAATGTACACGGGTCGTATTCTATTGTGGAGGTTGATAAAGCTCTTCTGGAGCCCGAGCAGGAGAAAGAGAGAAAGAGAGAGAGAGGGGGTGAGGGTAGAGACAGGTGGATTGATTGATTGATAGTGTTCATTATGCGCAAGTGAACTCTCCGATAGTTATAAAGATAACAATGAAAGAAGAAAGAATAATCAGCAGTTAAATTGAAAAAGAGAAATCAAGATTCGACGTAAAAATTAAACAATACAAGATGCGACGAGAAAAAATATACAAATAAAATGAAACAGCAAATTGATGTACAAAATAAAATTCGTTACTGACAAACGAAATTATAAAATTGAGATTAACCGAATAAACCTAACGAAATAGCATTAGAATTATTTTTAAAGATGATTGCTTTTTAAATTTTTTTTCAAAAAATTCTCTAACATAGAGTGTTCCATTCTATGATGTTTAAGACTAGTCTCATCGTGGGCCCATTTTTCCTTCTTTTTTCGAATTAAAAATATTTGTTTCCAACAAGATTAAGATTTTCCACATTTTAATATCCAATAATGCTATTAATGATTTTGTGATTTCCAATTCGGCTTCGTCAGGCCTAAAACGGTTCATTTTTTATTTATGCTGAATTGAACGGAAAAAAAATATTTTTAATACAAAAAATATTTCGTGCTGAATTAAAAGGAAAACAATTCTCTTCAACAAAAAAGTTTTTTTTTTCGTTAAATTCAGCATAAATTAGGAGTAAACCGTTTCAGGTATGTCGAATCCGAATTGAAAATCACTAAATCATTAATAGCATGATTGGAGATTAAAATGATAAAAATCTTCTAAAAAAATTTGATTCATTAGAAAAAAAAATTGAAGGGAAAATGGGCCGACGATGAGACTAGTCTTGAACATCATAGAATGGGTCACTCTATTTTGGAGAATTTTCTTAAAAAACTAAAAAAAAGGCAATCATCTTTGAAAAAAATTATTTTCACTTGAGAAGCAAAAAAAACGTTGACATTGATAATTAATAATTTTTCTTGTATTTTTCAACGAAAGTATGCTTTAAAGTGAAAAAAAGTTGTATATCGACATTTGTCGATATATCAATTACTTCAGGCGGTATCAGCGTTTAAACGTTCCCAAAGCTTTCGAAACCGACATTTTTTGGATAATTATAACTCCTGAAAGAGGAAAGATAAAAGTCTAAAAATTGGTGTGGATACTCCTTTCATAGGGTATAATTTTACAAAACAAAAATCAGAAAAATACAAAATGGTCGGGTTATGGGCTGGGGGAAAAGGCTTGGAATATCCCATATATATATATATATATATATAATAAGATCCATCCTATCTATGTTGCTTCTTCTACACACACACACACACACACACACACACACACACACACACACACACACACACACACACACACACACACACACACACACACACACACACACACACACACACACACACACACACACACACACACACACACACACACACACACACACACACACACACACACACACACACACACACACACACACATACACACACACACACATATATATATATATATATATATGTTGAAATCGAGACTCGTCAAGGATGTATTCTACACACTTACCAGTGCTAACTTATTATTTCATCGGTAGCCTTTCTTCGAAACTCTCGATCGAGAGAATCCATCTGTTGATCGAGTCACTGATTAGATCTAAAAGATATATATATATATATATACACACATACAATATATATATATATATTGGCTGGCTTATCGTCGTCATTATCATGACAATCATCCGCGGACCGATTAACCCCGGCATTTAACCTTTATATACCTGCGATTAATTGCGATAGCCCGATAATACGCGCGCGAATATCGTCGCTCGCGCACACGCGATACGGGACGTTCCATGTTCGGAGCGCTATCCTGGGCTTATCGCCGTGAGTCCAGCCCAATTCATTGCTGGTCGCTGCGTGGCGGATCACGATGCAGTGACGTGCATCGGTGGGCTGTACGAAGGCGCGCATCTTCCGCTGTACGGACAACTCGGTGGGCTCGCACGCGCGATCGAAGCGATTTTTTTTTTTACCAAATGCTAGAGCGGGTGGGATGGATATTGGTATATTGGCCCGAGTAGAAATTGTTCTAGCCTGTCTGAGTTACGACCTAGTAACTGGCTCGCCCAGTTGAGCTCATACGAACTGACCAATGGTTGGCTCGTTATGGGCTAGTAATATTGTGAATGTTTTGTTGTCCAGCCCTTGTCTAGTCACTGCCCGTCTGATCTTGGTCGCAAATGACAAAGTGAGGTTATGCGACTAGGTATAGTTCCATCGAGCGAATGACTGATGGCTGACTAGCTAACATGAGTTTCAGATGGCTTTACAAAAGAAAAAAATTCTCAAGTGGGCACGACGCCATAACCTAGCGAACACTAGCTAACTGTGGCTGCGCGCCTTGGTTAGTCACTGCCCAGCCGAGATTGGCCACGAATGATAAAGTGTGGTTATGTGACTACGTGCAGTTCTATCGAGCGACTGGCTCATGGTTGGTTGAGGCATTACCCCCACTTGTAGCGCAAAAAAGGCCTTTTTCATGAATTTTTTTAAAGAAAACTACAAAACTTTTTTAATCGATCAATATACCATCTTAAAGAACACATCTTGAAGAACTTTCGGTAATTTTTTTATTGAAAAATATTACATTGTTTAGTGGCAAATGGCCGTCAATGAAATAATGATTTTATATACACGGTTTGCGGTGATCAACATTGCGGCGAAGTGGATCATCTGAAAAAAAAATGCGGATGGATTTAGTCAAATATAAGTATAAACTAGTCTTTAATCGAAGGATTTTAAAAAATATTCATTTTTCACAAAATGGCGGACAGTCAAAGTTAATGGTTCGATTTTAACGAAAAAAACGGCCGTTTTTGGCTATAAAACGGCCATTTTTTTTCGAAAAAAAAAATCGGTCGATCAAAGACTACATTTTTATGTATTAAATAAGCCTGCAAAATTTCAAGAAGATCGGTTCATTAGTGTTCGAGTAATCTTAGTCACCGACTTCAGAAATGCCATTTTGAGAAAAACGCGTTTAAAGTTTCAATTTCAGTTTACACGAAGAAAATATTTTTTTTTGTAAACTTGCATAGAGTCATCTATTCCAATACTCATAGAGCCATCTATTCTCAGATACTTCAAAAAAATGCAATTAAAAAAAATCGCTTTTTTTCAAAATCGCAAGTCGGCGTAACCCCTTAAGCAATTTGAGTTACAGATGACGTTGCAAATGAATAAAATCCTCAAGTCGGTATATCGCGATGACCTAGCCAACACTTCCCAACTGCGGCCGCACTAGCCCGAATAAATAATCGGACAAATACAATTTAAGGTTGTGTCATTCTATGTGATTGTCGCTCTCAATGCGAACGCAATTGAGTCATTGATCCGACAATGTTATTTACATTTGTCAATCCACCCATTTTTCAATAATCTGACATTGTGTAGTGTAACGTATGTAGACGACAAGAAAATTCAGAAATTAAACAAGTAGAATTGGCTCAGTGGACAACGTCACAACTCGTCCCGGGATCGAAACCGCGTTACGGCACAAGCGTTTGTCTGAGATAATTTAAAATTGAACCATTAATATATTTACAGCGCAAATATCATATCCCTAACTAATGAAGAACGAAGAATATCGTAAAAGGGTTCGATGATGTAAATAATGTGCAAAAAAAATCACGAAAATATAAATATATAGCCGCAAATATTTTTTATCTAATCGTCACCTAATTTATTGTTCCCAGTCGCTAGCTGAAAAAAACTAGTTTATGGCTACGTCAGAAATATAATACAGCCGTGGGATATTTCTTTCTATCTAGTCACCTTCTATTTTTTTATATTCAGTCACTAGAGGGCCAAAGCGTTACCAGGCTGGGTAGTCAATCGCTAACCCAGGTAGGAAATCAAAAGGCTGACGATGGAAACAAGCTTGTGCGAGCCTTGTTTCACCGAGCCTAAGTGAGACAGACCTGGCCCAGGTTTCATTGCATCGTTTGGAGCAGCCTGGAACCAAGACTGGCTGCTTAGCCTAAACTCAGGGTTATTTCAAGCTTCATTCAGCCGGTGAATTTTGAGGCTGAAAAATCAAGGCTGGATGCAGGCTTGTTTCAGGTTGTGATAAAATAAAATAAGTTTAAGATAATATTTTTTCTGTACTTTTATGCAAAAAAAATTTAGCAATCAATTTGTCGGGTGCGAAGGCACGAAAAACGAAAGCGAAGGAGGCAGCTCAGAACATTTAAACATATGCTCTTATCGATATTTATGAGGTACACAAAAAAGTGTATACGAAAATAAAAGTACGCAATAAAATAAAGTATTGTTTTTTAAAATATTTTTTATATATATTTTGTAACAAATAATATAACAAATAATAAATATATATAATAAATTAAATGAATTCTTTACAAATTTATTAAATTTACCCCAATGTAGAATATAGAAAACTAAAAACAGGCCTCATATAGCCTCGGGAAGAGTTTGGGAAAAGCCTGGTCATAAATGCTCGTGAAGGCTTCATTAAGGCTCGTTTTGGGTCCTGTTGTTTCGTCGTTTCAGGCTTAGTACAGGCTTTTCTACCAGCCTTTGGTCAAGCCTGTGTGCAAGAGCCTGAAACCGCGTTATCATTCAGAGGTTCAGCTAGGCCTGAAATCAGGCTGGTGCTCAGCCTAAATTAAAAAATGTGAGCCTTGTTTCAGAGCTTGGCGAGCCCTTTTTTCATCGTCAATTCCTACCTGGGAAGACGGCTAGCTAATGGCGATTCGAAACATTACTAGGTAGTGGCTAGGCGGTGATGAGTTACGTTTTCCACTCGGGGGGGTGGCGGCGGGGCCGGGTTCAAATTCCAAACTTTAAATGCTCCAACGGTTTAAAATTCCGAATTTTAATGTTCCGGAATTCAAGATAGGGCTGGGTTGAAATTCCGAACTTTGAATGATCAGAACGAGCAAAACTCCGAAAGAATACTGACCCGAACGATCAAAACTCCGAAAGACTTTTACACGAAAGACCTAAAGTCCGAAAATCTGAACACCGTCAAAATAATTCGGCTATGGATGTTTTGAAAGTTTCTAAATTTTCAATAAATCGACGAATTATTTCAAGAATTTTTTAAAATTAATATCCTTTCTTTAGCGTCTAAGGTGAGAAGACCCCTCAAACTATATATATATCTCTATATATCTCTATATATATAGAACGTTGCTCTCCCATGGGCGAGAAATTCAGAGAGGATCTATATAGCGATCACCAGCGATCTTCTCTCGTCGGAAACTGTGCCGGCACTTTCTTCGCCCACGTTTTCTCTTATGGCAAAATCGGAGCCTCATATATATATATATATCTAAACGTCTCATATCCTACATGTGGTATAATATGTGGTTCATATACAAATAATTTTTTTTTGTGCAATTTAAAAGACCCTCACCCTTAATATTTATAATAGAAACAACCGAATAATCGAATTATATGGTTTCACCTGCTAATTAAAAAAATGTATTATATTTAAAATAAAATATCGGATGTTTTTATATACATATATGAATTAATAATCGATGTAAAATAGCCATGTTAATATTTCCATTGTATATAACTGTATAATTGAAGGGAAAGATTCTTACTCTTTTTATTTATAATATAAACCTTTAACCGAACTAGACGATTCCACCTGCGCATTAAAAGAAAACTTCGATATAAAATAAAACCTCGAATATATTTATATGTGAATAGATGTAAAAGATCCTCACTCATAATTATTCACAATAAATATGCCTGAATAATCGAATTGGATGATTCCGTCTGCTGATTTAAGAAAAAAGAATAATAAATAAACCTCAGATATACTTATTTGTATAGGAAAATCAACAATCAATTATTCCATATTTTTTAATAATTCCACCTTTTTCTACTCCAAAATCGACACTCCTCACATGTCGGAATAAATACCTTTTTCGAAGCGCGCACTATGCTCCAATTTTTTGTCCCAAAAGTATCATACCTAACGATTGTCACTTCTGAACATTAGTTGGAAATATAAAAAGTTGACGAGGTTATGAATTTTCGAGTGAAAAAGTGTCACTATGTGCCTTGACCATCTTATGACTGTTAAAAATATTTTGCCATTCGATTTTTCGTCTGCCAAATCGACTTTTCGTACGTAATCTACAATATTCAAAGCAAATTCATCGCAAACATCGGACCGACAGTTTTCTCACGATTGTTTTTTTTTTCAACTGACTGGGTAGAATCGACTACTCTGAAATTATCCGGCGGTGACTAGGAAGGGTTGAGATTCATAACATATAAAACTGCATAATCGAACTAAATTATTCCTCCTGATAATAAAATAAAATAAAATAAAAAAAAAACAAACAAACCGCGATAAACTGTTCGTCTTATAAAAAAAAACCTCGACAATTTTCTTTTGCACCTTTCTCTTCAACTGCGAAGCTCACAATTCCTCACACCAATATCAAAATATCAATCTAACATCAAACTAACATCAAAATATCAGAGCCCTTTTTTCTTTTTCTTTATAAAGATACAATTTTTTTATTCTCGACGGGCGCGGGCTCAAAGTACGCGAGGTTCGTGTACGAGGGAGGCAATTCGCACGTACCGACGATGCAAGGAGTACGCGGTACGTTATCCGTCAATGATCGCCCCGTTTCACACGTGGGTGCCCCGCTTACATTTAATAAATGCTCGCTCGATCGCGGTATTTCAAAGTCCTTACGAGACGCGGTGCGCCGCCGTGAATAATTCGCGAGCGTTGCTCTTTCGTAATGATCAGACGTCCTTTTTTTCTCTCCTTTTTTATGGAATAATTATGCACGCGGATGTGTACTTTCGAAAAGAATATCAATCATTTTTATTCGCTGAACACACACACCTCTATATATATATAAATATATTTATGTAAATATATATATATATATATATATATATATATATATATATATATATATATATATATATATATATATCGATAAATATGATAATACAATTGTAATTGCATTCCGAATGCTCGATGTACCAATTATTTTTATACATCGCGCCGCATGAATATTTATGACAATAAACGTTAGAATATTATACGGTACACGTGTAACGAAATATTTTTATATTTATTTTACGATAACTATTACTGCTAATGAATGTTAATATTGAGACTCCTGAGAACGAATTATCTCGTTTCTTCTCCTCGAAAATGATAGTCTCGTGGCGGCTTGTCAAAAATGCAGGTAGACGTGTATCGTAGATCGCGCTCGTCGCTGACAAATCGCCCGTGATTAATCTTTCCAAACAAGCTGCCCGCGCTCGTTCGAATTCGAGAATGAATTTGGTATCAGGGCTGCTTTTTTCTTTTGGTTTTGGTTTTGCATGTTTTTTTTTCATTTCCTATCCTCGTGTCGTTATTCCTCGTGAGGAATTATCGGTAGGTCATTTTGTTTGGTAAACCGACCTACGTGTAATTGTGCCGGTCGCTTCTTGAGGATCCGACGACGACGAGAGACAGCGATAGAGAGAGAGAGAGAGAGAGAGAGAGAGAGAGAGAGAGACAGAGGGAGAGAGTGAGAGAGAGAGAGAGAGAGAGAGAGAGAGAGAGAGAGAGAGAGAGAGAGAGAGAGAGAGAGAGAGAGAGAATTACCGTTAAATTCCGACACGCGAGATTCACAACGAATACACTACAATGCGGGAGCTTATTGGAAATAATCGGCTCGCTTGCAAACCGAATCAATCACGAGAGTCCTGCAATTCTCGGACGAAGCTCTCCTCCGAAATCAGGCTGATGAGCGAACCCCACATATATACAAGGTGTCCCTCTTATCACTGCCACCCGAAATAACTCGGTAATTATCGACTTCACAAAAAAATGTTGCAGACAAAAGTTGTACAATGTGAAGATCAGATGCGACCAATTTTTTTTATTTCGGTGGAGACGCTGACGCAAAGTGAAGCTCACCGCCACTTTTTAAAATGGAATGGTACATTTTTTTCAACCATCTTGCGGAGCACCTCAAGTCGCATAAAAAACATTGGGGGTCAAAGTCGTTCAAGGTCATTCAAGGTCAGTATCGATGATAGAAAATCTAAATATCTCGGATCACTATCAAATATGCGGTCGCGATCCGGGACATTTAGATTTGTATTTTATTTTAATAGGTGACGTTGAACGACTTTGACCCCCTAATGGTTTTTATGCGGCTTGAGGTGCTCGACAAAATGGTGGAAAAATATGTACCGTTCCATTTAAAAAAGTGGAGGTGACCTCGACTGTGCGTCAGCGCTTCCACCGAAATAAAAAAAAAATGGTCGCATTTAATGGCCCCCTTCACACCGTACAACTTTTGGCTGGAACATTTTTTTGTGACGTTGATAATTACCGAGTTATTTCGGGTGGACGAGATAAGAGGGGCACCCTGTATATATATATATATATATATATATATATATATATATACATATTTTTATGTTTATTATTATTTGATTATTGGATTAATTTTCATTTTTCATAATTACGTAAATTCAAATTGTAATTATTTTATTTCATTATTTTATGTTAGGCACTTTTTGAACATTTATTTTATCGAATTACCCTCAACCCGTGAAGGATGAATTTTACGGACCACCCGTACCAATTAAGCGCAATAGATATATAAATATATATATATGTGAATGTAGATTTACTTATCGATTGACAGAAAACTTCTTACCTTGATACAATCGCAATATAAAACAGTCCAGCGACAACAACCAAAAAATAAGCCAAAAAAACATTTTAAAAATCAAACAAAAAAAAGCTGAAAAAAAATAGAACGACGTGGGCATCGGGAACCCGCCGGGTGCACTTTCGCAAACGTGACCGTATTTTTTAGGTCGACTGTACACACGGCGAGTCCTTAATTACACTAGTGACGGCCTCTGTTTCTATACACAAGTGTATAGAAACGCGCGTGTGTGTGTATGTAGACGACGTTTATCCTTATAGTTGGTACATGATCGGTTGAATAACGATCGAATCGGAGATGAGAATCGTTTCGTGTCTCATCTGGAGCCCCTCATGAGTCTGATGTAACCTTATATATATAATGTGATGTGACGATGTTTCTCTTCATGTATATATATATATATATATATATATATATATATATATATATATATACATACATATATATATATATATATATATACAAAGAGAAACATCGTCACATCACATTCGCGAGCTGTGACTCAATAGCCTGCTAAAAGTCTTTCGCATACATATGAGTCCTCAGCTGCTCCTGGAGAAATAGAGAGAGAGAGAGAGAGAGAGAGAGAGAGAGGACATGCCTCGTGCTGTGTTACTCTGAAACGGCTTCATTACCGTCGGGACAAAGTGCTAATTACCGACGGTCGTTAAGCCGTACTAAATTGTCCGCGGGAGAGTATACGAACGACGAACGTTCATAATACGAGGTAGCGCGCGTGCTGTGGTAGCATTAAAGAGACGTTAGACCGAGAAAAGAGGATACAGGATCAGTAACACGGGAGTAACACACGGCGTGCTGTAAACCCTGCACGCCTTCCCTCCCTCGAGGATAGGGACTTTCCTTTTTTTTTTCTAATACAACAGAAAAAGGCTCGTATCCAACGATCGGTAGGGGCTCAAGGATAGTGAAGGAAGGATTTGTTTTTGTGGGTTAAGTTACGTGCTTCGAGGACGGTGATAATGAAGTGCATCAAGTGGCTGCATATGACACCACCCGCTGATCGTAGATGGCGTTAGGTAGATTATTTTCTCGAATTGCAAGTTGGCAATCCACGCGATGGTCCCTAGAGTAACGCTAAAACGCCGTAGGTGACATTTGTGCGACACGTCAAGGCCTTAGGCCACTCTAGAGGCCGAAAAAATAGGCTTTTTGAAGATTTTTTTTTTTAGATAAACTACAAAATAAATCGAGATTACAAAAAAGGGTGTTTATCATACATATCCGTGACTGTATGCAATAATTTTTTTGAAGCGATTAATTTTAAAATGGCGGCTGTGGAGCGTTTATCTCAAAACTGCATTTTTTAAGTTGGCCGGAAACATAACTCGGACAATTTTCAACCGATGCTCTTGAAATGTTGAATATGTCTTGAAAAATCCATTGTCTATGGAAGTACGTAGGATTTTTTTTATATTCATTTGTTATTAACAATTATGTGACGATTTTTTAGCCAAATTTTTGGTAAGTTTTAACTGACGAAGTTTTTAAATTTCGTCAGATAATTGTTAATAATAGATGAACCATGCAATATAAAAAAAAATCCTACGTACTTCCATAGACAATGTATTTTTCAAGATATGTTCAACATTTCAAGTGAATCGGTTAAAAATTGTCTGAGTCATGTTTCCGGCCACATACATATACATATATGCATGTGTGTGTGTGTGTGTGTGTGTGTGTGTGTGTATAAATGAAACAAATTAAACATTAAACAAATAACTAATCAATTAATTATTATTTATTAAACAAAACAAGTAATTAAACAAAAAACGACAAAATGTAATTTCTCAATTATCGCAAATATATATATATATATATATATATATATATATATATATATATATTAGGAGTACAACTTTGCAGTGACCGTTTTACTTAGAGAGCCACTGCGGCCGAAGTAGTGGCCCTAGCTCAATAAAAAAAAGTGGCATTTTAAACTAGAGGCTCCGCCAATGTAAACAATTTAAAAAAGCTAACGGATACGTGTATGCATTATAAAGTTATAGGCACTCAAACATGGCAACCTACGAACCGAATTCTCAGCATTTGCGGGAGGTTATGATTTTCTTCTTCAACATCAAGAAATCTGCGGCTGAGGCCCACCGTTTGCTTGTAGATGCTTACGGGGAGGATTCTATTAGTGAGAAAACGTGTCGGCGGTGGTTTCAACGTTTCAAAAGTGGAGATTTTGAGGTCGAGAACAAGCATGATGGCGGAAGGCAGAAAGTTTTTGAAGACGCAGAATTGGAGACCTTGCTGGACCAGGATTCGTCGAAACCATCACAGGGGAACTCTACCGACGTCAGTTGATGCGCTTGAGTAAGGCACTCAAAGAGAAACGGCCACAATTCAACGAAAGACATGACAAGGTGATACTGCAGCATGACAATGCCCGACCCCATGTTGCAAATGTCGTGAAAAAGTACTTGGAAACGCTGAAATGGGAGGTTTTATCCCACCCGCCGTACTCTCCAGACATTGCCCCTTCCGACTATCACTTGTTCCGGTCAATGGCACACAATTTGGCTGACCAGCACTTCGGTACTTACGAAGAAGTCAAAAATTGGGTCGATTCCTGGATTGCCTCCAAGGACCAAGACTTTTATCGACGCGGGATTCGAATGCTACCTGAAAGATGGGCCGAGGTCGTAGCTAGCGACGGGCAGTACTTTGATTAAAAAATATGTAGCCACTTTTTTATAATAAAGCCTTAAACTTTTGAAAAAAACGGTCACTGCAAAGTTGTACTCCTTATATATATATATATATATATATATATATATATATATATATATATATATGTATGTATGTATGTATGTATGTGTATATATATTTGCGGTAATTGAGATATTATATTTTGTCGTTTTTTGTTTAATTACCCGAAATTTCGCCTCAAATCGTCATAACTATTTTATTTGTGGCTATAATGGCACGAAAGAACTTTGGTTGTATTATAGTTATATTTGGTACATTTGGTTTCAAGGAAGTGATTCTTGAGCCTTCAGTCTTAAAACTTTGTAAATGTATGAAAAATTTCAACTTCTAAATTCATTATAAAAAAACTCGTTCTCTTTATTTTGACCACATTATGAATGATTTCTATGGCATGTAGCAGCCCATTGGAAAGGTTCCACACTAGTGAAGTTTTTAAAACAAAGCTAAGTTCAAAACAGCTTTAAGTTTTTTTTTATAATGAATGTGGAAGTTGACATTTTTCGTACAATTACGCATTTTTAAGACTTCGGGAGCTCGTAAGTGATTTTCTTGAAACCAATTGTATCAAATAATGATAAATTTATAATAAACATACATTGCAGAATACAACAAAAGTTATTTCGTGCTATTACAACCACGAACAAAAAAGTTATGACGATTTACAGGTGAAATATCGGGTGAAAAAAAAACGATAAAAAAAACATATCTTAATTACCGTGATACTTCGGAAATAGGGTCTGAGAGTGAAAAAGTAGCAAATGACTCCCCCAATCCCCCAAAAAATGGTGTCAGTACATGTGCCAAACACCTTATATATATACATATATATATATATATATATATATATATATATATATATATATATATATAGGGTGTTTGGCACATGTATATATATGTTCGTGTGTGTGTGTGTTTGTATACACGTTAAAGATTTTCCGCCCATCCGGTTTTGCAAGAGAGCGCTCTCCGCGCGAGATCTGCAGGCTCGCTTGAACTCCGCGGCGCCATCGCTCCTGCATTTGTATCGCAGCGCGGGCCCTGTTTCTTTCGCTGCCTGTTTCTACTTGGGACGTTTGCGAGGAGAGCGAGACCGTGCGGCGACCGCGGCGGCGGTGGAGCTCCGCTTGATATCTCCTATCGGGTAGAGAGAAGAGAAACTCCGTTGCGCGATCGACGCGTTGCGATATCGAACGTTTCTCTCTCTCTCACATCCTTATCGCCCCCTTTCGCTCTCTCTCTCTCTCTCTCTCTCTCTCTCTCTCTCTCTCTCTCTCTCTCTCTCTCTCTCTCTCTCTCTGCGCCGAAACACACACACACATATCCATGTGCTTGTGGAGAAAACAAGTACTTGCATCGACACTTGAGCATACGAGCGATGGTACAGAGGGACAGAGAGAGAGAAAGAGAGAGAGAGAGAGAGAGAGAGAGAGAGAGAGAGAGAAGGGGCGATAAGGATGAGAGAAGAGCGAGACAAGGATGAGAGGAGTTTCCTATTAAAGACGAATGATTCGATACGAATTATCTTCTACCCTGCTCCTCTCCTCCGATAAATTAATACACCAGCAAATTGTTGGGCCCTGCAGCAAGCCGAGCGAACGAGAGCGAGAAAGAGAAAGAGCGAGAGAGAGGGAGGGAGGCGTGGAAAGATCAAAAATGAGCAAAACCAGGATTACCCGTCGTACCAGCAGCAACGAGATTACGAAAAAAAAAAAAAAACGAAATAAAAAACTACGAAACAAGACCGATCCACGTGGGGCTGCCAAGGAGGGATCCGCTGGAATAATCCTCAGAACGACGATGAGGCATAATAAAAGCGAGTAAGAGACGCGTATACATCTCTCTCTCTCTCTCTCTCTCTCTCTCTCTCTCTCTCTCTCTCTCTTTCTTTCTCTCTTTCTCTTTCTCTCTCTCTCTCTCTCTCTCTCTCTCTCTCTCTCCTTCTGAGTATTTCAGTACCCCAGCAGATCCTCCAACGAATCGATCTAATCACAGAATCCCTTCTGTCCCAGAGCGGGAGAGAAAGAGAGAGAGAGAGAGAGAGAGAGAGAGAGAAAGAGACAGACAGATAGAGAGAGACAGAGAGAGCGAATGAAAACGTGAGTGAGGAACAGAGAGGAGAGAAAAAGTGAGAAAGAAAGAGAGCAAGGGGCAGAGAGGGAGAGAATGAGAGAGCGTGAGAGAGAAAGAAGAGAGCGTAACGCAGGTGAATTTATAGATCCGTCGCGGCCATTAGATCGGATGTTTATTCAATCCGGCGCTTTTAAATTGAAATGTCTAGCTCGACAATGTCGTCTATATCGGTACAGAGTTGAATATTCAACAGATATATATATATATATATATATATATATATATATATATATATATATATATATATATATATATATATATATATATATATATATACAGACATTGATATGTATGTATGTATGCTCGTATGTATAGGATACACTCAATCTTAATCCTACAGCGGTCTCTGTTAGACAGCAGCTCTACACTGTGCGCACTTAGTACGTAGCATAGTCGAGCCTGCACAGCAAAGGTCCGCCAAGAACGAGAAAACATCAGCCTCGTCACTTCCGGACAAAGCTCGCACGCAGTTGCGGCTCAATCCTTCGCTGCCTCATTGGAGGATCAACTCGCATCGACGAGTATTCGTATCGAATGCACGTGCAAATGCAATTCTAAGTAAACCTATTGAATCGAGAGGAGGGAATAGGAAAGGTGATTCGATGAATAAGGATACGATTGGAAGAGAAAGAAAAATCGAGGAGGGCAGAGTCGCGCATTCATTTTGGTTTCTATTTGCTTCAATTTTTGCCGGAATTTCTCATGTAGTGTTTGTTTATTTATTTATATGAGAAATTTTGTGTTTCCAATGTGGTTTTTAATTCAATTTTAATGGAGTGTTTTTTATTTTTTATATTATTATATTATAGATTGATGAAATCTCGGATGATAATAAAAATCAAATTTAAAAACCCTTCGTTGTCACGCGCTATATGTGTATGCAGCGATTAAATTGAAAAAAAGCCATATTTAGCTATGAAGGCGATGGGTTTCTGAAGTTTATTTGTATTGTTATTCAAGATTTCATTCATCTATGTATATATGTGTATATATATATATATATATATATATATATATATATATATATATATATATAGTGATGTATAAATGATGACTGTTCGACGAATATAGATATTAATCTTGGTCGTACGTTTGAATCAAACATCGAAGACTCGCGGTATACCTGCACGGGGCCAGTAGAATTGGAACGTATGTGGACGGACATACGAGAATCTAATAGCGTTTCGCGTATATTTTACGAATTCATACATAACTACGAAAGGGCACTATACATGTACATTTACATGCACCTTCTTCGACCCCTCGCTCTCTCTTTGTCTCTCTCTCTCTCTCTCTCTCTCTCTCTCTCTCTCTCTCTCTCTCTCTCTCTCTATATATATATATATATATATATATATATATATATATATATATATATATATAGTTTCATGCGTGTCTCTATTATTATGACTCTTTACCTTTTCTTGACGACATCACGTAGTTTTCTCGCGAGCTGGTATCGATTCCCGATGATGGCCCCGAGATAATGCCACCCGTTTGAGATCAGGAGATCGTGGAGGGAGAGAAAAGTATCGACCTTTGTCGATCGGTATCGTCGATGCGCGGTAGGGGCGGAGCCAAGAGCAGCGCGAGAGGTGAGGAGGGAGAAGGCGTAACTCTCTCTCTCTCTCTCCGTACATGCATATATACATGAATAAATGAGAACGGTCACATACATATATTTCGAATCAAATTAAAACATATTAAACAATCAAAATAATCCAATCAAGTCAATACAGAAACACTATATTAAACATTTTCAATTAAAAACAATCAAATAAAATTGAAACATATATATGTGTGTATAAAGTGGAAAAAAATGATCACCTTTTTCCTCAATATATATAGCAATTGCATCGACTTCATTGACGCGTGAATTGAGTCAGCTTGAAGTTATCGGTAGACGGCGAGAATTTGATGCATTTGGTAGTAGCTTAGAGGAAAAACAAAATTGAAAAAAGGGGGAAGCAAGAAATGATCATCTTCCCATGAGAATGGTTTACGTGTTTCTACGGTCACCTCGCTCGCGCAGTGCCAGCTCTAACTGACGTTTGAGTCCTGCTCCCCTTTAACTTTTTGCAACGCATCGGCCTGAAGTCTCTTCGTGTTCTTTCTGTATCTCTTTCACCTTCACGTTTTCGTTCCATCCCCCCTTTCTCTCGCTCTCTCGCTCTCTTTCTCTCCCGTTCTTCCTGGCTGTCTTTCGGTGAACGATGGTCGGTGATGGACGACAACGGGCTATCGTGGATTGACGGCAAAAAGCTAACACGATGTACGACGCGGCACGATTTCTGTCCCTGCCAAGAGCGCACTAGTATGTTTAGCTTGCCGATACTTTTGCGAGTCTATATTCTCTCTCTCTCTCTCTCTCTCTCTCTCTCTCTCTCTCTCTCTCTCTCAACGGGAGTTGAGAGAGAGAGTTATCTCTCAAAATTATTCACTATATAAACTGAAGTATCACAAAAATGCACTATCACGTCAAGTTCGAATTTCACTCATCACCACTCTCATCTTCCCAATTCTCGATCATTGTTGTTTGGTCTACAATGATTTGTCAATTGAACAGAATCACAAGTTGCAAAAACTTATCAATTCAACAATCAGATTTATTTTCAATCTCCGAAAAGATGAGCACATCTCACCATACCGTCGGAAATTGGGTTGGTTAACAGTTAGGACCAGAAGACTCTACTTCATGGGTGTTATGGTTTACAACATTTCAAATAAAAATGCTCCTCAATATCTGATCGAAATGTTCCCACCTGCGCAACCATCACTTTACTCGGCTCGTCGCACCACTACTAATGCTTTTCTCATACCGGTACATCGTACAGCTATTCTCCAAAATTCTTTCGGCTTGGCTGCAATGTATTTCTGGCATTCCCTTTCTGTTGCTATTAAAACGTCTCCAACCCTCGAAATCTTTAAATCGAGATTATTCTCTCATCTCTTCGACCGTGACGTTGATAGCTACTAAACAAACCACCACTTACACTCACGTATGAGTACCCGTGCGAATCTCTAACAGCATCGCCACTCGCCATCGCATTATACTTCATAATCCTACTTCTTATACACCCCGCTCGAACTTATTGTTGACCACTTAGAATAGTACCACTATACCGTTTATTACCTCGTTTATCTTTCTTTTTAACTTTATTTTATTGCTTAATTCGTGTTACTACTACCATTACTATTATAATGTTTACACCCACCATTGTTAATATGATTATTATTACTATTAATATTTTAATTTTAATTCTAAAACCGTTTATACTACGATTTAATACATTTAACAAAACCATTATCAACAAACTGTACATACTTTGTATCACATTGCCTCAAGGTTCCAAACCAAGGCATAAAAATAAATATCAATCAATCAATCTCTCTCTCTCTCTCTCTCTCTCTCTCTCTCTCTCTCTCTCTCTCTCTCTCTCTCTCTCTCTCTCTCATCTCTCTCTGAATCTTTTCTTAAGCTTTTACGTTAATCTTAGATTTATAATTACAGTTAGTGCTTAAACTTTTATTTTTTGGTATTTTATTTTGTCTTCCATTTGAACATTCCATTACAACTTGCATCGTTTGTTTTTGTTTTATATTGAAACCTTGTGTTTTTTAAAGTTTTTCTCACTTTTGTATGTTTCTGTATTATATTGAATCCGTATTTAATTAATTTATGGTTATTTTTGTTTTATATAATATCGTCAGTGCTTCAAAACTCCGTTCATTTTTTGTTTATGTTTTGCTTGAAATGTCCGTTTCTGTTGGTACTTTCATTCTTCTCGTTTTTTCGTTTGTAATTTTATGTTTGCTCAACCGTTTGACTAGGGCTTAATAAATGTTATCAATCAATCTCTCTATTTCACATTCTTATTACCATCGATATTATTATTATTAATTTCGTTATTATTATTGATGATGTCGTGGTTTAGTTTCTGGTAATAGCAGCTATACGCCGCGAGTCTCAAATTTAAAAGATCCGTATCGAGCTAATGGTAATGCTTGGGATATTCCGCAAGCGCAGCGTCCGAGAGCAAGCCTCCATCTCTCTTCCTTAGCCTCTCACTCTCTCTCTCTCTCTCTCTCTCTCTCTCTCTCTCTCTCTCTCTCTCTCTCTCTCCCTCTTGCTGATATCGCGTTTCTTGTCAAAAATCTAATCTACTGAGGAAACTTCGCTGCTGAACTACAGCAGATTAGATGGTGTTCAGTTATTCACAGAGAAAGATAAAGAGAGTGAGAAGGAAAGAGACAGAGGGGTGCAACGGTATCAATTTTATATATCTATAGCACGTGAAGGAAACGGCAAGCTCGGGTGGTTAACCAGTGTCGAGGTGTCGGACCAGTTGTTGCGCGGATTGATCGGTGCGAAGAAAGCAAAACGAGAAGAAGAAGGAAACAGAGAGAGAGAGAGAGAGAGAGAGAGAGAGAGAGGTTTGAAAGAATGAGAAGGTGAACAAAGAAACAAAAAAAGAACTGGAGTGGGTAGCACATAACGGCGATAAAAGGGAGGTAGGGTTGGACAAGGACGGTCCCAATAAAAAGAGAAAGAGGAGAAAGACGAAAAAATATAGAGAAAAGAGATGCGTAGATATATATATAGCTATATAAATATTTACACATATGCATATATACATACAGGTTAGTTATATATATATATATATATATATATATATATATATATATATATATATGATAAGAAGCTGATAATAAGAAAACTCGAAAACTTTTTTAATCTTTGAATTATATAATATTTACCGGAGTACATAAAAGTATATGTATGTGTGTATGTGTATATATATATATATATATATATATATATATATATATATATATATATATAGGTGTGTGTGTGTATTACCGGGTGACCTGTTAGAAACGAAACCCTCGAGAACTCTTATAATTATTAATTTAAGAAGAAAAGGAGCTGAACGAAGTTTGACAGTTTGTCAAGATCTACATTCGAGCCAGAGCATTTTTTTTTCGTTGGGGGTGATGACATATTTTTCAGGTTTGCTGCACCCTTAAAAATGGGCAGGCTAATTTTTATCTCTTCTCTTCCATATGTTCTTTTCGAAACACGACCAATAACATACAATGACCTTGGGTTGACCTTAACATAATAAAAAACCATGATAAATAGGGATTCAGCACGCTAACAGATGATTGTGGTATTTCCGAAAGAAATAAATCTTATTTCTTTTTCATTTACTAACGCGTTTGAAATCTTTACCAATGGACTTGAAATTTTTTTTGGATCAATTGCTACATGATATTCGAATCCTTTGCGAAGTTCTTTTTTTGAGGCTGTACATTCTGGTGAGTCGCTATGTGATTATCTAGAAAGAGAGAGAGCGAGAGAGAGAGTGAGAATATGCAGAGAAGAAGAAAGGACGAGGAAGAGGGCTGAAAAGAAAGAGAGCTCGGGAGAGCGAAATACAGCAAAAGGACGACGAAGCAAAGGAGCAAAAGTACAGGGAGTGGTATTGATCGGGATGGAGCAATCTCGTTCTCCTCCTTCTTGCTCCACGTCTCTTTGCTCCGGCGCAACGAGAGACAAGTTCCAGTAGTGATTGTCCACCGATACGTTCTATATCCGCACTGTTTCGAAGTCGTCTTCGTCTCCTTGCACTTTCTTTGCTTTCTTTGCGTTTCCTCGGGCCTCGCGGTACAGTCTCGAAGGATCGATGTCTCCTTCCCCGCGAGCATTACAGCTGCACATCGACGCAATGGAAAATGCTGGCCGAGGAGGGAGCGCAGCATCAACGGGCAGCGAACATGCGGAGGGTTATAGGAAGGTGCCTTCGAAGTGCTCTCTCTCTCTCTCTCTCTCTCTCTCTCTCTCTCTCTCTTTCTCTTTCTCTTTCTCTTTCTCTTTACTTCTCGCAATCTCGAGTTGGTCGTCGTTGGATCGGAGAACGTGAAGAGACGCCACTCGTGTGGTGTTCCGGGCGACACTCTCTCTCTCTCTCTCTCTCTCTCTCTCTCTCTCTCTCTCTCTCCCTCTCTCTTCTCCGACCGGACACCTTCGTATTTCGAGCCCCGGAGGCTGCCGCGCTCCTCGACACGCCGGATCGCAAGATAGGACGAAGTGAGAGACCGCAACGTGGACGACTAGAAGCGACTGAGAGGAGGAAGACCGAGAAAAATAAGAAGAGGAGGAGGACGAAGAGCCAAAGAAGGAAGAAGAAGAGGACCGAGACAGAGATGAACAAGAGAACGACGACGAAGAAAAGGAGGAGATCTAAGAAGGAGAGGATCAAGAGAAAGACGAAGAAGAAAAAGTGGACCAAAAGGACGAACAAGGACGAAGAAGAAGGAAAGAGCCAAGTCAAGGACGAAGGAGAAGGAGAGAACCAAGTCAAGGACGAAGAAGAAGGAGAGGACCAAAAGAAGGTCGAAGAAGAAGAAGAGGACCAAAAGAAGGACGAAGAAGAAAATGACCAAGAGGAGCAAAAAGAAGAAAGTGGCCAAGAGAAAGACTAAGAAGAAGAAGAGGACCAAAAAAGGACGACGAAGAAAATGACCAAGAATGGCACAAAGAAGAAAGTGGCCAAGAGAAGAAACAAGGAGAAGAAGAGGACCAAAAAAGGACGACGATGAAGAAAATAACCAAGAGAGGCACGAAGAGGGAATTGGCCAAGAGAAGGACGAAGAAGACGAGGTGGACTGAGAGAGGTACGATGAAGAAGGAGAGGAGGTGATCCTACAAGAAGAAGACCAAGAAAAAGATCGAAAAAAGGAAAAAAGATCGGAAATTGATACAAGCAGAAGAGACCAAAAAAGAAGGGGAGGTGATGCAAAAATATGACCAAGAAATGAAAGAAAAAGAAAAGGATAAAATCCAAGATATAGGGCACCAAGAGATAGATAAACAAGCAAAAGAAGAAAAAACTCAAGGAGCGGACCAAGAGAAAGACGAAGAAAGACGAATAGGCTGTGAAAGAGTAATCCAAGAAAAATAAGACCAAGAGATAAACAAAAAAGAAGAGGAGGTGATCCAAAACCAAGAGAACCAAGAGGTAAACAAAAAAGGGGAGGTGATCCAAGAAAGGGACCAAGACAAGGTCAAAGACGAAGGAGTGGAGGTGGTCGAAAAAGAAGACGAAGAAACGGAAGAGGAAGAAAATAATAAAATCCAAGAAATAGGGAGGACCAAGACAAGAACAAAAGAAGAAGAAGAAGAAGAGCAAACCCAAGGAGAGGACCAAGAGAAGCACGAAGAAGGGACAGTGATCCCAGAAAAAAGGGACAACACAAGGACGAAGAAAAAGAGGTGACCCAAAAAGAAGGGGACCAAGAAATAAACATAAAATAAGAGGAGGTGATCCAAGCAGAAGAGGACCAAGAGAAGGACGAAAAAGATAGGGATAAAATCCAAGAAGAGGACCAAGATAAGGCTAAAGAAGAAGAGGTGATCCAAGAAGAAGGGTACCAAGACTGACGAAACAGATCAGAAACTCCAAGAATACAAGGACCTCGACCAAGACGAGGAAGGAACGCAAACAGAAGAAAATAATAAAAATCGCAAAGAAGTCCACAAGGGAAATAGGACCCAAAATCTTAGAATCTACTCTCTCTTTTTCTTACCTTCTTTCTTCTTTCTCTCACTGTCTTTCTCGTACTAAATGTCTTCTGTTCTCTTTCCCTCCATTATTTCTTCTCTCTTTTTATCTTCCTCATCTTTTTCTCTGTCACTCTCGTCCAACCACCTCTTACTACTTTTCTTACACTATTTATCCATATGTACCACAGGCTCCGGCCTCATTACTCCCTTACGCACGTACCCGGACCGTTCCGCGATCACGATAATTGCTACGCGAGAAACACATATATATATAGCCATATCCTGAACTACAGGAATCTAGTATCTCATGGATCCACTCTCCAATGTCACTTCCCATTTCTCTCCCCCCCCCCTCTCTCTCTCTCTCTCTTTTTTCTTCAGCTTTTCTCCTCTTCTCGTACGGTCGCAAATTTCTTCACCCAACCCACCGGACTTGCCTGTTGCATTTTCATCGTGACCTTATCATTGACCGATTTCGTATCGTCATTATCGTTGTCATTGTCATCATCATCTCTCATCAGTGAAGATACACCCGAAATTAAAGTGTCCATTTCATAAAATTCCATTCCGAAAATTCTCCATTTCGTCCAATTCCAAAATTCTCACTCCTCATCGCCAACGAGAATGGCGGAATTCAAATTAATCGAATCAATAATGATCAAAGATAATTGAGAAATTATTTTTTCTCGTTTAACCCGCGGGGATTTTTGTCGAAATTTTGCTTTCATCAACTTTTATTCATCTTTTGCGATCCAAAGTTTTTCCTCGTGTGGCGCGTTTCGCATGTTTCTTTTTTGACACGCGCGATCTTTGCAACATTCCCGGGGTGGTCGCCCCGTTGTTTTTCATGGTTCAGTTTGAAATGGATCATCGCGCGCGCCTTCTCGAATTCTTCGCAATATATCTCTGATGCGCGGAGTTTTCCTGCCGCGCGGAATAAACGAGGGGAAGAAAGAGGAAGTTGAAGAGCGCGGGTCGGAAAGTATGCGGTCACGGCACGCTGAATATCTCGTCCTCCGGGAGCAGACGTCGCGCAGCCCCGTTCCAGCTGCAGCTTCAACTTCTTGCGCGTACGTGGATATGGCGAACACTACCGGCCAAAAGTATGCTTTATGGGCCGAGGGCAATTTGACAATTCCGAATGAATCTCTCTCTCTCTCTCTCTCTCTCTCGCTAAATTAGATTTAATTTATTGTTTTGTAATATTAATAATAATTGATATTTTATCATCATTACTGGTATTATTGTTATTTTATTATAATGACTAGTATTATTGTCATTTTATTATAATTACTATTGTTATTGTTAAGTGTTATTGAAAAATGGTATTATTATTTTTTAGGTAATTCTTCAGATAAGTGACCTTTTCGAAAAATGAGCCTAACAGTTTTTTTGCTATTTTCTTATTTATTGAGTGGTATTCTCATTTAAGGAGTTAGGCCAATCTAGAGGCCGAAAAAATCAGCTTTTTGGGGATTTTTTTTCAGATGAACTACAAAATAAATCGAGATTACAAAAAAGGGTGTTTATCATACGATATCAATGACTGTATTTAATAATTTTTTTGAAGTGATTAATTTCAAAATGGCGGCTGTGCAGGGTTTATCTCAAAACTGCATTTTTTAAGTTGGCCGGAAACATAACTCAGACAATTTTCAACCGATTCACTTGAAATGTTGAATATATGTTGAAAAATACATTGTCTATGGAAGTACGTGGGATTATTTTTAATATTGCAAAGTTCATTTTTTATTAACAGTTATCTGACGATTTTTTAGGCAAATTTTTCACTTTTCGATAATTTGCCTAAAAAATCGTTGATAACAAATGAACTATGCAATATAAAAAAATCCTGCGTACTTCCATAGACAATGTATTTCTCAAGATATATTCAACATTTCAAGTGAATCGGTTGAAAATTGTCTGAGTTACGTTTCCGGCCAACTAAAAAATGCAGCTTTGAGATACACGCTGCACAGCCGCCATTTTGCAATTTTTCGCTTCAAAAAAATTATTGTATACGGTCACTGATATGTATGATGAACACCCTTTTTTATAATCTCGATTTATTTTGCAGTTTTTCTGAAAAAAAATCCCCAAAAAGCCTATTTTTTCGACCTCTAGAGTGGCCTAAGGCCTTAAGGTAATCCTATCGCTTCACGCCAGTCATACCACTGATCATACTTGAGACTCGTGCGATTTATATTTTTAACATAGGCAAAAAAAATATGTAATAACTAAAATTTTCCATGTATAGACTGTTTAATGAATGTTCACATTTAATTAGAAAAATGAAAAATAGTTATTCCAACGATTCGCGCAGTATTTCTAGGTTTGATATTTGGCAACATTGGTTCTATCTCCGTCTATTTTTACTCAACCAGGCAACTTTAACCTCCATGTTTTTAAACGTCGATATGTCAAAACAATGTCAGGTCCGGGAATTATAAAGCATTGTGTTCGGGCCACGACTGGCAAAAAGCGTAGAAAATTTGCGTCGGCAAAATGTGTCGGTTGAAAATGAAATATGCGTGGGAATTCGAATGAGCGAGGTGAGGTTAGGACTACAGTCAGCTGTTGCCACGCTGTCGCGTCTCTTCTATCGTAGCAGGTAGTAATAAATCCAATACCGGAAGTTCAAATTAAACTTGATATTACATAAAGATTAGGTAGACAAGCGTAATTTTTTCTGAGAACATTGGATAACTACAAGTGCTGAGCATGTGAATCTGATTATTTTTGAGAATCTGACGGATTCCCACTATTATATACACTTTTATAGCGACCGGAAATTGAGTTTTTTTATGTCGTCTCGGAATTCCTTCACAAAAATACGCAATTTTAATATTTTTTTTCTCTCTAATTAGATCGATACGCGACTCTGCAATTTTACAGAGATGATTATTAATATATTTAGTGAAGCACCTAAAAAAAATATGGAAATCCTATGGTTTGAAGCCTGGCGATAGTATTACCTTGCTGAAATTCATCACCTCATAAAAAGTTGTGGGGTTTTTAAGTTCGCGGAAACACTCGATAAAATAGGACACTTCTGAACATTTCGACGCCTATATTGGGGGTGGAGGGTGGGGGGATTTATAAAAACAAGCCTCCTTGAATACAAACAAACCCAAACCAGCCCAACTTCCTCCGGCGTGCGGGGGTTGGGTTCGTTTGTTTTCAGGAAGGCTTCTTTTATAAATCCCTCCTCATTTTGGTTATAATACAGGAGTTTTTGAAAAATTCGGAATTATTTTTAACAATTTTTTGCTCGTAAAAGATTTGTTAATGAAAAATATCAGCTTCCCCCCACTGAATATCATCATTTATAACCCAATAAATGAGATAATAGCAAACAAATATTTAGGCTCATTTTTCGAAAAAGTCACTTATCTAAAGAATTACCTTTATTATTATAATTATTTTAATTGTTATTTCTTATAACTACAAGTATTATCGTTATTTTTAAAATATTTTTGTTTAAATAGAGTTTGATTTTCAGTTTTATTTTGGTTTTCATTTTATGTTGTTTTAAAATTTGACTTTCTATCCTATCGCATCTCACATCGTTCATATTTGTGCTATATCGAATCTTTATTCATCCGATTACAGTTAATTTTTTGTTTTATATCAAATCTCCTTTGCTTTAATACTTTAATTCATTTTTCAAATTTTATTCGTATCTTTATATTTGCCCGGGAGTTTACTGGCGTGTAATCAAAGCTATATATCACCCAGTCTCTTTCTACATATATATTGAAACGCCGCCGAAAAAAACTTCAAGAGAACTATCCGAGAAAAAATGCGGTGTGCTTCTGGGCCCGGATTCGAACCCGCGATCTTTCGATTGCCGGTCGACTGCTCTGACCACTAAGCTACGCCAGCCCGCTTACCTCGCCTGTCTCGGATAGTCTCGATATTCGTAACGCAACTTTACAATATATATATATATATATACATATATGGGGCATTCCATACCAATTCGACCTGGGTTTGACCCTCGACCCCTCAAATCTGGTTCCCGATTTTTCCTATCATTACTCTCACTCTATCAAGCAATTACAATTTTTTTCAGATTTTTCAAAATGAATTTGAGCGGGTCATGAATTTTACAATTTTTTTTTTGAACACCTCGATGGCCGTAATCGAAAAATCTGTAAAAATTCCCAAAAATACAGTGTCAGATATAAAAAATGTTGGTGTAAAATTCATAATGTCTGGGTTTTTGCTTCAATCCCTAATTAGGGTTTTTGTCAACCATGAAAAAAAAAAATCGAAAATTACAAAATACACTTTAGAAAAATCGGAGAAAATTTTTTTTTAATCTGGTATTACGCATACAAAATTTCGAGAAACAGTCTACAGTAAATTGACCTCTGCTTCTTATTTTTTTCATTCTTTTTTTGCTCAAAAAGCTCAAAAACGGGTTTAAGCAAAAGCCCAGACATTATGAAGTTTACACCAACATTTTTTATATCTGACCTTATATTTTTGGGATTTTTTTCAGATTTTTCGATTACGGCCATCGGGGTGTTCAAAAAAAATTCAAAAATTCACGACGCGCTCAAATTTATTTTGAAAAATCAGAAAAAAAATTGTAACTGCTTGATAGAGTGAGCGTAATGATAGGAAAAATCGGGAACCAGATTTGAGGGGTCGAGGGTCAGACCCAGGTCGAATTGGTATGGAATGCCCCATATACATACATACATACATACATACATACATACATACATACATACATACATACATATATATATATATATATATATATATATATATATATATATTAATTTTCTCTTTCCTCTTTTAATTTTTCTATTTTTTTTTTATTTCCATTTCCTTTTGCTTTCGATTCGTGGCTCATTCCAAATTAATTACAAACACTTTCGTCGTGTTCCAAGCCGACCTCAAAAAAAACCCAAAAAACATCTTGGAGAAGAGAAACGCGCGCTCATAATTTTCGAGTGAATAGAATTTTCGTAATCCAAAAAAATTCTTCCAAAGAGACCATCATATTCTCACGAACTTTTTCTCATAACCCAAACTAACCTAATCAATCCAAAAAAAATAGCCGTGAAGAAAAACGCCCCTGCCTGGCCGCCCGATGTTTCATAAAAAGAGTGGGGAAAAGTCGGAAAGCTTTTGGGCTTCATTGTACTCGAAGGTGACGCGCTTGGGGACGAAAGGGCGTACCAGTCCGCGCGGACGCGACGGTACGTGCTCCTTGCTCGCGCGCGCGCGGGGTTTAAAGGAGCGAGATTCTTTGCGCAACGCTCGACGCGGGAAGAGCGCCGGGCCGTTTTTAGCGCGACGAGCCGCCATAGGGGGCAGCGAAGGAGCGTCGCGGGCCGCCTTTCTCAAAGCGGCCGGAGCAAAGATCGGCCACCACGAGAGAGAGCGAGAGAGGGAGAGGGGGGGCGGGAGGAGATCCGAGATCGCGGATCAGATCGTGTTTGCTTTGCCGGACGCCGCGTGTGCCGCGCGACCATAGCTCCATCTTTTCCGCTCTACACACTCGACGTTACCAGATCGCGCTACGATCTTTTCTCGCACGCACGCACGCACCGATCTCCTGCGGTACATAAAATCTACGCAGTGCCCGTTTTCTCGGAGGGAAGAATTACGAGAGAGTGAGGGGTGAAAAGGTACAGAGAGAGAGAGAGAGAATGGAACCGCTCCGCTCACGCACGTTCCATTAAAATCTTTATATATATATATATATATATGCATACCGAACTTTCGGTCTTCATAGTGGCCGAGAAAATATTATATACAGGGTAGACCAATTAACGTGACGACCCCAAATATCTCCGTTGCCTTTAGAGTGACGAAAAAAATGTCAGGAGGTAATTTGATTGATTTCAAAAGGCTGATACAGGGTAAAAAATTCATTTTTGTCCAGGTCATAGTTTTTGCGTTCTCAATGCCATCAATAGTTTTTCAAATGGGAACATGTTTTTTTTTTTAGTAAGACGTTGTAGACGTTGTAGCTAAAATGCACGTGTAAAAGCGGGAAATCGTGATGGTATTGACAATAAGAATATCCGAATAATATAATTGAATTTTTTGTGCAGAAAATTTATCGTAACAAATGTTCGCAGTGGTGGCCATTAACCTCGACGCATTTTTCAAGATTCTATTCGAATTACTACAGTTATTGTATATTGAAATGAAAATTGCATTGCTCATTACATTGTAATGGGTAATGAAATTTGTTTACATTACAAAGTCCTATGTAATGAGCAATGGAATTTTTTTGAATTACAAAATATAAGGTAATGAGTAATTTTAATTAAGTATAATTAAAGTATAATTAAATAAGGTAATTTTAATAAGGTTATAAGGTAATGAGTAATGAGTAAATATAACGTAATGAGTAATAAAGTTTTCACATTACTAATGCAATGCAATGTAAAAAATCCTCATTACTCATCACAGTGTAATGAGGGATATTATTCGTTTCTCATTAGGGGCAGCGGTTTTTGCACTGGGTCGATCTGACCCGATGGGAAACGAATAATAATCTATATTACCTTGTAATGAGTACTGCAGATTTTTTTACATTACATTAGTATTGGGAAGAAATTCCATTACTCACTACCATATATTTTGTAATGGAAAAAATTCCATTCTTCATTACATTAAATTATGTAATGTGAACAAACTCCATTACTCATTACATTACACTTTTTAATGTAAAAAAATTCCATTACGCATTACAATGAACTTTGTAATCTAAAAATGTCCATTGCCCATTACAACGTAATGTGTAATTAAATTTTTTATCGTTACACATTACATTGTATTTTCTAATGAAAATCTTTAACACTACAAAATATAATGTAACGAGTGATGGGGATTTTTTACAATACAAAATATCATGTAATGAGTAACGGAAATTGGTTACATTACAAAATATAATTTATTGAGGAATGGATTTTTTTTACATCACTGAATGTAATGTAATGGGTAATGAAATATTTTTGCATTACCTATAAAAAAGTAATGAATAATGCATTAATTTTTCATTACAAATTTCGCAACCCTGTATACCCGTAGAGGGTGTCTTGTAATGAATGGATAATCATGCAACTGTCGATAGGACAGATCATGTCCTACTATATGCTGGAATTTTAGTTTTGTAAAGTTCCGCCGTTTTCGAGATTTTGGTTATTTGTGTTATTTTTTCACTTAAGGGGTTACCCCCACTTGCGATTTTGAAAAAATCGATTTTTTTTATTGCATTTTTTTGAAGTGCAATTTGAAGTGCAGTTTTTTTTTATGCCCGAAATAGATGACTGTATGTAAGTTTACAAAAAAAAATATTTTCTTCGTGTAAACTGAAATTGAAACTTTAAACGCGTTTTTCTCAAAATGGCATTTCTGAAGTCAGTGACCAAGATTACTCGAACGCTAATAAACCGATCTTCTTGAAATTTTGCAGGCTTATTTAATACATAAAAATGTAGTCTTTAATCGTTCGATTTTTCGTTCGATCGAACTTTGACTGTCCGCCATTTTGTGAAAAATGAATATTTTTTAAAATCCTTCGATCAAAGACTAGTTTATACTTATATTTGACTAAATCCATCCGCATTTTTTTTTTCAGATGATCCACTTCGCCGCAATGTTGGTTACCGCAAACCGTGTATATAAAAACATTATGTCATTGACGGCCATTTGCCACTAAACAATGTAATATTTTTCAATAAAAAAAGTACTGAAAGTTCTTCAAGATGTGTTCTTTAAGATGGTATATTGATCGATTGAAAAAGTTTTGTAGTTTTCTTTAAAAAAATTCATGAAAAAGGCCTTTTTGCGCTACAAGTGGGGGTAACGCCTTAATGTTATTTTTTGAACAGAATCATCTGCTTCCGCCCACCCAGATAGGCAGTCATGATTATCACGCCATGAATACGTAATCGATGAAGCAAATTTTACGGCATGTTGACTAGATGTCGTGATGCAAAGCCATGAACTGGTTTGGTATCATGTGTGTACAAAGCATTTTGATCTTAAGGGGTTAGGCCACGGTAACGGCTATAAGATCATGTGCGAATTAGACAATTTTTTTCCGTGTGAAAAAGTGACTCACTCACAAAATTAATTACACATCTATTTAGTATGAATATCAAGCTGTTAGAAAATATAAATATTTTTTTTCGGTGTACAAAATGGCCGACTAGTCGAAACTTCTCGAAACAGCTTTTTTCCAAATGGCGTGACAAATAACTTCGACAATTTTCACTCGATTTACTTCAAATTTAATAGTTATGTTCCTAATTACATTTCGCTGAAAAGTACGCACGGAATTCCTGATTAATCGAAAACTTTTCATTTTATGAGCAGTTTATGAGCAGTTATAACGAAATTTTTCACTGAAAATTCATTTCTTAAGTTCAAAAACCCACAACTTCTGAATTAAACAATATTTTTTAAATTCCGTACGTACTTCTCTAGGTATTCTAATGTAGATTGGCGAGAATTTTCGTTTTTTATTCTAGGTAAAAAATTGTGGATGCTAAATGTCACGCCGCGGAGCGCCTAAAAAAAAGATAAGAAAAGAAAATATTAGTAGTTGGCCATTTTGTACATAAAAAAATTCTAACATCTTGATATTCATACTAAATGGATGTGTAATTAATTTTATGAGTGAATCACTTTTTCGTACGATAAAACATTGGAAATGCATCGTACGTTTAGACCACGTCAAACTCATATCGCTGTGCTCAAGTGTCTGCAATTAAGGCGTTACCCCCACTTGTAGCGCAAAAAAAGGCCTTTTTCATGAATTTTTTTAAAGAAAACTACAAAACTTTTTTAATCGATCAATATGCCATCTTAAAGAACTTTCAGTAATTTTTTTATTGAAAAATATTACATTGTTTAGTGGCAAATGGCCGTCAATGAAATAATGTTTTTATATACACGGTTTGCGGTGACCAACATTGCGGCGAAGTGGATCATCTGAAAAAAAAATGCGGATGGATTTAGTCAAATATAAGTATAAACTAGTCTTTAATCGAAGGATTTTAAAAAATATTCATTTTTCACAAAATGGCGGACAGTCAAAGTTAATGGTTCGATTTTAACGAAAAAAACTGCCGTTTTTGGCTATAAAACGGCCATTTTTTTTTTCGAAAAAAAAAATCGGACGATTAAAGACTATATTTTTATATATTAAATAAGCCTGCAAAATTTCAAGAAGATCGGTTCATTAGTGTTCGAGTAATCTTGGTCACCGACTTCAGAAATGCCATTTTGAGAAAAACGCGTTTAAAGT
>OX101786.1:2627487-2656175 GCA_944452715.1 Ophion slaviceki | reverse complement strand
TCACGCACGTTGGAGCACTATTTATGCTCTGCCCGTTCGCCATTTTCGTAATCCTTCGTAACGTCTTCAATTATGCAAAAGAGAGAGAGAGAGAGAGAGAGAGAGAGAGAGAGAGAGAGAGAGAGAGAGAGAGAGAGAGAGAGAGAGAGAGAGAGAGAGAGAGAGCGAGAGAGAGAACAAAACTACTGATTTCTTAAAAAATCATTTTCCAAAAACCAATTTTCAAAAAATTCTCCATCCAGACTTTGATTCTCGCATTACGAGAAAAAAGAAAAGAGAACAAGGACGAGTGTACCGGAAGTGCAGCAGATCGATGTTTTTCCAACTATGAAATTCGTTGAACAAAAAGTGACAAAAATAATTTCCCAGCCTCGAGTTGGAAAGAAAATTTTGTGAAAGGTTTGATCAAGAAATAAACGACCCGAGTTCTTCTTCGACACTCTTGAACGCTGAATGTATCTTGGAGTATTATCTCGCGATGTATATCCCTTGGATGTTGCGAGACCAGGATTTTATCTATATGTGGACGATATATAGGGCGAAGATCGCAGCGAAACGCGGATAAGAGTTTCTCTCTCTTTCTCTCTCTCTCTTTATATATATATATATTGTATATGTGTGCACTGCGACAAAGTATACTCCACCAAATGTATAGTCCGAGTTAGATTCTCATAAACATGCCGCATAGGATGCGCGCGCGTTGTACAACGCGCGGGCAATGTCGCGGCTTGTATTTCACACCGAACAGCAGAATGGAGAGTATATACCGATACTCCTTTCTTTATATACACGGGAGTTCAACCCAGATGCGTAGGTAGCTCGTAGCCCTTTTAGGTAGCTCCTCGAAGCGATGTATCAGACACACATGCACACCTTTCGACGAGTCTCCATTTGAAAAGACGATTTGCACCTTCCGCGACGAAAATCGATAGGGATAACAGAAAAGGGTTGGAGTGGCATAGTCTGCGTAATCCGAGATGCAAATCAACAGGTCTGCAAGCTTGAGGCTCAAAGAACAGGATGTTTTTTAATATTTTGTTGTGATGAGAGTATCGAGGTCATGATTTTGCACACATTTAAGACAGTCTTGGGGGGATTGAATTTTTTGTTTAATTGAAAAATTTTGATGAACAATGACGTTGTTATTATGTGAACAAGGTTTCACGCATGGCGAATCGGCGTTGGTGATTCTGGCAACGAGGGTAGTCTGAAATGAAAAATATTTAGTTTTAGTGTAATAATAAAACTTTTGTATTATCGGATACTTTTTCAAAAAATTGGAATTGACGAAAATGGCAAGATGTGGGAAAAAACGTTCGATTTTCGACAAAAAAAACAAATTCATTTATTTATTAACAGCAAATGGATAAATGTATCGAAAAAACGTCCGGTAGGAAATGTTATGAACTATACTCTGTTCTAATTCCAAGTGAATCCCAAAACATAGTGTTCGAGACAACCGGAAAATAAAAAGGGGTATATCGCAGCCTGGCAATAATTCGGTAAATTTTTGGAATTTTCACAAAATCCCTGCTGAAAATCGAAGTTAAGATCCTAGGCTATAGAAGTACCCAATTAAGGCGTTACCCCACTTGTAGCGCAAAAAAGGCCTTTTTCATGAATTTTTTTAAAGAAAACTACAAAACTTTTTTAATCGATCAATATACCATCTTAAAGAACACATCTTGAAGAACTTTCAGTAATTTTTTTATTGAAAAATATTACATTGTTTAGTGGCAAATGGCCGTCAATGAAATAATGTTTTTATATACACGGTTTGCGGTGACCAACATTCCGGCGAAGTGGATCATCTGAAAAAAAAATGCGGATGGATTTAGTCAAATATAAGTATAAACTAGTCTTTAATCGAAGGATTTTAAAAAATATTCATTTTTCACAAAATGGCGGACAGTCAAAGTTAATGGTTCGATTTTAACGAAAAAAACGGCCGTTTTTTGGCTATAAAACGGCCATTTTTTTTTCGAAAAAAAATCGAACGATTAAAGCCTACATTTTTATGTATTAAATAAGCCTGCAAAATTTCAAGAAGATCGGTTCATTAGTGTTCGAGTAATCTTGGTCACCGACTTCAGAAATGCCATTTTGAGAAAAACGCGTTTAAAGTTTCAATTTCAGTTTACACGAAGAAAATATTTTTTTTTGTAAACTTACATAGAGTCATCTATTCCTATACTCATAGAGCCATCTATTCTCAGATACTTATACTTCAAAAAAATGCAATAAAAAAAATCGATTTTTTCAAAATCGCAAGTGGGGGTACCCCCTTAAAAGAATACTATTTTTTAAATCTCAAGCTTACACAGTCTCCTCGACTGCCGAGCAAAACTGCACGAGTAATCCAGCAAAAGAGACGAAAACCCAGCACTTTGTAGCGTAGAATGTGAATTTTTGACTGAAGGTAGATGGTTTCATACCAAAAGTAACCCTAATAAATTTTTGCCCCTAAACTCGCCCCAACCCTAAGAAATAGGGGTTGAAAACTTAAAAATCGCCGTATGTCGATAATTAAGGGGTTAGGCCACAGTAACGGGTACAAAATCATGTGCGAATTTGACTCAATTTCTTACCTAGAACGAAAAACAAAAATTCTCGTCAATCTACATTAGAATACCTAGAGAAGTACGTACGGAATTTAAAAAATATTATTTTATTCAAAAGTTGTAGGTATTTGAATGAATTTTCAGTGAAAAATTTCGTATAAAACTGCTCATAAAATGAAAAGTTTTCGATCAATCAGAAATTCCGTACGTACTTCTCTGCGAAATGCAATTAGGAACATAACTTTTAAATTTGAAGTGAATCGAGTGAAAATTGTTGAAGTTATTTGTCACGCCAATTGGAAAAAAGCTGTTTCGAGAAAAACGCGTTTGAAGTTTTAGGTACTCTATGGCCGTGCTTACGTTATACGCTCAAAGTCGGTGAAGAAGAATTTTCTTGCTATAAATCGAATAGTAACTTATTCTTATGATGATAAAGCACCGTTTTAGCGAACAAAAAAAAACGATTGTTTGAAAATTCTACCGTGGCCTTACCCCTTAATAGCTCGATCAAAAAATGTTTCAAACAAAAGTTGTTTCGAATAATAAAATACGTATAAAGTTATCTGACGTCAAATCCCCTATCTTTGAAAATAGCGGCACAAAAACACGAGAGCATCACTGACCCAGACAGCACTGATCAAGAGACGCGGCAGCGTCTCGACGCCAAGTAATAAAAAGAAAATGTGAGCACCGCAGCCATAAAAAAGATGACCACCACTGTCACGGACCACGAATACGCCGGGACTCTTTATACAGTAAGATGGGCTTTAGCAGACGACTTTTTAATTTAGAATCGACGTTACGCGAAAACGCATCGACAAATCGAATATGTTTTCTCCGCTTGCAGACGCATCAACCCCGAATTTTCGAATCGTTTTTGTGCCGCTATTTTCAATGATAGGGGGTTCGACGTTAGATAACTTTATACGAATTTTATTATTCCAAACAACTTTTGTTTGAAACCTTTTTTGATCGGGCTATTAATTATCGAGATACGGCGATTTTTAAGTTTTCAACCCCTATTTCTTAGGGTTGGGGCGAGTTGAGAGGCAAAATTTGATAGGGGTGACTTCAGTATGCAACCATCTGTCTTCAGTCAAAAGTTCATATCCTCCGCTAAAAAGTGCTGGGTTTTCGTCTCTCTTACTGGACCAGAGAGCACGCTCGCGACCGCCTCTTCCACAAGGCACCACGCTTAAACCCCCGATTTTCGTTTTATCCATTCAGCCCCCAAAGAACCGATAAATCTACATAATTTTTCAAATGCACCCACCTATCCCCACAATCCATGAAAACCCTTAAAAACCCGTCGAGATCTAATAATCGAGTACGTGCTCGCATTACCTCACAAAAAACGCTCCGCCTTAAGAGCTTCACAAGTCCCAGTAGCCCCGCGGTAGTCACCCACGAATGAAAAATAAACTAAAAAAAACGCACAGAAACGATAGTAAATTCATAAAAACTCGTATTTCTCCCGCGTAATCAAAAGTTCGATATTAGTTTCAATTTCCTTCGAAATCGTTCGAATATCGTATCCGAGCGCTCCTCGCATCGCGATATATCGGATACGCGATCTGCGTATACAGCGAGTCAGGCGCCAACCGTATCGCTTCCCAATTGGAATATATATCGAATTGCGGTCTGCTCGCGCGGAGTGGCCGAGATAATGAAGCCGCGAGAAAATGCGGCGAGCGAGCTGCGAGATCGGGCCGTACTACACCCCCCCCCCCTTGCTCCTCACTCTCGCTGTATATCCCGGTCGTAACAGCATCGCGAAAAGTGAGATGAAAATAATAATGTGCATCAATACGCGAAAAAAAAAACGATAGCAGATGCATCACCGATCGCGTGACCGTCCCGGAGAAAAAAAAACGGCGTTTCTACTCCCTTTTGCGCCTGCGAACGAAGCGTAGAACTCTTTTCATATACCGGGTGTCCTCTCTCAAGTGAAACACTCTAATATCTCGAGAACAGTCCACGCGATCGAAAAAAATTTCAAACAAAAGTTCTACCATTTCAACCCGCCTACACGATGCTCCGAGCATTTTTTTAACATTTCAGTTGCCAAGGTCATCCGAAGGTCATCGTACATTTTTTTTAGGTGCATCTGTATTTTTTGTCCCAGGCGATTGCAGCAGGATCGAATACTAATCCAATGAATAAACTGGAATGCCTCCAGCTCGAAAAACACCGAAGTTACGGCACTTTGAGCATGTCACTGCAGTCAATTCACTGCCTCGAGTCAGCGCGACCCGGGACCTATCCTGATGACAACTCGCGGCTCCGAAAAGCTTCCGAAGTTAACTCTTCGACGAAGTAATGCTTGGATAAAACTGCAAATGTTGAACGAGCAATCTATGTATGTACTGTAACGGTATATGTGCACTTTACGTCGAGCAGCAGAGAATGCAACTTTGTAATCAAGTTTACGACGTAGGTAAACTCCTGCAGCGAAGGGAGAGGACTGTTCGATGCTGTGCTCGCATCTGTTCAAGCTCCTGTGCACTTATATTCACATATATATATATATATATATATATATATATATATATATATATATATATATATATATATATATCAATGTGTATGTATTGCGAGTGTTGTCTCCTTAGAAGGCTCGAGCACGGAGAATCGGCCATTTTTCTTTCGTCTTTAATTAACGATAGCGTCAGTACCAGAGCTTGCTACTAACGTATCTGGATTAATGTGAGAACGGTCTCGCGTGCCCGTAGATTTTACCGGGGCTGTCTTTCTTTTTCTTTACGATTCATCAAGACTCATTGATCTAATAGAAAAACTAGAGTGAGAGGTTGGAGGGGATACAAATGTATTAGTGCGGTAGGGCATGGAGGGCCGGCTGACAATGTTTAATACCAATAAATAATAACATATATAGATAAAGAGATTCGATGTAACGCAAAGAAAAATGGGTGAATATCAAAGAGAAGAAAGAAGATGTGGTAAATTTGAAAAAAGCTCGATATGAAGGTCATGAAAAAAGACACAGAGAAAATTGGTAGAGGCACTAGGATTTACAATGTCAGCGAATGGGTGAGAGTGAGAAATGATTGATTAATAAAATTTATGAACGTGGAATAAGGAAAAATACAACATGAATCAAAGAAAACGAGATTCGGTGTAAAAGAAAATTTACAATATATTAGATGCGATGAGATTGAAAATAAAATATGAAAATAAAATATAAGAACGGAAAATTGAAACATGAAGTAAAACTCGATGCAAACAAAAGTAACGTGATAAAACTAAAATTAACTTGACAAATTTAAAAAACTGCGATGAAAAGAATATAATGTCAACCAAAATTCACGCAGATTGGTCACAGATATGTAACGATACCAGAATGAGAAATAAACCAAGGAATGCAATTATCTCTAATAATCCGGTATCATAGGAAGAAAAAAGAAACAAATGCACAGAGAAAACAGAGCAAACGGGGAGAGAGACATTGATTGAATGATTTTATTTTTATAGGGCTTAACTAGGGTTCATATCTTTTGGACCAAGTTAGAAAGAAAGCAATACTTTGTGCTTTTACAATTCAAGCTCTTTTCCACATGATGTTCCGAAAGAAAAATTTACAACAGAAATGAAAATGAATGAAAATCAAGGAATATAAAATTAAAATTAAATTAAAATGCAATGTAAAAAAATAATAATAAAAATAAATAAAATAAAAGTCGTTACAAGTCGCACTAGTAGTTAGGAGTGCTATAAAAATAATACCAATTATCCTGAACACAGGACTGCAATGCAAATCAAATGCAAACGGATTATCAATCCAAACGTCATTTCGAAAAATCATGGCCATACCGCAAAATCATACAAAGTTATAAAAATAATCGGCGAAAATTATTTTAAAAATCATACAATATGATACAGGGTCCTACAAAATCATACAAAAATACAATAGATTTAAAAATCAAAGGTTTAACAAGTCGCACTAGTCGTTAGGAATGCTACATAATAGTACCAATAATTTCGAACATATTAATGCAGTGCAAACAAAATGTAAACTGATTATCCAAACTTCATTATAAAAAATCATCGCCATGCCACAGTATTGAAAATTCATCCAAAGTTGAAAAAAAAATTCATACAAAATAATACAGATACGAAATTATCAAAGAATCGTACGAAATTCTATGAAATTTTGCAAAGCCATAAAAAGAGAGAGCGAGATACATAATTTTTCGTCGTCAGTGCAATTCACCAGCACCAAGTTACTAAAATATCTGGACGAGATGGAAGAGCCTTTCTAGGCCCTCTTTACAGTTGGCTGATCTATCCTCAAATTGATGTTCAACTCCACGGATCATTAACTCCAATGGCACGTACATATGAATATATATATCGATATCAACGCTCTCCCGTCAGTATTGTTCGCTCTCCTTCTCTTCCCATTTCGTATAATACAAACTTCATCTCAGCGTTTTGCGCCATACCATAATTCCGCGCAACCATTCAAGTGGCATTGGATCTTGCGAAAAGTGCAGTAGCCTACGAATAGCGCGATAAGGCGATCGAGCTACCTGACAGATTTAAGACGAGACTGGAGGGCACCACCGGTAACGGAAAAAAACCTCGAATGGGGTTTTGTATGACAATTCGCTTCGCTTCACCCGAGCTTCAATGGCGGAGCGAAAGTGCTCGTACCGAGATTTCAATAGCCCCCGAGCCATGCGCGCACCATTGTCGACCTTTTTTCTCAAGTGGAGGAAAAATAAATTCGTTCGAAGGCGAAAAGATCGGAATGCGTTCGTAATATGAACAGCATCCGACAAATACCAGCAAGCTATAGATATGTAAAGGTCAATCGGGGGAAGTTGAAAAAAGAGATTGGTATATACAAAGGGTGTCTGATTTGAAACGATCACGTCGAATATGAGAAGTTTCAATATTCAACTAACCAGCACTGATAAGGAACATCACTTTAGGGAGGAGCTATCTTTAGGCGAGGAAAAAATGGTCGATTTTCATTTTTTTTTAAAGAAAGATTTCTTCACCATTTTTGAGACTTAGGGTATGTTTTATTACTACTTTTAACTGTTACATGGTATTTTTTTATTAGGGGGCTATACCAGTGTGAACGCTCAAAAGTTGGGTGATTTTCGGGAATTTTTTGGAAGAAAAGTACTCAATTGAATATTTCAGAAAATTAAAAATATATTTGGCTATATTTGACCTATATTACGTAATTTTTTCATAAAAAAATATTGAGATCCAAGCCACTTATGCGCTGCCTTCGGAGGCGCCAAAAAAAAGTTCCTCCACTGCTGACATGATTCCGGCCGATTGAGTAGCTGAAACCGAAAAAGGAAAAAATGTTAAACTGGAAGGTATATTTCCCGTGGATTTTCGAAAAATATCAAAATCTAACAAAATGGTGTAGTTATGAAAAAAAGTCTGTTTCCTTGCCTATAAAATAGTCGTTTTTTGCAATGCCAAATCGTTAATTTTCATCTACAAAAATATCCTACGTCATTGTAAAGTAAATATATTCAAGAGTACTCAGTTCAAATTTCAAGTCAATCGGATAATTGCTTTTTGAGTTACAATGTCAGCAAATTTTAAAACACTCATTTCATATTCTTGAAATTATAAACTGTCGAAAAAGGCAAAAAAATCGATTTTTTTAAAGTGTCACACTGGTATAGCCCCTTAATCTTGAAAAATGGCGCAGTTATGTATGAATATTTGTATATATTCTACATATATATATGTATAAAAAAACATGATTTTTTCACGTAATCAAAATATTCCATTACCAGATCCAAATGCGGGTCTAAATATTGACGACGATCGCAACGCGGCTTGATGATGCTTGACTAGTGAGTTTTTTACTACCACGTCTGTCGCGTCAGATATTACGATTTAGGCGAGAGAGTGTAGAAAAAGATGCAAGACTTCCCATTTTTTCTACGCTGGGGTTTTTCTTGGGCCTTTGGCTCTAAGAAGGGCCGTTGGCCGGGTTTAACGTTTTCGGAGTCGTGTGCATGCCGTAGTCGTCGTTAACAGGGTAAGCAGAGCGAACGAAATCCGGATAATTAAACACGTCGAACAATTTTTATTTCTCCTAACTTTATACTGAAAGGTGAGTTTATGATACACGGATTTTTCTAACTACATGGCTAACCATTTTTACATTAAAAGATCTCGCATTAACATGTAGATAGATTGATTTCAATTAAAGTTTTTATCAAAATGACTAGAGGGAAGGGTAACTACGCACAAATGTAACAAATTAAAAAGAACGAACCAAAACCGGATTTGCGGTTAGGTGTATGCGTGGTGATGGAACCTGCGTGGTCGAAAAGGGGGGGGGGGATTTCTTTCCCTTCTTCTTAATGGTAGCGCCCTCCCCGTAAGGTAAGGAGTCTGCTTCTTCAGCGGACTGGGTCGACTTTGTCACCGGTAAAGAGCCACTTCAATGGTCTGGGTAAAGAGGGGAACCACTTCCTCAGTGGACGAAAGGGGTAGCCGCTTCTTTAGCGGACAGGATACTATTTTCCGACAGTCTCACCTTTCGGTAAACGGCAGCTCGGAATACTGCTGCCGAGTCGTTCCGCGCTCCTAGCCTTATGGACTAGCGCGTACCATGAGGAGAGTCGGGCGCCTCGAGCGCGTCGGTTGGAGCGCAAAGCTTCAGAAAGTCGAAGCGGGCCCCTGGACAAACTTTAGTGCGCTGATCTCCCACTCCGGGGCTGGAGTTGCTCGATTCTCGGGACAAACTTTAATTTGCAGATCTCCCGTCTCGGCGCTGCAGCTGCTCTAATTTCGGGACAAAACAGAAATTCACGGTTCTCCCGTCTCGGTGCTGTAGTCGCTCGAATTTCGGGTGCGGAATGATACAACATGTGGATTCGTGGCCTGGGTATATACAGCGTCTCGTTAAACAAATCTCCGCCTCAAGCTTTATAAAGTGTTTTGTATAATTAACTATTAACGCGAGTGTTTAGGGATTTTACAAAGAAGGTGAGACATTTTTGTGCGGTCTCGACTGGCACCCTTTCGTCGGGGTCCTCGCCTAGCTCAGCCTTCAAAGGAAGTTCCTCGTTTCGTTTCTGGTAAGTGTAAATCTGGACAAGTATCACTTGACCAGATTAAAACAAACAAATAAAATAATGAAAATAAAATAAAAATGAACAAGGGCATGAGCGTTTTCAACTCGTCTGATTTATCCTAATAATCATTTTGTACCGGAGTCTGTTTATAGGTTATCTCCGGAGGAGTTCCCACTCGGCGAAGAGCTTGGCGAGGGCCTTAACACTTCAGGTAAGGTTTAAACTTATTGTACATCCTTCCGCTTACGTACTCGAAGCTTCAAGCTTCTCGCCTCGGTGACAGAGGCTTCGTGGAGGTTTGACACCTTGGCGAGTCTCTGTGTCGCAGTATGCTTGTATGCTTCGGCGCTTAGGATCGGGTTTTGTACGCAAAGGGTATGAATACTGTACGCAAGGTTTGTGAATGATGTACGCTGGGTGTGCGAATGTTGTACGCTAGGTGTGCGAATGTTGTACGCTAGGTGTGTGAATATTGTACATTAGGTGTGTGAATATTGTACGCAAGATATGCGAATGTTGTACACTAGGTGTGCGCTGGCTTGAATGAATGTAACGCAAGGTGTATGAATGTTGTACGCAAGGTGTGCGAATGCTGTACGCTGGGTTAAATATATTATAATATTCTAATGCATTTTGTACTTCGTTTCAGATTGAAAGAACACGCAGGAACAAAGCTGGCAAAAATATTCTGATAAAAGACCAATTTGATAAATATTTCAGGCAGAGCTCTCGTTGCCCTCCCATATAAATGTGTGGACATAAATTTTTTTACTATAGCGGGTAAAAAAATGATTTCTTTTTGCATTTTCTCAAAGTATGCATAATCAAGGATATTTAACAAAATTGTCGAGTTAAATTACTCAAAATTGACCAAGTGACAGACGATTCAGTGAGAGCAGGTAGAGCAACGATTTACGTGTGCCAAAACTTTTAATCGCGGTTTTTTGGAAACGACTTTTCTCGACCTCACCGGAATCATAACTCTACCTGTCATTGTCCGATTTTCAATATTAAAAAACCAAAATTTCGATAATTGCAGCGTCCTGTGATTGAGCGTAGGCAGATTTAATATTTTATGTTAGTATTTTTCCAGTCCCCGAATATGAGTAAAAGTTTTGCCAAAATCACACTTTTCTTTTAACACCCGCCATTTTGTGAAACTGTTTTTTTTTTCAAAAAACAGCTTTGTACAATGAAAACTACATGTATAAAGATTATAAAACTTTTTTTTTGTTTTCCAGCCCAACAATTGTCGAAGCTCTATTATACCTCAATAACGTTGTTAATTTTTTTTAAATAAAATTTTACATGAAACAAGTTCAATGTATGCTTAAGGGGTTACCCCCACTTGCGATTTTGAAAAAATCGATTTTTTTTATTGCATTTTTTGAAGTATAAGTATCTGAGAATATGTCCTGAAATTTCAAGTCGATCCGAACAAAATTGACTGAGATATGAGCGTTGAAAGAGAAGAATCCGTTGTGAAATTGAAACTTTAAACGCGTTTTTCTCAAACTGGCATTTCTGAAGTCGGTGACCAAGATTACTCGAACACTAATGAACCGATCTTCTTGAAATTTTGCAGGCTTATTTAATACATAAAAATGTAATCTTTAATCGGTCGATTTTTTTTTTTCGAAAAAAAATGGCCGTTTTATAGCCAAAAAACGGCCGTTTTTTTCGTTAAAATCGAACCATTAACTTTGACTGTCCGCCATTTTGTGAAAAATGAATATTTTTTAAAAACCTTCGATTAAAGACTAGTTTATACTTATATTTGACTAAATCCATCCGCATTTTTTTTTTTCAGATGATCCACTTCGCCGCAATGTTGGTCACCGCAAACCGTGTATATAAAAACATTATTTCATTGACGGCCATTTGCCACTAAACAATGTAATATTTTTCAATAAAAAAATTACTGAAAGTTCTTCAAGATGTGTTCTTTAAGATGGTATATTGATCGATTAAAAAAGTTTTGTAGTTTTCTTTAAAAAAGTTCATGAAAAAGGCCTTTTTTGCGCTACAAATGGGGGTAACGCCTTAATAACATACCTTTTTTCGTATCCCGAATAAATAATCTAGTAGAAAAAAAAATCGGAAAAACGACATTTGTTCGACCCGTCACAGTGGTGTCCTCCCTTAATCCGGATCTCGCGTGCATTTCCGGAAAGTGTCAACGATCAAAGGCTCAACAAAATGAACGATAAAAACCAGTAGTCATATTTTTATTCGAGTAGCGGCGGGAATTCTGCCAATTTGCTTGATAACAATCGTGTTTGTGATAACGATTTATATCGATCGATTTCGAAGTGAATCTCGATGAGGGACTCGATGAGAATTCTCGCGGTCTCTGTGATAAATCTGTTCGAGTTGTTTACGGCGTCTCACGTAGCCCTTCCGTCGCGTTCGTCGAGAAAGGACCGGTCGCGAGACGGAGACGCGAGTTTTTCTCGATTCGCTTCCGATCTTGGCAATAAAGGTCCAAGTTTCGCGGATATGTGAAATTTCATTATTCCTCGGGAGAATTCCCTTGGGAGACGCCGATCATTAACGTGATCCGCAGATAAAGAACCGTCGGAGGCCGATCGATTCGATACTTTACGTTTACCCGCAATGCGAATTTCAATGAATGATCTTACGTGACAGGCGCAATTTTTCCCACGAATTTGGCACGATTGTTTATGAGTCGATAATCGGAAAATTAGGCTTCCCATCGCGAAGAAAAAAATGAGGAACATACGAAAAAGTGTATTTCGCGATCGGAGATTCGTGGGAATATTTTCGCGTCTCGTAACAGATTGTTACGATTTGATTTTTTTTTTGCAAAGCTGTACTGTTCATTTTATATCTACGTTTAATCGTTTTCCTTATTATTCTCTTATACATGTTTATTCCATGTTTATTCAACATTTATTTCTCGATTTTTTACCTTATCTTATTATCTATTTGTGTCATTATTCCAAAACGAACATGATCTTTTTAAATTTAATTTTCAGACTTTTTTTTCATTACTGCATATCGATATTGTGTATTTTCGATGTTCTATTATATTTATAAAGCTATAAATATAATAGAACAAAAAATCTAAGGAAAAATAAAAATAAAACACCGAAAATATTTTATTTTGATTTTTTCATTAGTCTACTTTATGAATTTTTGTGAATGAAATGAAAGAAACCGCTCAGTTGTTTTATGGTCTCAAAGGCCAAGTTCTTTCGGTATATATTGTATATATATATAAAATGTTATGTATTCAACTTTTTATAAAAAGTGCTTACAACATCGAGAATATTATATATATTTTTTTATTATCAAACGCATTTGCTGAATCTTTGTTAAAAAGTAAGAAAAATCACTGATAGTTATCAAAAAAAAATTACGCTAAAAAATAATTATAAAAGTATAGTGTCAGTATGAAATAATATAAAATAAAAAGCGATCTTTTTCGTTATTGAAGAGCTATGAGTTATTTATTTTTCAATAACAAAAACTCAGGAAATGAGTCTGATAAATTTTGTTTGATATATTAAACACTCCATAAAAAGTGGAATGTATAAAATGTCATCTACATATATATACGTGTAGATGACATATATCATATGTGTGTGTGTGTGTGTGTGTGTGTTCGAGAGATATCCATCATCCCACATTATTAGCCCTAACATTAGCATATAATATTTACATCTGAAACAAACTATCCAATAAAATAATCAACAAAAATGATTTTTTTGCCAAGAGTTATCTAAAAAAAAGTAGGATGCAAAAATTTATTTAATATACATACTATATATATATATATATATATATATATATATATATATATATATATATATATATATATATATATATATATATATATGTATGTATGTATGTATGTATGTATGTATGTATGTATACACGAACGCGATTCAGTCGTTGATGAGGCGTTACCGGAGTGGGGGGATGGGATGCTGTGGGAGTTCCCCATAAGTTGAGCCGAGCGAGTTCGTGGTGCTGTAGCTGTCCCCATGATGAATGCCGGTAGATAGCGAGCAATGGGGGCTACCGCGAGAGATCGCACGACTATGCGTCTTACTTCTGTCTCTTTACCACCGCTAAGAATGTACGTACATACTATAAGCCACGGTGTTTAAATTATCCTGGTGGGCAAAGAGGCTCCTCTGCGGAGACATATGTGTATAGATACCTACCGGTACACAATAAGTACAATAAATACATACCTACATACATATATAAGCATATATACACAGGGTGACAATTACGAGGTGGCCATATGTTTTCCGAGGATCTGGCGCGGGGATTACGCGGTTGGAAAAAATACTGTAATTAATAGTTTTTCAATTCATCTTCGGAAAAAATACAGTGCATTTTTGAGATGACTAGTATTCACCAGAAAAAAAATAGAGGACTCGTGAAAAAAAAATTAAAATTTCATTTCGAGTTCAGTAGAATGAAGATAATTAAGGGCGCACACCACTGTGACGAGCCGAAAAAAGGTCGTTTAAAAAAAATCTGTCTACTAGATTTTTTATTTGGGATTTGGAGAAAAGGTGTGTTATCAGGCATACATTGAACTTATTTCGCGTGAATTATTATTTTAAAAAAATAATAATTAACAACGTTATTGAGGTATAATAGGGCCTCTGTAAAAAAAAACTTGGTCCAACGGCCGGATCGATAAGTTATCGTTGGTTGGTCGGAAAAATAAAAGTAAAAAAGTTTCATAATCTATATAAATGCAGTTCTCGTTAAACGCAGCCGTTTTTCGGAGAAAAAAAATTCACGAAACGATGCGTGTTAATAAAATTGCATTTTTGCCGAAATTTTTACTTACATTCGAGGGTTTCAAAAATACTAAATAAAAAAAATGGCTCGATCCAACGATAGCTACTGCAACAACGGAAATTTTGTTGGTTTTTTTATTGCATATCGGGCAACTGCAGCTAGAATGATGATTCCGGCCAGGTTGCGTAAAGTTGTTTGGAGAAAAACGCGATCGAAAGTTTCAGTATACGTAAATCGTTGCGCTACCTGCTCTCACCATATCGTCTGTGACTTGGTTAATTTTCAATATTTCAACATGAAACTTTTTTCCCATATTCTTAAATATGTATATTTTGAGAACATGCAAAAAAACCGATCTTTTTGCCCGTCACAGTTCGCCTTATATTCCGAATACGAAACATTGCTAAAAAAACGTGTTTCAAAATGAAATTTCAACGGATCTTTAACAATTTTTTCCTCGATACTGGCACGAACGATTTTTTGTTTTCAGGACTGTTTCGTATTCGAAATTGAATTGTCTTCATTCAGCTGTATTTAAAATGGAATTTTTATTTTTTTCAAGAACGCTACATTTTTTTCTGGCAACATTTATTCATCACAAAAATAGACTATATTTTTTTATTTGAAAGGCCATTAAAAATCATACTTTTCTCGGCGGCAAAATCTCCGCGCAAGACTCTTGGAAAACACATGACCACCTTATAATTGTCACCCTGTATTGCGCCGTGTGTGCTCCGAGACTCGCGAAATATTTGCGCTATTACTATTCGAGGAAGAAAAACAAAAGTCAAAAATCTCATCTCTCCTCGATCTCGACTCCGTAACGAGCATTCCCCCCGAGAATTAACTCTCGCGATTCTAATTGCTCGTTTACTATATATATATATATATATAGGAATGTCTGCGAATATTCAACGGTTAGCACGTAGGAATCAAATTTCAACAAAATAAATAGAATTAAAAAAAAAGGAAGGGTCTCCGTAGACCGCGAGTAATTTTCAAGCGTGTTCTCTCGGTGTTCTGCACTACAGGAAACAGCAGCAACCGCAATATGTGTCCTTTTGATATTTATTAAGCAAGGGCTACTGTGGTTCTGCGCAACAGCGGGGGTCGCCATTTTTTTCGATCCTCGATATCTTTGCCGTACTTGCGCCAAAGTGGGAGTCTCACTGCACTTGACTTTTTTTTATTGAATAGCTTGCTGTTCTCTCTCTCTCTCTCTCCTTCCCTCTCTTCATTTTTTCTCTCCCTGTGTCCAGTTGTCTGTCATTCTCTCCATTTATGCCTCCCCCCTCTCCCTCTCCCTCTCTCTCTTTTCTGCGTCTCTTTTATCTGACAGGCATTATACGATCGGATTCTTTGAAAGTTTTTTTCCTCTGCCCTCTCCCTCTCTCTCCCTCTCGCTCTCGTACCTGAACATTATGTCGCGTATGGTGAGCATCCAGACGCTTACACAGGGCTTCGGTACTCCCCAGGCAATGATCGATTGCGGAGATATTCCCCGAGCGAAAGAGAGATAGAGAGAGAGAGAGAGAGAGAGATGAGTTTTTAAATACCGAGCCCAAGAGACGAGTGTTCGACGTGTTGCGATCGAGAATCGATAACGTTCGAGCTGAACGATGGCATTTGAAAATGAATAAAATGCGTCCACGTCGATTTTTGATAATTGTACAGTCCTGCCTCAGTTCCATATATTTTCATTTGTTTTTTTTTCTCTTCTTAATTGAATTGCTTCGGTAACTGAGTTCCGCACTTCAGACAAATATGTCTTTCTTTTTGCGGTAAGCATACATAAGGGTGATTGAAAAAAGATATAGAAACAGAATGTTCGAATGTAACAGCAATAAAGTAGTTTATGGTCTATTCTTAAAAATGATCAATCTTCTTCAATATAATAATAATAGAATATATTTAATGTACGTTGTTTAAAATTATTTCCTTTTTCATGTGTATCATATTACATCATTGTATACTTTAGATTTACTTTTTTGCATTATTTCACATTTTATAAGCGTAGATTCATTAAAATTTATGAAAAAATAATAATTATTATTGTTATTCAATTATTATTTCTTTATATTCCCTTATTATCATTATTGTTATTATCATTCTATGAAATGTAATAAAATTACACGAATAAAATGTAAAATAATGAATAAAAGCATATCTAAAACGTTAATAATAATTGTTATTCAATTATCATAATTATTATTATCCATTTATTATTTTCATTACTATTTTTCACTTAATTGTTATAATTATCAATATTTGTCAATTGTTATTCAGATCATGGTGCCTCGTTATCATTCAAACATGTATATCAATCCGCAATTTAAAAAAAATGTAATTCCTTTCAATTTCTCTATCATCAATTCATCCAATAACAAAACGGGAAAAAAACCATTTTTTTTTCCAAAACAAGAAAGAACGTGCCGCAGCCACCTGGAGCTCATAAAAAAAATAATAATAATAACCGTATCTATTAATTTTACTTCCCTTCGATATCGCCGATTTCCGACACTTTCGCCGATTTTCGACACTTCGATCAAGCATGTGGCTGAAATAAATCAAATTTGAAACATATGAGTTTTTTTCTGCCATGTTTCACGCGGTTTGAGAAAATCGCGATACTGTCCGATAACTCCAGAATGATTTCCATGCGATTTGCCTCGGCGATAGCGATGCGCGAGAGAGAAAAAGAGCAGCGTGTTGCCCGAGCGGAGCACCGCGCGAGATGAAATTAATGGAGAATAATTGAGTGAAAAATCGAGGGTAGCCTGAAAAAAATTATGTTCAAGTCTCATGGTGCGAGGGGGCTGCGTGTGCGTAAAGCTTCCGCGACTCCGCGAGGCCATAGTTAAGCATCGATAAACATCACCAATAAGATAACCACAATTTTATCCTACGTATCTATATATACACACACATATATATATATATATATATAAATGTAAGGGTGCATGCATGTAAGGACATGAGATGGAAGAAAAAGAGTGAGAAATAAGGGTCGTAGAGAGGGGCACTCGCGGGAGCATTTATCGCCTCGCGAGATCTAAGCGTGATCATATCTAATAATAATCAGCAACCGTTTTACGATTGCTTGGGTGCCATAAACACAGCATCCGGTCTAGCCAATTAACGTTCTGCGACTGTGAAAAATAAGCGCGTGCTCTTCTTCCGAGCTACGTCACTCTCTCTCTTTCTCTCTCTTTCTTTCTCTCTCTCTCTCTATATATATATATATATATATATATATAAGAATATATAAGAAAGTGAGATAAAAGCAGATATATATATATATATATATATATATATATATATATATATATATATATATATATATATAGAGAGAGAGAGAGAGAGAGAGAGAGAGAGAGAGAGAGAGAGAGAGAGAGAGAGAGAGAGAGAGAGATCTATATATATATATATATATATATATATATATATATATATATATATATATATATATATATCTGCTTTTATCTCACTTTCTTCTACACCCTCCCTTTTACTCCCTCTCCCTCTGTCTGGCTTTTTTTTCTATATCGTTCGGCCTCTCTCTCTCTCTCTCTCTCTCTCTCTCCCTGATATTGCGTGATACATAATTGCACCGTATATAGAGTGCGCGCGAGTTTCTCTCGCTAAACTCTGCAGAGATTCTTAACTTTCGTTGCCCGTTGGGCTCACAGCCCTGGAGGCAGCTTGAAACACTTGCAGTCGCATAAACCGAATGAAAAGTCACAATTAAAATCCAATCTAGTAATTTAATAATGCCCGCGCGAATGCACAATAAAATACTCGCCCCAGTGCGCAGCTTGCTGCAAGTGCGAATAGTTGCATTCGATCAAAAAGATTATCTGCCCCCCTCTTTCTCACTCTCTCGCTATTTCTCGTCAAGATCGCTCGAAAAATTTTGGTATGTCAAAATCTTTGTCGGTCTGCCACTCTTAACGGGTTACATCTAGATTTTCGTGATTTTTTCGGGGAAATGGCTGCAGGTTTTTAACTTTTTTTATAGTAAAGGGTATCATTTCAAGTATCTTTGACAATTTTTTTTATTGGAAAATATTTATAAACGACGGAGGTACAGTAAAATTGCACAGACCACTGTGCAAAAAAGGTCCTCCGCGGTGACCACTCCTGCTGGGGAACAAATCATTTAAAATATAAAAAACCAAATGAATTTAGTTTTTGTACCGCATTGTCCAGTCTTTAATCGAAGGATTCAATAAAATAATGATTTTTGAAAAAATGGTCGCCGATCGAAAGTGATCGTCGAAATTTCGGTGAAAAAACACTCTATTTTCCTTGATATAAAAAAAAAGTATGCATCGAAAAGAAAATCCTTCGATCAAGGACTGCCTTTTGATATACAAAAAATGTCTGTGAAATTTAAAACAGATGGGTTTAGTTATTTTGAGATTTTATAGTCACCGATTCTAAAAAGTCATTCCGATAAAAACGCGTTTAAAGTTTTCTGCAGGTATATACATAGATAAAATACGTCGATAAAAACGCTCATAACTCCCCCAATTTTCAACGGAACGATTTGAAATTTTCAGAGAATATTTTTGAAAGGTTATATTATAAGAATCCGTCAAAAACGAAAATCGATTTTTTTTTTAATTTCAACTATGTGTAACCCCTTAATCACAATTAGACATTTTTTTTCCTGGAGGCCAGAAACATCATTATTCCCAATCTCTGCCAAAAATTTGCTATAATTTAGTAATGCTTCTCGAATAACAGGAAGCTCTGGCAGCCAACTCTAAAGGGTGCCTCGTTATTTCGGGCCTTCTTGTCCATCGAAGCACCACTTAAGAATTTTTACCTGGAATTTTACGAGAAGCAAATTACTTTAATCTGATGACAGAGTCTATCTGCCTCTCTCTCTCTCTCTTTCTCTTTCTCTCTCTCTCTCTCTCTCTCTCTCTCTCTCTCTCTCTCTCTCTCTCACTCTCTCTCGCCCTGTCGCTTATAGCAACAACGAATCATTAAAAAAAATGGACCGGAAGACGGACCGTGCCAACTTTATCGCAGCGAAGAATCGGTAAATCTGTCGCCGATGCGTTCAATCGGCTTATACCACATTGAACTCTCCGGCTGCCCCGCTTCGTTGTGTCGATGGCAGACGCACACATATATATATATATATATATATATATATATATATATATTACACAGACACATATACGCGTGCGCGAATGCAACACAGTGAGAGAGTTGCACCTGCGGCAACTTAAATTGCGGTCAATTCAGACGCAATCATCCTTAATCACGAGCGCTGCGCAGCGGAGGTCCGAGACTCATGAGTCCCTTCTCGGAGATCGCGTAGAGAAGTCTAGAATAGCGAGGGAGATGCATTGACTGGCTTTTTATCCACACATACAGCCATTTATGTACGATAACCACGATTACTTTCTCGGTATAATCGAGAAATTAATTTCCGATCGTAAACAAATAAGAAATTTTCAACCGAACGTTTAAAATATTTTTATTAATATACAAAAATAGTTTAAAAAATCTTAATGCCACAGAAATGAGAGTCGTTTGAAAATGTCTCATTTCTTAATGCTCGAGAATTAATGAATTCTCTATATACATAAACATATAGTTTAGCATTTTTAAAGCCACATAAATTATTTTAGATATATCATTGGAGACTTATTATATATTTATTGTTAGAATTAATTTTCCGACCGCCAGATGGAGCGGACTTGTCCATAGATATATATGTAAATTTTTTTTATAAGGGTAATGTCAATTTTCTGATAGTAATAGGATTTTTTTTTTCAAATAGAAATCAAGTATTTTCAAGAAGACTAGTTCTGACGTTTTGAATTTTGGGTGTAACATTTTCTGTACACTTGTATAATACGGACATTGTACTTGGCTATTTTCACCCATCTAATTTTATTTTGCAAAATGATTGATGGAAACAATATCAACCAAAATGAAAAACAATTATTTTCAGGAAAACCAGAATTTTTTTAGAAGGTGAGTCAAACAGCAATGGTTTCGAGGAGATTTTTTTTATAACTTGTTCTTTTTTCACGTTTTAGAAGTTTTTCAAAGCGTACACATGCACATATGACTTGAGATACAAAATAAACGTTATAAAAAAGCCATTTGCAAAATTAAAAAACCAAAAGTCTTTTTATGCCATAAAAAACACATATTTTTACATACATTATTATATCATTGATAAATAAAGGAAAACACGATGTTATGACATGACATTACAAAATACAATGATCCACCAAAAGTTGCGATCGATCAACGAACGTAATTCAATAAAATTTCCGTAATACCCGCAGAAATTCCCTTCTTGTTTCAACATCGAAAATAGAAAAATAGATTAAAAACGAACTGGCGATATGTGTACTCGAGTGTGGGGCTCAGCGTATATCGTGATGCTCCAGGTGTATCGTTTGATCGGTGTAAATGTCTCTTCTGCGTTTCAGCGAGTCCAATTTTGTTCTCTTTTGCTCCGGTTCGGACCACTTGCTCGCCACGTCACCGAAAAACTTCCAAATCTTAACTTGACTTCTTCGTCGTGTGGCTGCATCCACACCAGCAACGGAGAAAATACAAAAATAATTAAAAACAACAACAACTGCGATAACAATAAAAATAACAAGTTATAAATCAAAACGAACAACAACGATGGCAATAATGTACCCGAAAAGACTCGTAATAGTTATAGTGATAAAAATAACAACAATAATAAATAGGAAAAGAGGAAATATTAACAAAATGATAAAGGACAAAAAGACGGTTTATAATAACAATGAAAATACTAATAATACGTCAACGTCAAAATAATAATACGGTGGTCAAAAGCCGACAATAATATGAATATTAGCAGTAAAAATAATGAAGCGATGAGGAAAAATATAACAAGGAATAACTAAAAAATAATACCGTAATCGTAAAAAGAAAAATACTAATAATAATCATAATGATATTACTAAACCCAAACCAAAATAGTAAAAAAAAACAAAGTGGCAATAATAATTTAAAAAAAAGCTGAACTATAATAAAAGAATTGTGTAAAAAATAATAATAGTAATATAAGAAATGGAAAAGTCAAATAAAAATGATTAAAAAAGAAAAATGGCAATAATAATTCAATAAGAAATAGCGAAATAATAATGGTACAATCGTAAATAAGAATACCACAAATCATAATGATAGTTACAACTGATAAAAAACAAGGCAACTAATAATAAAAACACGGATAGAAAAAAATATAATGCTACGAACAATAATATTCGGGAAATGAGAAAATAATAATGCAATGGTCAAAATAAATCTTAACGATAATAATTCAAAAAAAGAATAATGTAAATAATAATGACGACGGTACAAAGAAAAATCCCGGAGAAAAAAAGTGTCGTAAAAAAATACAACGATCAAAAGCAATATATAACATATATAATGAAAATATAATAATAAATAATAAACGATAGAAAAAGAATAACGTAGATATCAATAACAATGCTAAAAAGAAAAAGACTAATAGTAATAATCGCAACAAATAATAACAACAATGGTAATTGTACCCAAAAGCGTGCTATCGGGATTCCAGACGAGGCCCGAAGATTGGTACGTCTCGTATAGGGCGTCGACGACACGATCGGGGCTCGCGAGGACTGTCACGACCCACTTAAAGTGATCGTCGGCCCAATAATTCCACCTTACGACCAATTCGCCGCTGAGCTTGTTCCAAGCGATATCGTCGACTTGCTCCACAGACGGTGCTTTCGTGAAGCCGAGGGGTCTACGACGTTGGACGTCCCAGAGGGACAGAGAATTCAGCGAGGGAAAACCGCCGACGCACATGACATTCGCGTTCCACGGATGCCAGGCCATTGGCTACGAATTTGACAGAAAACTTAGCATTCTCATTCACTTCTGATTACTTTCATCTCTAACCCAATCTACGAATTCAACAATTTTTTTTTACGCAGCGATCGTATTTCTTTTTTTTTTCTTCAAAAAACAAATTTAGGTAAATTATTTCATTTATTAATGTATTATAAATAATTTTTATTTTTCATTCATATTTAGGCAAATTATTCTATTTATTTACTTACTATAAATAGTTTCTGTTTTCAATTCGAATTTAGGTAAATTATTTCATTACTTTACTTATTATCAATCGTTGTCTCTTCCAATTAAAATTTCGCTAAATTATTTTATTCATTTACTTATTATGAATATTTACTTCTTTAAATTCAAAATTTGGAATATTCTTCCATTTCAACCGGTCTAAAATTGGCAAAAAAGTCCTTATCTTGAATCGCCAGCAGATAAAAATGAAAAAAAAATCGGACTGTAAATTCGAATTTGAAGTGGTAAAACGATGGAAGAGCGTTCGGACCTTTTCTGCGTGTCTACACTCGGTGTCAATTTCGAAGCAGAGCGCCATGCTCGGCCAGGTGTAAACGATGAGTGCGGAGAAACCGGTGACGGCGAAATAATTATCGTTGGGTGAGAACGAGATCGAAGTGATAACTTCGACCGTGTTCTCTTTATTAAATTTGATGAACTTAGACTGAATTAATTTCCCCGAATAGGAGAACGCCGTCATCCTACTCTCTCTGCAACAGCTGTCAATTTTTGAAATCAATTTGACAAGAATAATACTAGTAAGAGTAACAACAATAAAAACGAAATGTGTAATAATAATAATTAGTTTTATCATTATTATTTTTGTTGAGGACAATCTGATATATTCATAAATATAAATACATATACAGCAATAGCGACCATTATACCATCTAGTGGGAATGGAAAAGAACCTCGCAGAGAAGGTGATGGTTACAAGGTGGAACGAAGGCCTAGTAATAAAAGGAAGAAAATTATGTGCGGAAAAAGAACTAAAAGGGTCGGCAATCGAATACCTGATTATTAATGAAGATAAAGACTACCTAATCACGGAAATGAAAATAGAGACAAGAATTGAATCGGACCATTTACCATTAAGGCGATATACATTTACAACGATAAAAAAAATCGATTTTTTTTTCATTAAACGATCGAACTACTTATATATGTAGAATACTTTCCCAAAGATTCAAAGCGAAATTCGAAAAACTTCAAACGTTATAGAAACTTGGTAGAAATATTGATAATATTGGTATCTTCTACTTGACGAAAAGTGTTTTTGATAAATTGGAAAAAAAAACTACTTTTTTAATCCACATTTTGCAGAAATGTTGGGTGAGATGTTGATTTTTATTTGTAAATGCGTGCCATTTTCTCAAATTTGCCTTTTCTTCATTTTAATTACCGTCACGTAGAAACTATACATGTTCTAACTGAAAAAATGTTTGAACTTTTTGCAAATAAAAGTCTACGGGAAGCTAGACTGCACGCCGATTCGCAACTCCCGCGACGACCTTGCCACAGCTCCGCCATTTTGATGATAAATTAATTTTAAAAAATTGTTTCGTGTACTTAAATACACTATTAAAGTATACCTAAAGTTTGATAATTGTAGAATAATTATTACTTGGTTTAAAAAATCCCTCAATATTGCTTATGTTTTTTCCTGTCTAAATGTATATCCCGCCTTAATACTTAGCATAGACTCACATCAGAGAAAGAACGAGATAATAAGAGAAGCGGTGGGGAACAAAAATAAAGTAAAAGTACTTAGGTGAAAGGAAGAACTAACAACAGAATATGCAGACAAACATAGTGAAAACTGGAGAAAAATGGACCCAGAACAAGGAGAGGGGAGAAAGGTGGGAGAGATGAAGAAGAATCATAGAAACAACAGCAAAATAGGTGGAAACAAACAAGGGCCAAAGAAAGTCCTGGTAGAAATAAGAGAGCAGAGAAAAATAGTATGGACATGGCTGAAAAAATATCTACAGGGGAAAGGGGAAACGGAAAGGGCAAACTTAAAGGAGGCAAAGAATACAAAGACAAAGTTTGGAAGAAAAATGGAAGATAGTAGAAAGTTGCAGGAATGTAGGAGATCTATGGAAAGCAATCAAGCCCTTTAGACCGAAACAAGCCAATGTAGGTAGTCACGTTAGCAAAGAAGACTGGATGAATCTGGAGGGGAAGGGGGAGAGAGAGAGAGGAAGGGGGGAAAGGGTAGACGAAGAAGAGAAGGAATAGGACATATGAACTACAGGAGCAAACAGAGAAATTGATTTAAAGGAAATCAGGGAAGTTCTGAAAGGCATGAAAAATGGGAAAGCCGTACGGGGAAGATGGATAACAATAAAGTTTTTAAAGCCCTGTCGGACGAAGGGTATAAGGAGTTGAGAGAAATCTTGAACGAGTTATGGGATAGGGGAAAGTTAGCTAGAGGATGGGAAGTAGGGAGAATATTTCCCCTGCACAAGGCAGAGGATGCAAACTGTGCAAAAAATTACAGGGGGAATCACACTCCTGAACACAGGGTACAAACTCCTAGCTAGCATAGTCACCCGGCGACTTGGATACTGGTTGAAAGGAAAAGGAGGGCTAATGGACAGCCAAGCAGGCTTCCGAAGCGGGAGGGGGACAAAAGACCACGTGTTCGTTTAAATGCTCTGGTAAATAACTAATTAAAAAAAAAGGGCGGGAAATTATTTGCAGCATTTGTCGACATTGAGAAGTTACACTTAGTTGGAATTTTTTAAAAAATTTATTTTTCGTTTTCGACGGATTCTTATATTTAATATAACCTTTCAAAAAATATTCTCTGACAACTTCAAGTCGGTCCGTTGAAAATGGGGGGAGTTTTGAGTGTTTACAGATACGTCCGCTTACCGCTTTACCGTTACAGGTAAAAACTTTAAACGCGTTTTTCTTGGTATGACTTTTTCAAAATCGGTGACCAAAATACCTCAAAAACGACTAAACCGATCTGCTTCGAATTTCACAGACATTTTTTGTATGTCGAAAGGCAGTCCTTAATCGAAGGATTTTTTTTTCAATGCATACTTTTTTATGTCAAGGAAAATAGTGTTTTTTTTTCACCGAAATTTCGACGATCACCTTCGATCGGCGACCATTTTTTCAAAAATCATTATTTCATTAAATCCTTCGATTGAAGACTATATACAAAAACTATATTCATTTGGTTTGTTTTTAGATGATTTGTTCCCGAGCAGGAGTGGACACCGCGAAGGACCTTTTTGCACAGCGGTCTGTGCAATTTACTGTATCTCCGTCGTTTATTAACATTTCCAAATAAAAAAATGGTTAAGGGGTTACCCCCACTTGCGATTTTGAAAAAATCGATTTTTTTTATTGCATTTTTTTGAAGTATAAGTATCCGGGCCCATACAGAAGTATGGGCCCGGAATAGATGACTCTATGTAATTTTACAAAAAAAAAAATATTTTCTTCGTGTAAACTGAAATTGAAACTTTAAACGCGTTTTTCTCAAAATGGCATTTCTGAAGTCGGTGACCAAGATTACTCGAACACTAATGAACCGATCTTCTTGAAATTTTGCAGGCTTATTTAATACATAAAAATGTAGTCTTTAATAGTTCGATTTTTTTTTTCGAAAAAAAAATGGCCGTTTTATAGCCAAAAAACGGCCGTTTTTTTTCGTTAAAATCGAACCATTAACTTTGACTGTCCGCCATTTTGTGAAAAATGAATATTTTTTTAAATCCTTCGATTAAAGACTAGTTTATACTTATATTTGACTAAATCCATCCGCATTTTTTTTTTTTCAGATTATCCACTTCGCCGCAATGTTGGTCACCGCAAACCGTGTATATAAAAACATTATTTCATTGACGGCCATTTGCCACTAAACAATGTAATATTTTTCAATAAAAAAATTACTGAAAGTTCTTCAAGATGTGTTCTTTAAGATGGTATATTGATCGATTAAAAAAGTTTTGTAGTTTTCTTTAAAAAAATTCATGAAAAAGGCCTTTTTTGCGCTACAAGTGGGGGTAACGCTTTAAAGATACTTGAAACGGTACCCTTTACTATGATAGAAAGTTAAAAACCTGCACCCATTTCCAAAAAAAAAAAAAATTCACAAAAACACCTCTTTTTTTCCGGCCGCGAACTAGGTGCAGCCCGTTAAGGCAGCCTTCGACACTGTAGACAGGGACCTTCTCATAAACAAAATTAAGAAAATAGAAATAAGAGGAAGACTGCCCGAAGTGATAGAAAACATGTATGACAAAACCATAAATGGGGAAGGAACAACCGAACATTTTGAGACAATAAGAGGGGTGAGACAAGGGTGCCCACTCAGCCCTTCACTCTTCAGTCTCGTCAGAGAGAATATGGACGACATGTGGATGTCAAGGAATGAAGGGACGGTTATACGAGGCGAAAAAATATTTGCGCTCAAATGCGCGGGCGATATAGTGTCGGTGGCCAATGAAGAAGCTATGAACACTCCGTCAACCCTAGAAGACCTACACCATGGGCCTGGTATCGATGATTCCAGGTAAGTTGACAAATTTCATGATTTATTCATTCCCAAATTTTCAAACGCGTTTTTCTCAAAACCACGTTTTTCAAATCGGTACACAAAATTTCTCGAAAACCAATGAACCGATTGCCTTGAGGTTTTTCGTGGTTATTCTATACACCATTATCTAGTACTTGTCATAGGATTTTTTTTCCGTTACTTACTTTTTGTTTTATAGGAAAATAATAACTAATTTTTGGCCCAAAAATCACTAATTATGTTTAAACGTCCGCCATTTTGTCATAAATCGATATTTTTCAAAATGGTCTATGACAAGTACTAGATTATAGTATTTTATTTAATCATGTTTTTGGTTTTTTTTTTCAAATGATTTTTGAAGAAATGCCAGTGGGTACCATATACGCAGATTTTTTTACGACGCTCCAAGGATCATACAATATCCTTGTATATTTTTGATATTTTTAAACAAAGAAAATTAAACATATTTTTGAATGTATATACTTTTAGATAATTAAAACCCCAATCCGAAATTTCAAATAGTTTTTCTTGAAAAAATTCACAAAAATGACCTTTTTCCGGATCCTAGGTATATATCTCCCCTTAATAGAGAAAAGGAGATTAGGGAAGAAAGGTGGCTGAAGAAATGCCTCGAAAAGGAGGCGAGAGGAGTATTAAATGGAAATCCAATAAAATGGGGAGAGGAAGTCAAAGAGGCAATGGAGGAAGTAGGAGAGGGAAACATATGGAGAGAGAATGGTAGAAAGGGGGATGGAAACAAAAGTAGTCCAAGAGTCCCAACAGGATTGGAACAAAATCGAAAAATCGACATATTGCGCACAGTAGAAAAGCAGGAAGTATGCCATAGGGACAGAGAAGTACTGGTAGGATAGGAATATAATGGGCGAAACGAAAGAAACCTGGGCGAGACTGAGATGTGGGAATGTAGGAAAGGAAGGAAAAAAAGGATACAGTGACAAGAAATGCAGGGTTTGGAAAAAGGAAGTGGAAAACTTAGTGCATATATGTACGTGCGAGAAAGCCAAGGAAAAAATTTGAAAAAAGAAATAGTAGATTTGGAAAAATGGACAGGGAATAAAGAAGGAGAGCAAATCGATAGAAAAATACAGACAGGGCTAAAAAGGAGCGTTAAACTGAACTATGTATGTACATAAAGCACTTCGAAAATCTGATAGAGAAAATCGTAAACGAGGAAGTGAATGCGAGACGACACGAAAGGCAAAACGACAATAGGATATAAGTTAGAAATAAGAAAAATGTTGTAAGGGGGAACGTGTATGTAGGGGGAGCCTTCCATGTGTAAACACCCTGAAGGGGCATACCTGAAATATTAAATACTACTACTAGTACCACTACAATAGCGACCATTATCATATTAAAAATTGATATTGTTATCAATATTATTCGTTAAATAATCATAATAATAATAATAATTATTATTGTTCTTTTTGATACTCTTATCATTCACATTATCGTATTCAAAAATAGTAATAAATATTAAGAATGATGAAAATAAGAACAATAAATGTTAAAATATATATATCAATCAATATTATCAATGAATATCAATAATATAGGTGAATAATGAAATAATTGAAGTATCACAAAAAAGTTGTACGTATGAAATGTCGTTTTCGTTTTAAATTTTCAATAAAAATGATTGTTGCAGTGGCAACAACAATAGCTACAACATCTGTAATAATAATAATAACGATGATACTATAAACGCGAAATAAAATATCCTAATAAGTGTGTGTGTGTGTGTGTGTGTGTGTGTGTGTGTGTGTGTGTGTGTGTGTGTGTGTGTGTGTGTGTGTGTGTGTG
>OX101786.1:2602487-2624987 GCA_944452715.1 Ophion slaviceki | reverse complement strand
TGTCAAGAAATAATAATAGTACAAATAGCAGAATGGAAAATGTAAGTGTTGTATAAATGTTCGTTTTTGTTATTAGGTTTTTTTTCGAACTCTCACATAGCGATCTCTTTGTCGTCGTGGGTCCACGCAACGCAATCAACTATGCAACGTTTTCCCGACGCCTGGTCCGCGCATGGACACTTCTGGCTCCAGCAGTACTTCTCCATAGAGTGAACTTTCAATTTGGAAGAATTAGTAACCATCGCGATTCTATCGCCTGAAATCATTACGTTGCGCAATTTAAATAATAGCAAATATTAATAACAGAATGAAAACAAATTTTAATAATAGAATGAAAAATGGCGCGCAATGAGGGGAGAAGAAGAGGCTCGATTTTTTATGAAGAAGAAAATATCGGTCGTATTTTGGAGCTTTTACCCGCGTGATTCCACTTGATCGCGTGAACCCGATTGCGCAATTCCACGATAGTTTGGCCTGGCCTCGTAATTGCACCGGCATTGTTCGTATCCGCGTTGAAAATGACAACCGACGAGTCCGTCGAAGTGTCGATCACCATCGCCAGGAAATTACGCGCTCCCCAATCGATCGACTCGGCTATGACATTTCATTCTCCTTATTGTTTCGGTTTCACGACCAGTGTGAGGGAAAACCGATTATTCTTGTTTTCTCAATTAATAGTAAACAATCTTTTTCACTTTTTTACGGATCTATTTCGAGAAGTACCGATTTTTTCGATCAAGGTCAACATTATTCTTTTCCCCCGATCAATGTTGGAAAATACTGAATTTTTCGACGATTTAAAGATTCATTTTTTTGCGCCGATCAATGTCGAAAAACGCAGATTTTTTTCATCGATCAACGTAAGAAATTCCAAATTTTCTTTTTTTACGGATTTATTTCGAAAAGTACCGATTTTTTTCCGTTCAATGTCACAATGAATTTTTTCGTTGTGAAGAATAATTTTTTTCTACCGACTAATGTCTGGAAATACTATTTTTTTCCGAACAATGGCAAAATGAATTTATTTCGCCGATCAATGTCAAAAAACGCTGATTTTTTTTCGGTCATCGTCAAAATTAATTTTTTTTCACCGGTCTGAGTAAAAATATCGATTTTTCTTTTTTTTTCGATCGATTTCTATAATTGATTTTTATTTTTTTCCAAGTGATCTTAATAAATTCACGAATGAATATCAAAAAATTCTAGTTTACTTATTTTTATATTAAAAACTTGTTTCGCTCCTTTATATAATGCTTTTCTCGATTCCCTCCGTGATAATGACATATCACAAATATATCGTTATTAAATAAGACACGAATAAAAGAGAGAATAACTTTTTTCTTTTTTTTTATCTCGTTTAAATTATTGAAAGAGAAAATATATATTTGAAACTCATCGAAGAGTCATTTCAAACGTAAATACATTTTTTTGCTCACGCAAACTTATCCTCGATCTTTCCAATTTAATGGTGAAGCTGCCATGATCGATGAGTGGCTTTTGGCGGGCTTTGCATTTCCACATGGCGTCGAGCGAGTCGTGCCGGGTGGTGACATCCGGAATCGGTTTTTGGTTTTCCCGCTCAGCGAAATTCAAGACCCTCCGATCCTTCGTACCCGGTATAACGTTGGCTCCGTCTATCGCATTTTTCATCAATTTCTTCCGCCATGTTGTTTCGAGAGCTGCGATCTTGACGATAAATAAAAAAACAAAAAAGACACAGGCAAACATAAAAAAATACTTTTTTGATGAAATTCAAGCCGGGCAAAAAAAATTGATAGATTAGATAAATATCCGTGAAAAGTGAAATTTGCAATATACCAATAAGATTCCTAACATTTCGGAGCACGAGAAACGAAAAGAAAACTAAACACAATATGTCATCCAAAAATTTCATTGAGATAAGAATTAATGAAAAAGACAAATTTAAAAATGAGTAAATGAAAATTTCGGAAACAATATCAATAACTAAATTGTTTCACTAAAAAAGTCGAATGTAAATACAAAATCTAAAAAAAGAATGAAATTGTCTTTCATCCAAGCTCTCGGGTTCAAATGGGACGACAATGTAAAAAAAAGAATGCTTCCATTCGTATTATCGAATTTGAATAAAACGTGTAGAATAAAACCAACCAAAAAACGTAAACAATTTGTTTAAAATAAAAAAAATCCGTTTTAAATGTAGAAAAGCCAAACAAATGTATATACCAATAAAAAAATCATCGCATTCGAATAAAAAATTGTCCCACGACAATATATCGATAAAGACGTACGATGAAATGGTTGGCAAAGAAACAAAAACAAGATAAATCTATTTTCAATGAAGTACCTACTCCGTCAAACTCAAGCGATAAATGTAAATGAAAAACATCCCTAGCAAAATAAACCAGATAAAGACGCACTAAAAAAATAATAGAAATAAACGAGTAAAAAATGTTAAATAAATGAAAAATAAACAAAAAAAAACAAACAAAACGAAAAATCGATTTTAGATAAAAGTACCCAAGCAAACTCAAGCAATAAATGTAAATAAAAAAAAATGATCCGTAAATATCTCAATGAAGACGAAAAAAAATTAATAAATATCCCCGAGTAAAAAAAGATTAAAAATAAATTTAAAAAAAAAACAGCAACGCTATCGGAGCAACAAGCGAGAATTTCTTCGCGGCGATATGAGCATAACCCTTCGCTTGAGGAATCTGCTCACGTTCGAGGAACGACCGCGTGGGCGATTATACAACGGCAAATCGTGGAACTTGTCTCGCGTCCACCCGGTGTGGAAAATTTTAAAACGACGCTGCTGCATCCAGTGGGAGTAAGAGATCGAGAGAGATGGCGATAGTGATAGAGATAGCGAGGGAGAGAGTGATAGTGAGAGAGAAGGAGAGAGAGAGAAGGAGAGAGAGAGAGAGAGAGAGAGAGAGAGAGAGAGAGAGAGAGAAAAGCGAGCTTAACGATCTGAGAGATCGCGCAGTGGTTACGGCGCGTCATAGTCAGACCGGCGAGCAAAGTAAAGGGGAGTCACTATATACGCGAGGCTATAACGTATTACGCGATTATGACCATAAATATCGTCGGCGACATCGGAACGCGCATCAATGAGACGAAGCTCGGCATATTCATATAGAGCCCGCATATATCGTACTCCCTCGATATTATGCGAGAATAAGGATAAATAAAATTGCGCACGAAAAATATAGGGATAAATAAAATCGCGTCGAGCGACGTTACCAGGCCGGAGAAAATTGCCGATCGCTCGCGGGAGAGCGATCTTCTCTACGAGAATCGGATAAGCGTGTACACGCGGATGAACGTTTCTTTTTTCAATTATTTTTGTTCTCTCTACAAATGTTGAGTGAATTTCCATTATTGAAAAATCGAGCCAGTGACTGTAAAATAGTTGACCGAAAATGGGTCGATTTTTTTTGGTGTTTTTTTCTCCGGCCAGTATCGAATCAATTATTTATCCGTCACGCGTGAGCGGATTTTGCGTACTTCTAATTTTTTATTGTTTTTTTATCCTGGACGGTTAGGAATATTTTAAGCTTTATAGAATTGAAAAATTCCAAAAAATCCGAAAATAAGGTGAGATTACATTTATAATAGATACCGCGCGTCGCGCCCGACCGTTTTTCCACGATTCACTTTTTTTTAACCTTGTGAAAGTTCTGACTCTCGAACGAAGGTTCAGATCGCTTTGAAATTTTTACAACATATTCTCAGTGTCATCACCTATCGTGTGAGCCACAGAAACAACAAATTCAATGACACAAACAAATATCAAAACTAAAATACGGACAGAAAATTGAGAATTTGTTTTTAGTGTCGAATTTTTATTGTAATAATTTCTTTTAAAATAATATTGTTGGTTCACACTGAAGATGCATTCATTATGCAATTATAAATATGTCAAGTTAATTTTTTTCAGACACCCACATCGATGCCGAAAACTTTCACCATCAACGTGCGCGCAAACAAAATACATTGCTTTATTATGTTATATCTCCGCCATTTGTTAATATTTCTGATTGTTTTACATATACTTAATCATGCGCATAAATGATCTGTAAAAAAAATATTGTCGATATTTGTTGATAGTAATAGACAATTAGTCTATTACTGGCACAAATATATGTATGTTTATGAAGAGAAAAAATCGAATTAACACAATATACAGAATTGTAGATGATTATTTGGATAACGATGAATAATTTGATTTTATTTATGTTTGTTTGTAGGTTTGTACGATCTCCATATTTTCAAACTCGTTTATATATATACCGTAAACCGGGGTAACTTTGGGACAGGGGGTACAACTTTGGGACATCGCCTAATAGTCGACGTTTGAATTTCCCACCAACGCCAATCCTTATGAATTCGCGCGCAATCACTGCTACTGCCACACGCTGGTATGTGCTGCTACCTACGCGGCAAACATTTGAAGCTGCGGTTGTACTGCGTGTCCCAAAATTACCAAAAATTGTCCCAACGTTACCCCGGTTTACGGTATGTGTATTTAAAAAACAATATAACATGCAGAATTATAAGAATTAAAGTCTTGACAGCATGCATTAAAAAAAAAAAATTTTAACCTGTAAATATACTCTGTGTTTATAGATACACAGACACACAGAGTGATGTGATGCTCACACAGACGCATATATTTCCGTGTGAGTGAACGTAATTGCGCTAAACGGTCATTTTTCCCGATGTATTAAGCGAAGACACGGTGTATAATTACAGCCCGCTCTTCTTTTTATTCATGAAAATGTAGTACAATATTGCAAAATTGCATCCGGCGCCTATCATTAACAGAAAAAGTTTGCCGGACGATAAAATGATCAAGCTCACAGGGCGTTTCCAATCTGTCGAAGAATTTTGTCCTTTTTTCATCCTTCTCTCGCTTTTATGGGAGGTTACAAAAAATTGTAATAACAACGACACGTTTCCCATGTGGAATCTGTGTGAGCCGAATGATCGTCCAAATATATATGTGTATGTATTGTGACGGGCGATATTTCTCTAACCACGAGAACGAGAACGAGAACTCAAATCGGGATCCGGTGCGAGAAACCGTCACCTTCGGCCGTCCGACCCGTGCGCGTGCATCCGCAGTACCCGGGGCGCCAGAGAATTTTGTATCGCCGGATTTCTCAACCGGACTAAACTGGGGTCGGGGTGATCAAACCCGACCCGCCAGGCGGAGACTGGAGCTCTCCTTGATTTTTGGTATCCCGGAATCCTAACCGGGTTCGGAGTCTGGAGACCTCCTCGATTTTTAATCGCCGGAATCGTATAACCGGACTAAACTGGATGCACTGCACGGGAGGACGGTTGCGGTACAGCACGGCCGCTCAGGCTGTGGGTTGTGGTAGAGGGGTCGGGATTCACTGCGAGTAGCGTGAACGATCACGGGATCTGTCACTTTCGCGACACCGAAAACGTCACCAATAAAATAAAATAAGGTTTTATTTTATTGTGCGGGAGCCGGTGGGTTACCCACCCGTGAACTTTTTACGTAGACGAAACTTAACGCGAACGCGAACTGCACGCGAAACGTCATACGCACGGGAACGAGAGAGCACGACGACGTGCCTCTTACGCGAGACCGAGAGCGCGACGACACGGGCGCGAGAGAGACGCGACACGTCTCTCCATCGCGACGTCTGATCGACAACTCTTTTACGATAACTTCAAAATCGGGAGCGATCGCGATTTAGGAGACAACCGTCTCACGCGAAGGTTCGGTAGCAACTCTGTACCTCGCGCGACCAAGGCCGGCGTGCGAGGGATTATGCGAGAGCGAGACAGAGCGCGTAGACCAAAAAAATGTCAACACGCTCGCGGGATCGGACCATGCGAAATCGCCGGTCCAAGCGAGAACTTTATCTCGTATAAAATCGAGAGCTGAAATATTATTTCGAGAACTGGAATATTCTGATAGAATATTCCTTTCGGAATCTATATTTTCTGCCCGAGTTACCCCGAAAACGGAACGGTAACAAATCGGGACCTTTTCTCATCGGTAACATGGAGGCTCTCGGAGATCGCATCCCCGGGTCACCGTGCGAAAGCGGGCAAAGCTTCTGTCCAGAAGCGCGGCGCGGAGATCTCCAGCCTCCGCCCGTAACCTAAACGGCCCGCTCTCCAGCACGATGCACCGCTACGGTGGGGCGCCGGCGTTTCAGCCGGGCGGCACCGATTCCCCGAGAGTCCTCACTGGGTGCATCCCTCGGTCGAGATTGCTCAGTACGTTGAGCCACACGCCGCTCGACCGAGTTCCGCACGCCAACCTAACCAAAACGGAAACACAACTCAAAACCTCAAACGTAACGAGACAAACATTCTAGAGAAAAGACCCTTAACACAAACGGATGGGTCGCAACCCGGGCATCGAGAGCATATCTTGATCATCGGTAGCATTTTTGTGACGTGGCTCAAAAAATCACGTCACAACTCCCCACCCCTTAAGGGTGGTTACGATCAGGGAACTACGTGATCTCTGCTAAGCATAAGCCGTAGCTGAAATGCACACGGTAGCAATCATTGTCCTTCCCAGTTGCAGTCGGTAGCTTAAACGGTGGGAAGGACCGAGATCTACTGCGGGGAACCAAGCACCCGCAGCGCGAGAAAGAAAGCCAGAACACAACATAATTATTCGTATTCAATGGCTAAAATTCATCTCTCCCGTTACAGTCGGTAGCCTAAACGTGGGAGAGACCGAGATCTACCGTGAGCGACTAATCGCCCCACAGCGCGAGAAAATGTAATCGCAAAAAAAAAAATATTTTTGCGTAAACGGTAGCATGGTTGTCTCTTCCAGTTACAAATCGGTAGCCTTAATATCTGGGAAGAGACCGAGACCTGCCGCGGACGGATAACCGTCCTGCGACGCGAGAAATATAGGATCAATCGAGATCCCACTTACCACCATCAGGGACGGACAAACCAATCTGAACGGACTTACCACTCCGCCGTAGCGTCCTTGTCTGGATGGTGGCTCCGGAACCTTGCGGGAACTGCTCCAACCTGACCTCACCTCTTCTGGCGAAGATGGTGCCGGGAATCTGAGTTGATCCGTGGCAACTCGCGGGAACGATGAGGCGGCGCAGCCTCCGCGCGCCAATGCCGGGGGCCGGGCTAGCTTGACGGAGATCCCTCGTTAAGCTGCCTTTTCGCACGAGAACTATGGGCCAGAAGCCCATATGGCAGGAGCTGCGAGGCATTGTTGCCTTACACGAGAACTATGGGCCAGAGGCCCACATGGCGGGAACTGTGAGGCATTGTTGCCTCACGCGAGAACTATGGGCCAGAGGCCCATATTGCGGGAACTGTGAGGCATTGTTGCCTTACACGAGAACTATGGGCCAGAGGCCCACATTGCGGGACCTGTGAGGCATTGTTGCCTTACACGAGAACTATGGGCCAGAGGCCCACATTGCGGGAACTATGAGGCATTATTGCCTTACGCGAGAACTAGGGGCCAGACGCCCATATTGCGGGAGCTGTGGGGTGTTGCCACCTCACACGGAAATATGGGGCAGAGGCCTTCAACGGGAGCTTTTAGGGGTCAGCCACAACTGAGGATTCTACCCGATGGGTGCCTCTACTTGCGTCCGACCCGACGTTAACTATTACGTCATCCCAAGGAAGAATTTCCTTCGGGGGAGACGTATCGGTAGCGGAGGGTGTACCTCGTAACTGCCTTCGCCGGTTTGCGGGTTCGGTAACTGGTCGGCGTGGTGTCGCTACACGGGAGCTTGTCGAGAAGGTAAGTCGTCAAGGCTTATCACGGGAGGCAGAGGAGATTTCCTCACTCGCCTCCTTGTCCGTTTCCCCGATTGCAAAGGGGTAACGGGTCGTGGAAACGCCTGATGGTCTTATCGGTAGCATAAGAGACGCCGGTAGTCCGGACATTCTCTATGCCGGTGACCCGTTTTGCCGTAATTGCAGCAGCTGGGTTCACTCGGCTTTTCGGTAGCTTCCGTGGTCTTCAGAGGACCACTCGGTAGCGGGGGCGCGGCTTTGTCCGCCTTGTCCCTCTGGAACTGGCCCATAAAGGGGCCTCGGGAATCACTGGCGTGGTGGCGCAGACCGCGAGCGGCTGCGCTCACGTATCGCCTTTTCGGGAGCTGACGTCCGCTTATTGCATGGTAGCAACAAGGCGTCCAATATCTCGGGAGCTTCGTGGCTGCGCTAGGCATCACGCGTCGGCCGCCTGGGCGCGACCCGGTCGGGTCGGCTGTCCCAAGGTCCAGCTCCGCGGGCCCAGTGCCAGGTCCGCGATCGGTAAAAACCTCGTCCGTTTCTTCGGACGAGCATTCCGAGAGCCGTAGCGGGAGCTCAGGTACCCTGCCTCCGGTCGCCATGGGGTATTCCCCCCGGGACACTCGGAGCACAAGAGTGTGCCTGGTTGAATCGAGAACTAAGGGATTGTATCCCTTTTCGTCGAATTTGATTCGACGATATCGAGAGCGGCAGACAGAACAGAAAAAAAAATAAAAAAAAACAATAATCCTGTCTGTTTGGAAAAATAAAATTTTCCAAAAAGGCGAGATCGGGGGGAACTTTCCTTCCCCCGTCCGAGAACCCTGAAACAGGATCATCTGCGAGAGCGAGAGAGAGAAAAAAAAATAGAAAAAAAATTCCTCTCTACCCGAAATATATTTTCGGATTTCGTGAGCTGAGGGAATATGCATTCCCTTCCGTCGAAAGAGTCCGACAGAAACGAGACCGCGAGAGAAAGAAAAAAAATAAATAAAAAAAAATTTCTCTCGATCCGAAAGAAATATTCGGATTTCGGGAACCGGGGGAATTTGAATTCCCTTCCGTCGAAAGAATCCGACGGAAACGCGAACGCGAGAGAAAAGAAAAAAAAAGAATTAAAAAAAAATTCTCTCGATCCGAAAGAAATTTTCGGATTTCGGGAACTGGGAAATTTTGATTTCCCTTCCGTCGAATGAAATCGACGGGACGTGAGCAAGAGAAAAAAAAATCAATTCCAAAAAAAAAAAAATATTAATATTTTCTCTCGATCCGAACTATTTATTCGGATCTACGGGAACAGGGAAATTTGATTCCCTTCCGTCGAGTGAAATCGACGGGACGTGAGCGAGAGAGAAAATTAATTAAAAAAAAATATAAAAAAAACATAAATATTTTCTCTCGATCCGAACTATTTATTCGGATCTACGGGAACAGGGAAATTTGATTCCCTTCCGTCGAGTGAAATCGACGGGACGTGAGCGAGAGAGAAAATTAATTTAAAAAAAAAAAAATATAAAAAAAAAATATAAATATTTTCTCTCGATCCGAACTATTTATTCGGATTTACGGGAACAGGGAAGTTTTATTCCCTCTCGTCGAGTGAATTCGACGGGACGTGAGCGAGAGAGAAAATTAATAAAAAAAATAAAAAAAACATAGTATTTTCTCTCGATCCGAAAAGAACCTTCGGATTTTCGGGAACTGGGGGAATTTTTATTTCCCTCCGTCGAACGAATCCGACGAGGTCGAGAGCGACAGAGGAAGAAAGAAAAATAATAAAAAAATCAAAGAACTTCTTCTCTCTATCCGGGAACGGTACAAAAACCTCAAATCGAAATAAAATTCCGATGAGGCTGAGCCAAACAGGAGACCAAAAAAAATTTAAAAAAAAACAAAAAAAAAATAAAAATCCTATTGGCTCTGCTCGAGATCTGTAAGGGGAGAGAAAAAGCAAACAAAAAAAATTGTTACACCCACTTACAACGGGAACGCACAACGCATAATCAAGTTTTACTTGATTAGGCGGGCCACCTCGGGGACACCCGATATATGGTATTGCGCGTGCCACCTCGGGGACACCCGATGTGTGGTATCGCGCGGGTCTCACCGCGAGGTACGAGAACGGAGCCCGAGAACGATTTTCGTCGTTCTCGAAAATTCGAGAGCCGGCCGAAAAGAAAAAAAAAGAAACAAAAAAAATAATCTTTTCGGACTAACGGGAGCAATCATTCGGGTCTCGAAAAGGCATTTTCGAAACCCCGGGAGCAGATCGAAAAAAAACACGCAAAGAGAACAACAAAAAAAATACAATATTTCGATATCGAGATCGTCCGAGAAAATCTACGAAATTCTCGGGTAACGAGAGCAGAAAGATCTCGAAATAAATTTTCGAGATCCCGGGAGCGAAAAAAAAGAAAACATGAACAACTTCAACAAACGAATTACACGACAAAACAAAACACGAGCACACTGAAAGGACGTAGCACATAACATAAAAAAAAATTCCATATCGAGAACTCGATTTCGTTTCCGAAATCAGCGAGAGCAAGCTTGGAATTTGACATTTTTTTTGTCAAATTCCCAGCCACGGGAGCTAGCGTCTTTTTTTTTTGGTCTTCGAAAATACATTTTCGAAGTGCTCGGGATCACGGAAAGAAACAAAAAGAGGCCTTTTTTTTTCTTTCCCTTCGAAATAAATTTTCGAAGTCGCGAGAGCACCGGGGAGGTCGAAGAATAACTCCCCCCGATAACGAGAACGACGCAGCTCACAATCAGCGGAGCCTCGCATCGCGGAAACCACGCAGGAAGTATTCGTAAATTTTTACGAAAATAAAATTTTCAGACTGCGTCGGGAACTCACCGAAGGATGATCAATAATCCAAATGGACGATAATCCCTGGGAATCGAGAACACTTTTTTTTCACGGGAGCACTTTTTTTTTCTTCGGGAGCACTGTTTTTTTTTTCTCGAGAGCACATTTTTTTTCAATTCGGGAGCAATCGCGAACGTTTATTTTCGAAGACTACATCGAGAACACACGAAAACGCGGTACGAGAACTAAGAGAAAAAGAAAATATTTCTTTTTCTCGACGAGACCAAGAAAGGCGGAAAGAACGGAAAAAAAAAGAATAATTAAATTATTCCTTTCCGTTTTTCCCCTTAAACTTTAACGAGAACTGCTACTCGCCGGCGTTGCCCCACGTTGGGCGCTATTTGTGACGGGCGATATTTCTCTAACCACGAGAACGAGAACGAGAACTCAAATCGGGATCCGGTGCGAGAAACCGTCACCTTCGGCCGTCCGACCCGTGCGCGTGCATCCGCAGTACCCGGGGCGCCAGAGAATTTTGTATCGCCGGATTTCTCAACCGGACTAAACTGGGGTCGGGGTGATCAAACCCGACCCGCCAGGCGGAGACTGGAGCTCTCCTTGATTTTTGGTATCCCGGAATCCTAACCGGGTTCGGAGTCTGGAGACCTCCTCGATTTTTAATCGCCGGAATCGTATAACCGGACTAAACTGGATGCACTGCACGGGAGGACGGTTGCGGTACAGCACGGCCGCTCAGGCTGTGGGTTGTGGTAGAGGGGTCGGGATTCACTGCGAGTAGCGTGAACGATCACGGGATCTGTCACTTTCGCGACACCGAAAACGTCACCAATAAAATAAAATAAGGTTTTATTTTATTGTGCGGGAGCCGGTGGGTTACCCACCCGTGAACTTTTTACGTAGACGAAACTTAACGCGAACGCGAACTGCACGCGAAACGTCATACGCACGGGAACGAGAGAGCACGACGACGTGCCTCTTACGCGAGACCGAGAGCGCGACGACACGGGTGCGAGAGAGACGCGACACGTCTCTCCATCGCGACGTCTGATCGACAACTCCTTCGATATCCGGAAAATCGGGAGCGATCGCGATTTTGGAGACAACCGTCTCACGCGAAGGTTCGGTAGCAACTCCATATACCTCGCGCGACCAAGGCCGGCGTGCGAGGGATTATGCGAGAGCGAGACAGAGCGCGTAGACCAAAAAAATGTCAACACGCTCGCGGGATCGAACCATGCGAAATCGCCGGTTCAAGCGAGAACTTTATCTCGTATAATATCGAGAGCTGAAATATTATTTCGAGAACGGGAATATTCTGATAGAATATTCCTTTCGGAATCTATATTTTCTGCCCGAGTTACCCCGAAAACGGAACGGTAACAAATCGGGATCTTTTCTCATCGGTAACATGGAGGCTCTCGGAAATCGCATCCCCGGGTCACCGTGCGAAAGCGGGCAAAGCTTCTGTCCAGAAGCGCGGCGCGGAGATCTCCAGCCTCCGCCCGTAACCTAAACGGCCCGCTCTCCAGCACGATGCACCGCTACGGTGGGGCGCCGGCGTTTCAGCCGGGCGTGCACCGATTCCCCGAGAGTCCTCACTGGGTGCATCCCTCGGTCGAGATTGCTCAGTACGTTGAGCCACACGCCGCTCGACCGAGTTCCGCACGCCAACCTAGCCAAAACGGAAACACAACCCAAAACCTCAAACGTAACGAGACAAACATTCTAGAGAAAAGACCCTTAACACAAACGGATGGGTCGCAACCCGGGCATCGAGAGCATATCTTGATCATCGGTAGCATTTTTGTGACGTGGCTCAAAAAATCACGTCACAGTGTATATATATATATATATATATATATATATATATATATATATATATATATATATATATATATATATAGGTATGTATATATAGAAGGGCGTACCCAGCGAGGGGGAGGGGGCAGCTGCCCCACCCCCCAGAAAGAAAAATAAGTCTATTATCTGTACTCCCCCTTCCCTCTTCCGCGAAACTAATATGCTCTGCTCCCTCCTAGCCTAGATACTGTGTACGCCCTTGTATATATGTGTATACATAGATGAAGGCGACAGTAGCCGCGACTTACTTCAGGGAGGGGGGGGGAGGCGGAGAAAGTCGATATGAAGTACTAAACTTATTAAGGGGCCAGTCCACTTTAGAGCCACGAAAAAAGGCTATTTGCATGATTTTTTTGAGGATTTTATAAAATATATGAATATAAAAGTTGTTGGGCTTGATAAACAAAGTCTTTAAATACAATTTTAGAAAAATTTGATTCATTTTTATTCATTTTTAAGTACAAAAACTACAGTTTAACGTAACGCCTCAAAGATAGGTGGGCTTGGTAGCTCCATCACAACTCGGCAACGGCTTGTCTGAAACGAAAAAATCAAAGTCCATTAGATTCAGTATGACACCAGCTACAAAATGACCCTCGGATATAAAGTTTTATTAAAAAATTAAAAAATGGCAGATGAAAAACGAAAAAAGTAAAAAAAAACGAGTTTTTTTCGCAGTTTTTCGCAAAAAAAGAGTAAAAATCAAAATTTTATAACCACCGAGGGTCATCTTGTTGCGAATCATGTTTACAATATGTGGTTCAAATTTCAAGAGAATCGGTTTATTAGTTTTAGAGATACGATGGAGCTAGATTTTGAAAACGTTGTTTCGAGAAAAACGCATTTGAAGTTTATACTATGAAAAACTCTTACCTAAACTCAATCGGCAATTCCTGCACCGTACGATATCCCTTCTGATTGCTCATCATCGTCGATTTCTTCGAGTCTTGCTTGCTTCCGATTTTTTGAAATTTTCAAAGTGGACTGGCCCCGTAAATAATTTTTCTAAAAACTGTAATCGACTTCAATCATGTCGAAAGCGTATGCTATACCAATAAAATTTTCGCGGCCTCTCCGCTCGTCTTCAGCTTTTTCCCCTATCCTGGCATAGCAGCTCTGATCGCACTTCGTTAGTTGTTACAATTTACACTTTGGTAATCCCACGAATAAAATAATAGATATTTGGGGACAATCAGTAAAATTTGAACATTCGGGTTAAAGTTTTGCCGAATAAACGATTTGGTGGGAATGATTTTTACAATTTTTGACTACTAATTTATTTATAATAACGTTACAAGATTAAGTTACTCAGATATATAGGTAAGCCTTATTTGTTAAATTGCTCAGCAAGTACTGCCGTGTTCCTGATAAAACCTCCACAGTCCAATTACCAAACTACTTGACAGGAATTTACTTATATAAATCTAGATTATAAAATTAGCATTCTCTATTGACCGACTTGTTTGTCACTCAAAACATTTATGAGATTTCGGTTGACTGGCCCTTGGGCCTGAATTCTGTGGGATAGACCCGTCGCGCCATGCGCATATCACGTTGATAGCTCATGATACTGAAGCTTGCATCGTTGGAACCCCCATGGAAATTTATATACCCAAAAATATACTGCAAATTTATTTTATTAATAATTGTAATATATGTGAAATGTATGCCATATATTGAAAATATATGTTGCGTATATGTGCCAAATTCTAATTTTCGTAACGTTTTTATATATAAGATGTATATGCGTGGTATTACTGTATATCAATGAATCATATATCAATGATATATGTAGCATTTTCCCTGCATATATACCACATATATTTAGCATATATGTTTCATACACACTGCATACATACAACATATATATACGGATATGCTACGCATATCTGTATATAGTGTTTATATGTAATAGTGTACTTTAACTGTAAGTTAAGTTTTAAGTTTTATGAAGTTTAACTGTAATAGTGTTTACACACAGCATATATTTCTTGTCAGGAATATGTCTATGTATAATCATATATGACGCATACATTTTTGATATATTTTTCTGACAAAAAAATAGATTGAAAATATATCGAAAATATATGGGTCATATATGCGTCATATATTTGGTGCATATATACTGAATATATACGTATTATTCTATTTTTCGTCACTATATATGCGACCGATATATATATATATATATATATGTGTGTGTGTGTGTGTGTGTGTGTGTGTGTGTGTGTGTGTGTGTGTGTGTGTGTGTGTGTGTGTGTGTGTGTGTGTGTGTGTGTGTGTGTGTGTGTGTGTGTGTGTGTGTGTGTGTGTGTGTGTGTGTGTGTGTGTGTGTGTGTGTGTGTGTGTGTGTGTGTGTGTGTGTGTGTGTGTGTGTGTGTGTGTGTGTGTGTGTGTGTGTGTGTGTGTGTGTGTGTGTGTGTGTGTGTGTGTGTGTGTGTGTGTGTGTGTGTGTGTGTGTGTGTGTGTGTGTGTGTGTGTGTGTGTGTGTGTGTGTGTGTGTGTGTGTGTGTGTGTGTGTGTGTGTGTGTGTGTGTGTGTGTGTGTGTGTGTGTGTGTGTGTGTGTGTGTGTGTGTGTGTGTGTGTGTGTGTGTGTGTGTGTGTGTGTGTGTGTGTGTGTGTGTGTGTGTGTGTGTGTGTGTGTGTGTGTGTGTGTGTGTGTGTGTGTGTGTGTGTGTGTGTGTGTGTGTGTGTGTGTGTGTGTGTGTGTGTGTGTGTGTGTGTGTGTGTGTGTGTGTGTGTGTGTGTGTGTGTGTGTGTGTGTGTGTGTGTGTGTGTGTGTGTGTGTGTGTGTGTGTGTGTGTGTGTGTGTGTGTGTGTGTGTGTGTGTGTGTGTGTGTGTGTGTGTGTGTGTGTGTGTGTGTGTGTGTGTGTGTGTGTGTGTGTGTGTGTGTGTGTGTGTGTGTGTGTGTGTGTGTGTGTGTGTGTGTGTGTGTGTGTGTGTGTGTATATGTAGCTTATATTTTCTGCATATATTTTACATACATAAATTTCTATGGGGGAACGCAACGAAAATTCCATAGCCTAATTTTTTTAGCAAATTCACGCCTCCAAAAAGGCTCAAACTTTTTTTAGGTTCCTTATTAATTGTGTGAAGCTCAAATATGGAAGACACATTTTTGGATGATAATGGAAGTGAGGCAATAAAAAAAATTTGATCGTTTTTTCTTTGCATTCCAAAAATGCAAACTCCAGCATCTTTGATAGGTGTCATCTACATACACATCGGCGCGGTTTCAAAGCAAGGATTCGCTCAGCTGTCATTGTGAATCAGGTTCCAGATGTTGAGAAATATACTCGGTTTAAAAGTTTTTTTTCGGTTTTTTGGAAAACGTTTTTGGCATATTTGCATAACTTTTTCATGGGGCCACGTATCTGTTTCCCTATACAGCAAGGAAAGAACCATTCAAATCGGACCAGCCAACACGGCGTAATCGGTGTACATTAGGGTGGCACAAATTTGAGCTCTATTTTTTTCCTTTTTCTCACCATCCTTCGAAATTCCTTCTTTGAAGAAAAAAAATCGTCACTAAAGCTGCGAGCGGTCAACAAATATTTACAGGTCGCTCAAGCCTCCCAAAAATTCCAATTTTCATAAAAAAATCGATTTTTTTTCTTCGTCCACTTCTCACCCTTGAATTTGACACTTTATAATTTTTAAATTAACCCCGCGAAAGCTCTAACCGGGCAATGAATATCTAGTGGTCGCTCAAGGTGTTCAAAATTCAGATATTCCGCCAAAAAATAAATCTCGCATGCGCTATAATTCCTTGTAGCATAAAAACAAAATAAACAGCGAAGTGTTACATTTTCGGAATAATTTATTATAACAATTTGTAAAAAACACCAATTAGATTAGATTATTATTTATTATTGTATTATGACGTCGCTCGTCACAGAGTACAGCTACGATTCGTCCGCAGTTTGACTAACGAGACCAACCGTGGGACGCATTACGATGCGCGGGAAACTGTTTAAAAAAAAGGATTAATTGTTTTGAAAATTTGGAAATTTCGAAGCTCTTTAACGAGCACTAAATATTCACTGGCCGGTTAGAGCTTTCTCGAGGTTAATTAAAAAATTATAAAGCGTACAATTCATGGGTGAGAAGTGGACGAAAAAAAATCGATTTTTAAATGATAATTAGAATTTTTGGGAGTCTTGAGCGACCTCTAAATATTTGTTGACCGCTCGCAGCTTTCGCAACAATTTTTTTTTCTTCAAAGAAGATAATTGGACGGTGAAAAAAAAAATAGAACTCGAATTTGTGCCACCCAAATTTGTGCCGCCCCAAAGTTGTGTGTACATATAAAATTCATGGGTGAGAAGTGGACGAAAAAAAAATCGATTTTTAAATGATAATTACAATTTTTGGGAGTCTTGAGCGACCTCTAAATATTTGTTGACCGCTCGCAGCTTCCGCAACAATTTTTTTTCTTCAAAGAAGATAATTGGACGGTGAGAAAAAAAATAGAGCCCAAATTTGTGACTTTGAAATAAGGAAAAAAATAGCTGACAAATAGTTTGAATCCGATTTAAAATGATTTTATTTGCAACGCTCGAAAGTAAAATTACCTACTCGTACTTTCAATACTATTCTATATTAATTTTGTGCTAATTTTGAAATGTCAATACGTCACTACAATGCGAGTACTAATTTTGAAATGTCAATATTGAAATTACGTAATTTTATTGTCATATATTTTCCGCTTAATTATATGAGCCAGAAAGGGGGGTGGGCCAAGTGCCCCATCCTGCTTCACCGTGGCTACATGGCATACGTATATAGATAAGCTGCTTACCTGGCCGAACAAGTCGAAATTGCCCGGTAAGTCAACGGGTGGTGGAACGCGCCTGAGATTGTAATTCATCGCATCCAGATTTCTGTGACGTCTCTGAGGGATGAACCGATCAGCGGTCGACGGTTTTCGATGCTGGTAAAATTGGGGCGGCCAATTGCGCGTTCGTAGAGCGGGATTTTTGTCTCGCAACGAGGAAGATCGGCCGCCTGCGGATTTGTTCGGTGATAACGTGTAGATCGGTATCGAACTCTGCGAATCATTTTGTAATCGTAACAATCGTGTAGAATAACAGCAATGACGATGAAAAAAGAGAAAAACAGCAATAGTAACGATAATTTTTCTAATAATAATAATAATGATTATTATTATTGTTATTATTATATACAAATACTTATTATATACTTATTGTTATTATTAAACAAAATACTTATTATTTTATTAATAATAATTATTATTATTATGACACTAACGAAAATAATAATAGAAATGTAAGAATATTAATAACGGGGATAAATTAAATGTCCACGTATTATAATATTGTGCGTGTTTATACACAAATAAATTTTCGCCTGCATGTATGTCGAGAACTGATTTTGAGATCATTAAAGGTTCTCCATAATCTCGAAATTGCGAAAATATGATTTTTTCAATTACATAGTTACATAGCCTAGGGTCTCAACTTCACCGTACAGCAAAGATTCCAAAAAAGATTGGAAAAATTGCCGGAGTTATGACGATTTCTGCAAAGGGTCAGATCGCCAACGGCGCAACGGCGAACCGCTCCGCTGCGATTTACCTCCTTTCTTTTGCATTCGTCTCGAAACTACGTTTTCGAAACGTCATAGTCATGTATCAAAATCTATGCGTCCGATTCACTTTAAATTCGGAAAGAGTATACTTCATAACATTTTCTGTCGCATGATCGGACGATTTTGTTTATATGTTTATTCATTTGCAAATGACAAATGATTAAAGTTTTTTTTGGCGTCGTAAATCGAACTGTTTTTTCTAGAGCTTGCCAATTTCGTAATTTTCAATATGTCACAAAACTATCCGGTCGTAGGAAGATTTTATTATTATAACGAAAGCATGTCTCTTTATTCTTTATTTCAGGTCAGCCCAGTTGCAACTACGAACAACAGCGAATGACCATACAGCAACGGCGGGACTTTATTTAAACAATAATAACTTCATTGTTTATCAATATATTTTAATGAAAAAAAAAACTCAATCTTGGGAAGACTATATATCAATTGTGGGTAAAATGCCCGGCTCGTCAATCCAATACTCTCATGGGAAAAAAACATTGAAAATAAATCTGTTTTATGGTCCCAAGTATGTGCAGGATGTCATACTAAGATATCGAATAAAATGATCAGGCGAAATAATTTCCTCATGTCCGAAGAGTTCTTGTAGAAAAATGAGGTGAACAATATATATATATGGTGAACAATATATATATGAGGTGAACAATATATATATATATATAATATATATAATATATATATATATTATATATATATATATATATATATATATATATATATATATATATATATATATATATATACACAGGGTGTTAGGACGGTCGATGCGGAACCTTAAGGGGGTGATAGGTCACCTCTTGGAACATATCTGACCTACGTTACCTTGGCCCAAAGTCTAAAGATTTCGAGTTGTGATGGTATGATTTTTGGAAAATTTCCCAAAATTAGGTACTAACTCGTTCATAATGTTCAAACAGACAATAATTGGTAACTGAAAACTTATTTGTGTCTTAGCTTAACGTGTATTCAATCGACAAAAACCAATATAATTATATATCCACACAACTAACTAAATTGGACGTGTTAAATAATTAAAAACTTGTAAAACAATAAAAATACCTCTTATGTTAATGCTATTTTTAAAAAATATTGGAAGTATAAAAAAGTATCCGCCGTTTTTTTATAAGAAATTAAGCGTTTATTGTGAAAGAACGGTACTTTGTGTTTTATTCAAAGTATTGTCCATCGCATATTTTGAGGCTATCCCCAAATCGACCCAATTTTTGGTATCTTCATATGATGTGAAGTGCTGCTCAGACAGGCCGTGCGTCATCGATCGAAATAAATGATAGTCAGAGGGAGCAATGCCTGGTGAACACGACGAGTGGGGTAAAACTTCCCAATTGAGTGTTTCCAAGTGGGTTTTGACCTGTGCCTGGCGAGCAGCATTTCACATGTGCAAAATCAGCGTTCAAAGTTGCTCGGCCTCAATTCATATGGAACCCAATTTCCTTGCTTTTGAATCATTCTCAACGATTTTGAGGGGTTATATACAGTTAAAATTTTCGAAAAGTCGATTTTTTTTTAATTTTATTTTCGTAATGTACACATGTTTAAGTACACACACAGAAAATGTCTTGTCAATCCGGCGAATATTCTCGAAGTTACACGCACATTTGTAATTGTTTTTTTTTACTATATGTAAAGTGCTTTTGAAACTTTAAGGGGTTACCCCCACTTGCGATTTTGAAAAAATCGATTTTTTTTTGCATTTTTTTGAAGTATAAGTATCCGGGCCTATACTTCTGTATGGGCCCGGAATAGATGACTCTATGTAAGTTTACAAAAAAAATATTTTCTTCGTTTAAACTGAAATTGAAACTTTAAACGCGTTTTTCTCAAAATGGCATTTCTGAAGTCGGTGACCAAGATTACTCGAACACTAATGAACCAATCTTCTTGAAATTTTGCAGGCTTATTTATTACATAAAAATGTAGTCTTTAATCGTTCGATTTTCTTTTTCGAAAAAAATGGCCGTTTTATAGCCAAAAAACGGCCGTTTTTTTTCGTTAAAATCGAACCATTAACTTTGACTGTCCGCCATATTGTGAAAAATGAATATTTTTTAAAATCCTTCGATTAAAGACTACTTCATACTTATATTTGACTAAATCCATCCGCATTTTTTTTCAGATGATCCACTTCGCCGCAATGTTGGTCACCGCAAACCGTGTATATAAAAACATTATTTCATTGACGGCCATTTGCCACTAAACAATGTAATATTTTTCAATAAAAAAATTACTGAAAGTTCTTCAAGATGCGTTCTTTAAGATGGTATGTTGCTCGATGAAAAAAGTTTTGTAGTTTTCTTTAAAAAAAATCATGAAAAAGGCCTTGTTTTTGCGCTACAAGTGGGGGTAACGCCTTAAGCGAGTTTTTCTCAAAACTGTGTTTTTAAAGTTGGTGAGCAAGATTTCTCGGAAACGGCTGAACCGATCAGTCTCAAATTTCAACACAATCTTTTTAAGTATATTTTTTAGTAATTAATCGAAGGTTTTTTCTCACCGATAAATATTTTCCATTTTGTAAACAATTTAAGGCCTAAATTTTTCTTCAAAAAAAGATTTTTTTTTGAGAAGTCGCCATTTTGTCACAAAATATTTTTTTGCTTATTTCTTCTATCAATTACAAGATAATGCATTGTATTAACGAAATATTTTTGGTTTTTTCCATTTTAGATGACCCAGTCCAGACATATCGTACTCATCGCAAGACGCCTTTTTTTAGAGGTGATCAGCTATAGCAGCTTTCAAAATAATTATTTTCACAAATAAAAAATGTTAAAATACAGTTAAAAGTTACCATAATATGTGTAAACATTTTTACGCTAATATGTTTAAAGGTCTTCTCAAGAAAAATTCTTGAAGAGTCGATCTTTTTGGGCCTCCTGACTGTATATAACCCCTTAAACGATGTGAAATTGCTTGTTGAGACACTCCTAATGTAACTGCAAGTTCTTCTTGCGGTTGGCACGAATCTCCCTCCAATAATGCTTCCAATTCCGCGACTTCGTACACTTCGTAGCCTTCCGCTACGTTCTTTATACTTGAGGTCAAACTAACCGTTCTCAAACTTTTGAAACCACTCACGAAAATTCCTCTCACTTGAGGAGGTTGGAGCGATTCAGTTGCGTCAAATGACGGTTTCTTCATTTTTTTTTCAATGAACCTCAAAAAAACGCATACGAGGTACGGATTTATTCTGTATATGCTATTTTTTAAAAAAGATATAATTAAAGACCAAAATTATGCATTTTAATATTTTTATTACGTAAATTAGAAAAACTTTTGTTACTACCAACTTAAAAAAGTATGACATTAACGATGATTATTATTTTTTTAAAACTACGATAACGAATGTTTTATACAATTGACAATGAATCTTTGAGTAATTTATAATTATGCCTATTCACATTTACGTCACGAGATTATTGGCCCATGGTTTACGATGGGCAAGATGAGGATTTTTTTCCCTAAATGTTTACAAAGGCTTAGTTTGCGTTACTTCTTTGTTAGAAATGGTTTATCTTGGTGCTAAATAACAAAAAAAAAATACATAACCTTTAGTCTGAAAGTCCTGCCCATCTAACTGCACGTTAAATTACACACATTAAACTATTTCTTATCTCTGGTGTTTGGTGGTGAAAAAATTTCGAAAAATTGGTGAACACTCAATATACTCTAAGCAATAACATGTATTTTTTAGTAAATTTAACCTTGGATTGTGGCTAACGCTCCAACCTCCTTAAGGCCTTAGGCCACAGTAACGAGTATAAAATCATGTGCGAATTTAATAATTTTTTTCGCATGAAAAAGTTATTAACTCATAAAATTAATTACGCATCTATTTAGTATGAATATCAAGCTGTTAAAAAATATTATTTTTTTTTTCGATGTACAAAATGGCGGACTCCTCGAGACTTTTCGAAACAGCTTTTTTTCCAATTGGCGTGGCACATAACTTCAACAATTTTCATTCGATTTACTTCAAATGTAAAAGTTATGTTCCCAATTGCATTTCGCAGAGAAGTACGTAAGGAATTTCTGATTAATCTGAAACTTTTCATTTTATGAGCAGTTTATGAGCAGTTATAACGAAATTTTTCACTGAAAATTCATTTCTTAAGTTCAAATACCTACAACTTTTTAATAAAACAATATTTTCTAAATTCCATACGTACTTCTCTAGGTATTCTAATGTAGATTGACGAGAATTTTTGTTTTTTGTTCTAGGTAAAAAATTGTGGATGCTAAATGTCACGCCGCGGGGCGCCTAAAAAAATGATAACAAAAGGAAATATTAGTAGTCCGCCATTTTGTACATCGAAAAAAATATTTATATTTTCTAATAACTTGATATTCATACTAAATAGATGTGTAATTAATTTTATGAGTGAATAACTATTTCAT
>OX101786.1:2582873-2602287 GCA_944452715.1 Ophion slaviceki | reverse complement strand
TTAATATGTCGATGTACTTGGCTCACGAGATTTTTACAAGATCCCGCGGTGTCGATATTCGAAACTTGACCGACCGGTCGACGACGTTGTCGTCTCTGCGGCACGAGACGTCGCGGATGTGTGGTACATGCGTGCATGCGTGTACGCATGCGAGAGCGATAAAGACAGAGAGGTAGAAAGGAGACGATAAAACCGAGGAAAAATAAAAATAAAATATGCTGAAATGAAATCCCGGATTACCCATCAACGAGCGAGGCCAGACTACTCCTATCTGCCTATATCTATATGCGCGTATGTCGTACACATAGACTATGTACGTACGCGTATATAAACACATTATTAAGCGCTCTTGCGTTCGTTTCAATTTATCCTCACGATAAATTCGAATCGCGACCGCTCATTGCACCACCGCGGCGCAGCGCACAACGAGAACTTCCCGGCCTTTCCACCACGCTGCTGCAAAATTATTGTCCCTGCCTTTGTATATTTTATTACGACGCGTTAGCAGACATCAACGAAAGAATAATTTATATCGACCATTTTTTCAATAAGTATTTAAATTTTTTTTTTCATTTTTTAATTTTTATTATTATTATTTTTGTTTTAATAATTTCAATCATGGTTAATTTTTTGGTAATATTCCGGGCGTAGCGTGATCGTTAGTTTCTTGGGGAATGTTTTTTTTTATTTATGGAGCGCGATTTTGGATATTTTTGCAATAACGTGGACATTAATTTCGTTTCGAATATTTTGTTATTTTATTCGGGTACTACTTTTGGGAGTTTGAAAATCATAAGCTCGTCAATTTTATTGCGAATATGGTATTTTTTATGGACTTACAATTAGTAGGAAAATTTGAGAATCATAAGCTCTACAATTTGATTGTGTGTATATATATCATGAACCATTTTAGGATAATATTTCTGTAGATTGTTTAGGAGATTTTCAATTTTCATTCAATTATATCTGACAACGTTTAGCCAAACCGCTCATGAAAATGTTTTTTTTTGTTGCAGATGCAGGTATGCCGTGGAATCACTTATTGCAGTCCGAAACAAACACTCTTAGGGGTACGGATTGATGTTTTTTATGTAAATATACAGTGCGTATGTAGCTACAGAAAAGTTGTCGTTAAATGTTTTTTTAGCCGCTTTTTGGTAAGGTTGGGTTGAAAAAAAGATAGGCTGTAAAACTTGGTAGCTTATTCATCAATCGTACATTACAGATTTAGTCAATATTAATCTTAAGATGCGAATTAACAATACTCGGATAAAAATAAGAAGAAAAAAACACGTTTAACTGAGAAGCAAAATACAATCATGTTGAACCGAATTGGAAATCATTTTGGAACGAGTAGCGAAAAATAATCGCATCGGAATGAGTTGCGAAGAAATTATATTGGAAGTAGCAAAAAAAATGATATTGGAATGAGTAGTGAACATTCGTTTTGGAAAGAGCAGCGAAAAAATTGTATTGGGCCAAATAGCAAGAAAGAATATTGAGACGAGTATGAAAAATAATTATATTTCAACGAGTAGGGAAAAAATAATATTTAGAGGAGTAACAAAAAAATTATATTATAATGAGTAGCAAAAAACCATATTATCAACTGGTAGCAAAAAAATCGAATCGGAATGAGTAGCGAACAAATTATGTTGGGTCGAGTAGCAAAAAAAACGATATAGGGACGAGTATAAAGAAAATCATTTTGAACCGAATAAGAAATCATATTAGGACAAGTGACGAAAAAAATCACATTGGAATGAGTAGCGAAAAATTATATTGGAAAGAGTGGCAAAAAAATCATATTATAATGAGTAGCGAAAAAATTAAATGGGAAGGAGTAGCAAAAAAATCGAATAATAATGAGTAGCGAAAAAAATAAATGGGCAGGAGTAGCAAAAAAATCACATTATAATGAGTAGCGAAAAAATTATATTGGAAGAGGCTAAAAAATCATATTGGAATGAGTGTTAAACATTCATTTTTTGAAGAGTAGCGTAAAAATTATATTAGGTCAAGTGTGGCAAAAAAAAATATTGAGGCGAGTATGACAAATAATTATATTATAACGAGTCGCGAAAAAACAATTTTGGGAGGAATAGCAAGAAAACCATATTTCAATGAGTAGCAGAAAAATCATATTCGGATAAGTAGCAAAAAAATTATATGCGAATGAATAGCGAAAAAATCTGATCGAAACCAGTAGCAAAAAAAACCTATCGGAATGGGAAAAAAAAAAATAATCACGAGACTCTTTCTTTCGTTACCGATTGGCCCTTAAGGTCACCCCTTAAGTGCCAAGGTAACCGACCAAACATTATTTCCTACAATACAGCTATATTTTCCCCATCTTTGTCGTCCCGTCATCATCAAAAATGCGTTGCTCATTCATTGGCAAATTGGAGCCTGACGGGAGCACGAATCCGCGAAGCGTCAATACTTCTCCGACGCCTTTGACGGGTATCGAGAATCCTGACGCGGGAAGTACGTGAGAACCATAAAGTCGTACTTTGTCCACAAGTCGTGTAATGAGGCGCACACCATGTGTGCGAAGAGAGCACGCGGGATTCAAGTTTAATTGAGTCTCTTCGGGAGTTACGAGCGATCTTGGTTAAATTTTTTTTTTCGCTTTTTACCCTCCGCATCTTGGCTTCGTCGTTCAGGATAGTGTTCAAGTACGCTGTAACGCTCCTCTCTCTGTCTCTCTCATTCTTTCTCTGCAGCGTTTCTTCGCTATGTGTACTTTTCTCTTGCCCCGAGTGCTTGAGTACATAAGAGAAGGGTCTCATCTTTCAACGCGCGAAGAAAACTCACTCGTGTGTTGGCCCCCGTACACATAAACGCATACAAATGTGAATATCCGTACGATAGGGAGATCGCAAATAAGCGTTTAAATTCACTCTCGTTACAGACACAGTATGCAGATATCATATCCATTGTATTATTGTATATAGCATAGTATTTATATTATAGCATGTTTTATGTTTATTTATTTACTCATTTACTTATTTTTTCGGTATTTATTAAGGCAATGCAATGAATTCAGTTTTGTCTTCGTTTCCATAGCGAAATAACTCTTCAAATTTCCTCAAACTTTTCTTTTTCATTCGCGATATGAGAAACTCGTGACTTGGAGCAAAAATTAGTAACAATATCTAAAAATGTCTTGCAATGCCTTTGAAAATTAATTTAAAAGGCTCACATTGCAGGATAATTTCCTTTTTACCATATGCTAACATATTGTATGCACCTGAAGAGAAAATTTCGTTTTTGTTGATTAAAAGCTAAGTTTTTTTTTATTAATTTAACTTGATCAAATTTTCTTGATGAATAATTGGATATTTGTCTTTGGACCGATTGAAAAAATTAAATGATGGTGAAAAAAAATTAAATGATGGTGAAAAAAAATCATCCCAAAAGTGAGCCCTCCATGTATATGTATACAGGGTGTCCTGTGACGAATGGATAATCCTGCAACTGTCGATAGGACAGATCATGCCCGACTATTTGCTGGAATTTCAGTTTGGTAAAAGTCCCACGGTTTTCGATATTTTGGGGCTCATGTTATTTAAAAAAAAATAATAATCTGCTTTTGGTTGTTCGCATGTCATTTCTAGAAATGGTATGAATCGACAACAACTAAGCAACTTTTTAAAGTAATTGGCACGATGTGCGTAGGACATTTTTTTACACAGCAGGCTATCAAAGTCAGGTATACGAATTGGTATGTATGAAAATTCTGGGCAAGATCGTTTTTCATAAAATTTCCTCAATATTTAAGGCTAAAAAGAAAACTTTTCTAGACAAAATTTATAATTTCTGTGTATACATGAGGCGTTCTATACCATTTCGAACGGTCAATAAGTTGTCCACTCTGAAAAAATTGAAATTTTGTCAAATTATTTAATTATATGAAAGTGTAAATTTTTTCAAAATTTTTGGATCGCATTTTCTCGAGTTTTTCAAAATTTTCAAAATACCGTTATATCTCGTGAGCATTTGATTTAACAGAAAAATGTTTGAGACGAAAAAGTTGCAATATTACATGAACTTTGTGAAAAAAATTTGTTTTGAATTTTTCGAGTTTAAAAAATGCCCATTTTCACCAAAATTATACAAAAATATTTTTTTTCGGTCGGTACGGCAGTTTTGATTTTTCTCAAAAAATTCCAGAAAATACTCTGAAGTGTGTACAGTAACACCTATTTTTTTCAGAGTGGCTCGATTCGTTGTTCCAAAGCTGTGCTTTGTTTTATTATTGTGAGATTTTTTTTTTGACAAATCAACTATTATTAAAAATTATTCTCTCCCAAATTTTTCTCACATTTTTCAAGTAATAAACATCCATAATAGTAATATTTTTTTTGAGCTTAATCATAAATTACTCGTGAATTAGTTTATAACAAGGCACTCGAGAAACCACCAAGAAAATTCTAAGAAAGCATATGACTTCTCTGCTTGGCTCACACCGTGCAACCTAGTGTAAAAAAGTCAAAACACACTGAGAACTCCGATAGTATTTTTGCATGGAGGGGGTATGTTGACAAACTGAAGGATGTAGAAGGCATTTGACGGCGCACATTACTTTGTATAACAATGTTTAAATTGGAGGGTCAACGATACTTTGTACCACATTTTCCATATTACGACGTTACTTTGTATGGCAAGGTTAACTTTGTATACCTTACCGATAATTTATGATTAAGGAGGTACACCAGCTTCATACAATGTTGCCATGCTAAACCATGGTCAAATTTCAAAATGGTGATAGATCAATAAAATTTGGTGAGTATATTCTTTAGTATTATATATGTCAATACAATTTTTTTCAGATTTTTTCATTGTGCCGTTATCGAATAATTGAACATTGAAGTTCACGTGTATAAGCATAGGGTTTTTATAGATATAGGTATATATTCCGGGTATAAGAATAAACGCTTGTGAATTATTTGTAACAAAACGGCACAACCAAAAAATCTGAAAAAATGTCTATCTACATGAATAATACTAAAGAATATATTCACCAAATTTTATTGATCTATCACCATTTTGCTGAAGCTAGTGTACCTCCTTAAGCTGAAAAAAATTATTACTGTTGTGGATGTTTATTACCTGAAATATGTGAGAAAAATTTGGGAGAGAATAATTTTTAATAATAATTGATTTGTCTAAAAAAAAATATCTCATAATAATAAAACAAAGCACAGCTTTGGAACAACGAATCGAGCCACTTTGAAAAAAATAGGTGTTACTGTACACACCTCAGAGTATTTTCTGGAATTTTTTGAGAAAACCAAAAGTGACATACCGGCCGAAAAACAATATTTTTGCATAATTTTGGTGAAAATGGGCATTTTTTAAACTCGAAAAATTCAAAACAAATTTTTTTCACAAAGTTCATGTAAAATTGTAACTTTTTTCTCTCAAACATTTTTCTGTTAAATCAAATGCTCACGAGATATAACATTATTTTGAAAATGTTGAAAAACTCGAGAAAATGCGATCTAAAAATTTTGAAAAAATTTACACTGTTTTTTTTCATATAATTAAATAATTTGACATTTAAATTTTTTGACAGTGGACAACTTTTTGACCGTTCGTAATAGTATGGAACGCCCATATATATATATATATATAATTTACTGTGTGTATATAAATATACGATTAGTCGGTTGATTGCTTGATTTGATATCGCCTTGAAATCTTGTATGAGTCAAACAGCAACAAAATCAACTATGCAAGTGTGCGTGTGTCTAAGAGGGGGAGAGGGGGAGAGAATGAGAGAGAGAGAGAGAGAGAGAGAGAGAGAGAGAGAGAGAGAGAGAGAGAGAAATTGACGCGAGCGTTCGATTAAACGATCCGGCGATCTGGAAATTCGAGCCAGCTCGACGCGCGTATACGCGCCCGAGGAAACGATTCCGCCGCACCATAAAACGTCCGGAATCGGGTTGAATCAGCGCGACGATGTTAATTGGCCCCTCTCTTTACGATTTGCGTGCGCTCGTCGCGTATATACCGTGTAATACGTTCACCTCGGATACGCGAACAAAGTACAGCGCGTACGCGGCGCTCGACACGCATACTCGTCGGGGCACTGCTCGCATTGACGTAATTAAGTAAAGTTCTCGAATTACCAGGACGGGATAGCGCGCGGGGCCTTGAAACGAGCGCGGAGACTGATGCTCCTGTTTCTCGTTCGCGTCCGGGGCTGGGTCGGCGGGGCCAAGAGGGGACACGAGGGGACAGGAAGGGACAAAATGGGACAGGGGGGGACAACGTCCAACGTTGCGTACCTTCGTATTCACCGTACGCACGCGCTCCTCCACGTGACCCCTTAAGAGTCCCGGGTGGATATTATCAAAGCGCTTCGCCGGAGGAAGGATCGCGACTCGTTAAGACGAGAGCCAAGGTTCAGGAATGCATAAAACTAAACGAGCGAGGCCTCTTTACGGACCGCAAGAAACGAGCTACTCTTACCCTTTTCTGGACGCCCAACGAACCGCGGCAATTTGCGGAATCGCGGCTGTTTAACACTCGCTTTAATTTCGCGACATCCCCGAGGGACGCGGATGGAAGGCGCTGCTCACAGCGAGGACACCACCCGGACAAGTCCCCGACGAAAGGACAACGGCGAGAAAGATAGGACTTTGTGTCCACCGTTATACAGGGTGGCGCGGAAAGTCACGTCCCCAAGGGAATTTCGAATACCTCGTATCGATACATATCCCAATCGTATCCATCTACCTACGATTTTTTTTTTCATTCTCGAGAAAATGAAAACATCTTTTTGCTTTCCTCCTTTGCGTGTGTTTTTTCCTCGCGATTTTTCGTAATCGCGTTATCGTTACGCAGTGCACTGTTACACTTTGGTGAGTTTTTCGGAGTATCGATTTTTCGGTTTTCGACGGTTTCGCCGAATATAACATTTCGAAAATCTTCTCCGAAAATTTCAAGTCGATCTTTCAACCCGTGTTTTTCAAATGACTTTTTCAAAATCGTTACAATTACTGCGCCGAACAACTTGAAATTTTACGCGCTTCTTTTAGATATCGAAAAACAGTGCTTGAAAGAAGGAATTTTTTGCGGTCCATATTTTTTTTGTGTCAACGAAAATAGGCTGTTTTTTGACGGAACCTCGATATTTTCACTTTCTTTCTTTTGATTTTTGTTTCGGATTATTTGTTTCCGAGCCGCAGTGGTCTTTTTTCACCGCGACGAACTTTTTTCAAACAGCAGCCTGCACACACCATTGTACCACCTATGTCTACCACATTTACAAATATTGTTCAATTAAAAAATTACAAAATATTAAAATCATAAAATATGTTCAATGAAAAATTATAAAATATGCTCTTCAATGTAAAAAAAATCATTAAAAACCGGCACACGGTTTTCCAGAAGAAAGGGGATTTTGGTGATTTTTTGCTGGAAAAACGTGTGCAGGTTTTCAATTGTTTTTTTTTACGCTAAAAAGTATGGTTGTGAGTATCTTTCAAATGATTAAACGTGAAGCGATAAATTAATGGCCAACTTGACGTCGATGCCGTAGCTTTTGATTGAAAATTTGAAAAAACGTTCGAGAGGAGCAGTCCCAAAGTTCAGATGATAAAAAATCCGTATACCCGTCTGAATCGCTCCCGATTGCTTTAAAAAACTTTCAACATACAATTTCATACGCAAAAGGGAAAAAACCTAGACTGCAGAAAAGCGCGAAAAAAAGAAAATGACATGCTGTTTTCTCGAAAAACAAACAATATCGTAGAACATGGATAGGGGCGATTCGAGGCATTTAGATATTTCTTTCGGACGTCACTTTTCGAGCCACCCGGTATAGACGCGCACCTCGAATAACGTTCAATAATTTTTAATGGACGACTAATCAAGCGGGCCGTATCTTTACAAGCGCCGAGTACGCACGCACACGTGTACGCGGCGCTAATAAATAGTCGGAGCTGGTATATCATAGCCACTCGTATATAATAATGTATGTGCGAAATGAATGTTATTTATCATCGCTGATTGCTCCAACCGATTCAGAAACGATGCTCTCTCCCTCTCTCTCCCTCTCTCTCTCTCTCTCTCTCTCTCTCTCTCTCTCTCTCTCTCTCTCATTCTCTCTCTCGCTCTCTCGCGTCTATCGCCACCGTGTATCTCCCCGAGTCCTCCGTACAATATAGACTAGCCGTCCTTTTTCTCCCATTTGTTCACTCCTTTTCGTGAGCCAGAGCTACGATGAAGCACGCACGTGTAGTGCTGAGACTAGATGGAGCAACGAGCTACCAGCGCACTTACCATGAACAGGAGTGGAGAGAGAGGGAGAGAGAGAGAGAGAGAGAGAGAGAGAGAGAGAGAGAGAGAGAGAGATGAGCGACTGGGGTCGGGACAAAAGTTAAGGCGTCAAGTTAACATCTTGAAAAACTTTCAGTAATTTTTTTATTGAAAAATATTACATTGTTTAGTGGCAAATGGCCGTCAATGAAATAATGTTTTTATATACACGGTTTGCGGTGACCAACATTGCGGCGAAGTGGATCATCTGAAAAAAAAATTGCGGATGGATTTAGTCAAATATAAGTATAAACTAGTCTTTAATCGAAGGATTTTAAAAAATATTAATTTTTCACAAAATGGCGGACAGTCAAAGTTGATGGTTCGATTTTAACGAAAAAAAAACGGCCGTTTTTTGGCTATAAAACGGCCATTTTTTTCGAAAAAAAAAATCGAACGATTAAAGACTACATTTTTATGTATTAAATAAGCCTGCAAAATTTCAAGAAGATCGGTTCATTAGTGTTCGAGTAATCTTGGTCGCCGACTTCAGAAATGCCATTTTGAGAAAAACGCGTTTAAAGTTTCAATTTCAGTTTACACGAAGAAAATATATTTTTTTGTACACTTACATAGAGCCATCTATTCCGGGCCCATACAGAAGTATACTTATACTTCATACTTATACTTCAAAAAAAAGCAATTTAAAAAAATCGATTTTTTCAAAATCGCAAGTGGGGGTAACCCCTTAAAGCAACCCAGAAAGAATGAGGGATATTTAAATACCCTTGTCCCTTGACAACATGTACATACGTGTGTAAATGTGCCCATGGGTGCGGGAGGAAGGGCTCACCTTTTGATGATAACGATGATCACCTTAAGAGAGAGAAAGAGAGAAAGAGTGAGAGAGAGAGGGAGGAAGAGGGGAAGAAAGAGAGAAAGGAAGAGAACACAGCTGACTATAAATGAAAGAGGCACATATGCACAGCTGATTCGGCGAGCCCGGGTAACACACGCTCGGGCACATTCCACGACGAATATCTTTCTTTCTTTTATTTTTTTCTCTCTCTTTCTCTCTCTATTTCTCTCCCAGTCGCCGTCCTTTTCCCTCCTTATCTTCTTCCTTCATGCCTTTCCTCCTCGTCCTGAGCACGAAGCCGTGCCGAGAAACACGCGTCCATACACTACGAGTTTACCGCGCGAGAGCACGTGTACAAGAAAACGTACACCCACATTTGTAACAGAGTTCAACAATACGTGCATCCCCTGCGCATACACACACATGTTTGTGTGTCTGTGTCTGTAGATAATGACGGTGGTACTGAAAAGATCCAAACACCATTTACCATCTTTGCTTTGGCGAACGTGCCGCATTTATAATCGACTAATTGGCAATCGCTTATTTAAGCCCCTCCTGCTCATAGCACATTTCCGATAAGAATCGACAATAAAGATTTTCTGCCCTATCTACTGTCGAGGATCAGCCTCTTTTTTGCCAATGTACATTCCCTGGCTGGAGAGAGAGCGAGACGTTTTATGTCACGTGTTGTATGCGGTGTTCATGTCCCACCAAGCGAGGGTTCTCAAACGTTCCGAACGGAGGGAGAATTTTGTAAATTTGACATCGTTAGTGAACCTTCCGATAATCATGTATTTGTAGTGGGTGATATATTGTGAAATACTGTATTGGGTGGTTGCATGTGAAACCACCCATTACGCGAAAGAAAAGATAGTGGTGTGCAGGAAGTCGACGAACTGTTTTATTCCAAGTATCGCCCCTCGGAACGGACAAGCTTGGCCTATGAGAAGAGTATGTGGCTTCCGGATGGAGGCCGTGTTGAGGATCAGCGTTGTGCTGAGGTTTCGCAAACGTTACAGTCTGCATCATCAGGGCTGAGGGCTCCGATACTGAAACTCTCGTGTCTCTGGTATTCCTAATGTAGTTGCAGTCATCGTTCCAGATCGCTGCACCAGCCAATCAGATGTTTCAATTGATCAGCTGGTCAATTAAAAAACCGGGAAGACGGTGTGCCAAATAGGATTGACGTGATGTCCTTCAGCTCTGTTTAGATTGTCCGGATGTTTTCGGATTTCCAAGCCTTCTCGGTGTTTCCTGGAAAAATAGCTGTTTGATGGGGCCAGACTTTGGGCTTTGTTGAACTGAATGGCATGACCAGTCTCCATCCAATGTTCGGCCAGCGCTGATGGTGCAATATGGCCATATTTGATACACCGTTGGTGTTCTTTGATCCGTGTACTGATCTTCCTCCCGGTTTCTCCTATGTACACTTTACCGCATGAGCAGGGTATCTTGTACATCCCTGGTGCACTTAATGGTGGTCTTTGGTCTTTTGCACTCGGAACCACTTGTGCTAGTTTCTTCTGAGGTTTGAAGATGACTCGCGCGTTATGTTTTCCAAGGACCCTGCCTACGCGATCGGTTATGCCGTGAAGGTATGGAAGGGAAGTTATTGCGGTTATTTGTCCTTCTTTCTCCCCATCAGATGCTGAAAACCGTTTTCGGATCAGCTATTTTTCTTTTTAGATTTTTGATCGTTCTTTCGATGTTGCCTGGCTTGTAGCCATTGTCTCCTGAAGCTTTTCGTAGGTGTTCTGGTTCAACCTCCAGGGAGTCTGGCTCGGAGATCGTACGAGGTGAAGTGCTGAGCCGGTAGGGCTAGCTGCATCGACCGGAACAAATGGTTATCGGTGGAAGCGATGTCTGGGGAATATGACGGGTGGGGTAGGATTTCCCAGTTCACTCCTTTTGAGTACTTCTTAACCGGTTGAGCGACATACGGCCTGGCGTTGTCGTGCTGTAAAATCAAGTTGTCATTGCGATTCTCCCATTCCGGCCTCTTCTGCTGCAGAGCGCGCTTCAAAGGCATCAGCTGCAGTCGATTATTATCCCCAGTGATGCTTTCCAACACTTTCAGCAGCTCGTCATACACGCCAGCCCGCTTTCGGCTGGATTTTCGCAGTCCTTGTTGTCCATAGAGAAATCATGACTTCGGAAGCGGCGGAAACACTCTTTTCACGTTGCACTCGATGGAGCATCTGAGGCATACAGTTCCTCCAGCAAACGATGCGTTTTCGCGGCCGAATTCTTTGCCAGGAAATAACGGAGCATAACTTCAGGCAAATGTACATTTGTTCCGAAAATGCAATGTCCGAAGCACCTTTACATACTCCTCGTACGCGTAGCTGAATTCTCAACGATGTAGGAGCCTGTATTAATTACCAAAATGATGATCATAGTCATCATTTTCAGCAGTCATCGGGGATGTAAAGGGTCGTGCGGAATATAACGAGGGAGGAAAAAGGTCATTGAGATGCTGAGCTGGAATGTAGGAAAAGAAGAAGGAGATGAAGAAGAAGCTGGAAGTTCATGCGTTGAACTCATAAAAAATTCATAAATCGTCATTTGACGCAAGCTGGACCGCTCATGCGTTAAACTCACAAAAATTCATAAGATCCTCCTGAGGACCGTGACGTTTACGTACCAGTGTGTCACTTTCAAAAAATCGATTTTTTGCCTTTTTCGATAGTTTATACTTGCAAGAATATCCTGTAAAAAATTCAAGGCCGTAACTCTAATAATTTCATCTTGCAAAAATCGATAGTTAATTCTTTAAACGCGTTTTTCTCGAAATGAGATTTTTCAAGTTGGCTGACATTGTAACTCAAAGAGCAATTATCCGATTGACTTGAAATTTGAACAGAGTACTCTTGAATATATTTACTCTACAATGACGTAGGATATTTTTGATTGGATGAAAATTGACGATTTGGCATTGAAAAAAGCGACCATTTTATAGGAAAGAAAACAGACTTTTTTTTCATAATTACGCCATTTTGTTGGATTCTGATATTTTTTGAAAATCCTACGTCGTTGTACAGGTAATACCTTCCAGTTTAACGACATTTTTTTTCTTCTTCGGTTTCAGCAACTCAATCGGCCGGAATCATGTCCGCAGTGGAGGAACTTTTTTTTGGCGCCTCCAAAGGCAGCGCATAAGTCGCTTGGATCTCAATATTTTTCTATGATAAAATTATGTAATATAGGTCGAATATAGCCAAATATATTATTAATTTTCCGAAACGTTTAATGGGTATTTTTCTTCCAAAAAATTCCCGAAAATCACCCAAATTTTCAGCGTTCACACTGGTATAGCCCCTTAAGGAGGTTGGACCCGTCCAGTACAGTCAAATGACGGTTTATGCATTTTTTTCAATGAATCTTAAATAATGTATGAGGTATAGATTTATTCTGTAGATGCTAATTTTTTATAAAATATACAATATAATCAAAGGGCGAATTTATGCATTTTTATATTTTTTTTACGTAAATAAGAAAAACTTTTGTCTTACTACTAACTTAAAAAAGTTGACATTATCGATGATTATTATGAAAAAACTGCGTGAGCGAATGTTTTATACAATCCAGAATGAAATGTTGAGTAATTTAAAATTATGCATATTTATATTCATGGCACGAGATGATTTGTTATCCGCACTAGTTACTATCAAGTGTTGCTGAAATACGGGAACATCGCGGACATTGAGATTGCTGGTCTTCATCGGAGCTGTTCTACATTGAGGACATTGAGCATTGGTGCTCTTCATTCGTCAGCTAAGATTCATCAAATCTTCATCAAACTTTCATAAATCAATATTGAATATATATGGTTAACGATGCGCAAGACAGCGTTTCTTTTTTCTTAATGTAAACAATTTTTTGTTCACGTTAATCCGTTGTTAGAAATTTTTCATCTTGGTGCTAAACAGCCCCAAAAAATTGCATCACTCGTAAGCGTGACATATTGTCTATCTAACCGCACGTAAAATTACATACATCAAACTATTTTTTATCTCCGGTGTTTTGGGGTGAAAATCTTTTAAAAAAATCTTAAAAACTCATTACAATCTGGAAAACAACATACATTTTTGTTTGAATGTAATCTCGGATTGTGGTTAACGCTCCAATCTCCTTAAGGGGTTACACCCACTTGCGATTTTGAAAAAATCGATTTTTTTTTATTGCATTTTTTGGAAGTATAAGTATCCGGGCCCATACTTCTGTATGGGCCCGGAATAGATGACTCTATGTAAGTTTACAAAAAAAATATTTTCTTCGTGTAAACTGAAATTGAAACTTTAAACGCGTTTTTCTCAAAATGGCATTTCTGAAGTCGGTGACCAAGATTACTCGAACCGATGAACCGATGAACCGATCTTCTTGAAATTTTACAGGCTTATTTAATACATAAAAATGTAGTCTTTGATCGTTCGATTTTTTTTTCGAAAAAAAAAAATGGCCGTTTTATAGCCAAAAAACGGCCATTTTTTTCGTTAAAATCGAACCATTAACTTTGACTGTCCGTCATTTTGTGAAAAATGAATATTTTTTAAAATCCTTCGATTAAAAACTAGTTTATACTTATATTTGACTAAATCCATCCGCATTTTTTTTCAGGTGATCCACTTCGCCGCAATGTTGGTCACCGCAAACCGTGTATATAAAAACATTATTTCATTGACGGCCATTTGCCACTAAACAATGTAATATTTTTCAATAAAAAAATTACTGAAAGTTCTTCAAGATGTGTTCTTTAAGATGGTATAATGATCGATTAAAAAAGTTTTGTAGTTATCTTTAAAAAAATTCATGAAAAAGGCCTTTTTTGCGCTACAAGTGGGGGTAACGCCTTAATGCAACGGAATCTCTTGCCCACTAATTCTTTCCCGAAAACCCGCCCTCTTCCTATTACAACCCTCGCCGAAGTTTCACCCGCTCCCCCACGCTCACAAGGAAGGGCGGGGTGTGCTTTTTGCTCGAAAGAGCGGAGGTCCGATCAGGCAGAAATTCTTTCACAAGCGATATTTCCATTTCCAGTAAACTGGATAAGCCTTCCAGTGAACCAGAATCCGAAAATTCTGGGTCTTGAATTCGCGTTATGTTTTTTCTCTTTCGTTCCAAACGAGACGTTGCCTCGTCCTTCGAAGATCTTCTGTGCTCGTGAAAAATCTTAAGTGGGTGCAACGAGCCGAGGTGAAGCGAGGTTGGTCACGCTCTTGGGGTCCATAGAACGCTCGTAAAGCATTTCCGACCGTTTGGGTTTCTTCTCGGACGTAATTTAGTCTCTCTATCTCTCCCTGTCTTCGTCTCTCTTACACTCTCGTCCCTTTTCTTCGCTTCTCTCGTTGTTTCTCGGTTCGCCCTTTTTTGGCTTGCTCTTTCTCTGTCTCTTCCCTTCTCTAGTTCTCTCTCTCTCTCTCTCTCTCTCTCTCTCTCTCTCTCTCTCTCTCTCTCTGTCTCCCTCTTCGTCTTTTTACAGCACTCTTTCTCTCTCTCCCTCACGTGAAGCCTCCGAGTATTCTTTTTTTTTCCAGTCTGACTCAATTCTCCGATTCTCGATGCGTTTCTTGCCTCGGCCGACGATCCCGAACGGGAAGCAACGGTATACGCGAAACGGGAAGGACAATTACGCAGGACGAACCGAATGATTGATAAGTAATGAGAGACTCGAAAAGCTTATGCACTGAAAAGTGGAAGCACGTGGAGAAAGAGAGAGAGAGAGAGAGAGAGAGAGAGAGAGAGAGGGGGGGGGAGGGAGAGAGAGGGGAGAGAGAGAGAGAGAGAGAGAGAGAGAAGGAGCGGGAGGGAGAGAAAATGTAAGGAGAAGCACGTACGTCCGATTGTGGCGCTCACGGGCGAGGCTACGTTTCATTATAATTATCCCCAGGCGTGGGTATTGAGCACTCTCTGCCCCTCTCTCTCTCTCTTTCTCTCTCTCCGTTCCTTTCGTCCAACATTTCTCAGCTGAAGGGGCGAGCGAGCTAACGGAGGAAAAGAAGAAATAGTGAGAGAGAGAGAGAGAGAGAGAGAGAGAGAGAGAGAGAGAGAGAGAGAGAGAGAGCTCCGAGGCACATATAGCTCTACTGGAGAAACTGTGGCCAGCCGGAAGCAGAAAAGTAGCTGAGAGAGACCACGAAGATCGTTACACTCTTATAAGGCCCCGCCTTATTAAGGTAGCTATCATTAAAGCCCTCTATCTCACCTATTACCGTTTACCTGCTTTCTCTCTCCCTCTCTTCCGTTTTACTTTGTACCGAGTCTCTCCTTCTCTCTCTCTCTCTCTCTCTCTCTCTCTCTCTCTCTCTCTCTCTCTCTGTTCCTTTATGCTTTACATCGAGTTGCTCTCTTTTTTCCCTTCTTCCTTTCTTCTTCCCATTCCCTCTTTTCTGACACAGCCTCCCAATCGTTTTTCCAATATCGTTACACCGAGATATCGACAATATAACTCCAATACCGTAACGATCTGGCGTATAAGAAAAAAAAAAACGTCTCTTAGTGCAGCGTATCATGGAGGGAGGGAGGGAGAGAGTGAGTGAGAGAGAGAGAGAGAGAGAAAGAGATAGAGAGAGAGAGAGAGAGAGAGAGAGAGAGAGAGAGAGAGAGAGAGAGAGAGAGGATTCTCAAAAACCTATAAAGACGAGTGATGTAGAATGGCCCCGAAGGGCTGCGCGGTCTTTGCCATGCGGGGGCGGCCTACGATGCCCATCTATCGGCTGTTATTCCTTTCGGTTAACAGCAAAAATGTTATAGAGATCGAGTAGCTCCATTTCCCTCTTCTCTCTCTCTCTCTCTCTCTCTCTCTCTCTCTCTCTCTCTCTCTCTCTGTCTCTCTGTCTCTCCCTCTCTCTTCCTCTCTCGGCCATACAACCCTTTCATCCTCATCTCGATCTCCTCGCGTTAGCTCGCGGGCCGATTTTATACACGACGCCCGTGGCCGCGTGAAATACACGCAACGGTATTTCATTCTCTCCGATCTTTCGCCGTCTCCCTCGCTCTTCGAGGCACTCACACACACGCGCAGACACCCCCGCTATGAGTAAAATATATCACGGACCTCTATGCGTTTTATGGCACGATAAATTCCTTACCCTTGCCCCTCCGCTAGTGTGTTTGTGTGCGCGTGTGGGTACGGAGATTCTCTCGTGCTCGGGATTTATAAGCGAGTTGCAAGCCCAAGTCCCTACATAGAAGGAGTGGGGGAGGTATATGTATATTTTGCTCTAGTGAACAATTAGCCAACAAAATTAGAGTGTGATGTTGAATTATTGACTAAGGACGATACGAAATTTAAAAAATGCACTAAGGACCGTAAAATACTATTTAAAAAATTACGTACCAAATGATGCGAAATGAAAAAAAAAAATTGGAAACAAAAAAATATATACTAAGGAATTTGTTGAGTGAATTTACAATGGGGAAGGGGTGGGCAGAGAAGTAGGGTGCGGCTAGAGCGAGTAGCAAATAAAGAGAGAGTGAGTGAAATGGATTGATTAATTATTGATCAATAGTTTACTCGTGCTCGGTTGCACCGTGAGACAAACCAATACAAGGATAGTCACTTTTCTGAGGTTTCGCTTGACGGGTCTGGACGAAAGAAAAGTGCAGGGAAATTTCACAAGAATTTATTTCCACGTAAGAAAATAGTTCAGGTTAAAAGCCTAAAAAAATTAATTATTATTAATTAATTAAGCCTTAAATTTTTTTCTAAATTAATCGATAATAATAATGAGAAAAATAGGTGATAGATAATAATAACGAGGGAAATATATAATAAATAATAATAAGAAAAAAAATACGATTTGAAAAAGATAGGTTATAATCATAAGGAAAATCAATCATAGATAACCATAACGCTAAAAATAAACACAACTTCAATCGTGAGTGAGCCTACATCTTACAATAAAAAATAAACAACCCACAAAGATGCATCTCTCATGTCCGCTCGCATACTCTTTCACACTTTTTCCACTGGACCACGCCTGCACTGCCGCATCCACTGCGTCGGACCGCATACGATTTTTCTACTGCAGCGACGCACCCACCGCTGCTTTTCAATCAACCTCGCAACGCGCGAAGCCCCCACACGCGCTCCGTCGACGAAACCATCGACCCAAACAAACCAATATTTCGCTACAAAAATTTCACAAGTGATAAATCCATTTCAATCATTTTAATGTTAATTTTTAAATCCATTTGAAAAATTTAATTTAAATCAATGGAATGGATTTATTGATTGTGAAATTTTTGCTGCGAAATATTGGTTCGTAATTGCGTGTGTATAAATAAATATATAAAATCATGTAAAAAGGGAATAAAATATGCAAGAATAAAGAAAATAAATATATATATATGGTGGGACCGAACGATCAAAAAATTCAAAATTTCTTTCCGATTTTTTTTCTCGCCAATGTTTTTATTCTCATTCTTCTGGATTGTATATCTACGAGTATATATATACATACAAGTATGTTTACAATTCGGAACAATGGCAAAGAAAGTATTGGCGAAGGAAAGAAATTCGAAAGAAATTTTGATTGTTTCGATCGTTTTTTCCCACCATATCCATAATTATTTATCTATTTATACACATTCCATTGATTTATTGTTTATATATATGTGTATATATATATATATATATATACACAGGGTGTTTGGGACCCACACAATTTTTGGGGGATTGGAGGGATAATTTGCTACTTTATTCGCCCTTAGACCCTATGTCCTAAGTGTCACAGTAATTACGATATTTTTTCCGTTTTTCTTAACTACCCGAAATTTCGCCTTTAAATCGTCATAACTTTTGTTTGTGGTTGTAATAGCACGAAATAACTTTTGTTGTATTCTGCAATGTATGTTTATTGCAAATAAATTATCATTTGATACAATTGCTTTCAAGAAAATGACTCATGAGCTGCCAGTCTTAAAAATGCGTGAATGTATGAAAAATGTTAACTCCTAAATTCATTATAAAAAACTAAAAGCTATTTTGAACTGAGCGTTGTTTTTAAAAGTTCTCCAGTTTATACCCTTTCCAACGGTATGCTACATGTCATAAAAATCATTCATGATGTGGTCAAAATAAAGAAAGTCTACCAGGTGTGTAAGTATGAAACCGGAATTTGCCCATAGGTGGCGCTAGATGTCGATGCAGTTACCGACACATCACGTCAGCGGTGTCTTGTTATTGTATTGATATCCGACAAAGATTTCCAACTCACAATAACACGAGTTTCATTCAGTAGCATTAGTTTATTAGAGATAAACATGTCGAGTTTTGTGCCAACAAATTACGATTTGCGGACAGCACTACTTTTCTGTTTTCATCTGAAGAAAACCGCAGCCGAATCGCATCGAATGCTTGTGGAGGCGTTTGGTGAGCATGCTCTCGGTAAAACACAGTGTTTCGAGTGGTTCAAACGGTTCAAAAGTGGCGATTTTGACGTGAGGAACGAAGAACGTGGAAGACCACCGAAAAAGTTTGAAGACGCTGGCCTGCAAGCCTTGTTGGACGAAGACGACGCTCAAACACAACAACAACTGGCGGATCAGTTAAAGGTGACCCGAGAAGCCATCTCCAGTTATATGTATCATATCATTACAATAAACGTGTTTTTTCTGTACAAAAATTCCGGTTTCATACTTACACACCTGGTATTTTATAATGAATTTGGGAGTTGGGATTTTTCATACATTTACACATTTTTGAGATTGGAAGCTTAAGAGTCACTTTCTTGAAACCAATTGTATCAAATAATGATTTACTTACAATAAACATACAACGCACAATATAACAAAAGTTATTTCGTGCAATTACAACCACAAACAAAAAGTTACTACTAAAAAAGTTAACTATTTAAAGGCGAAATTTTGGGTAATAAAAAAAAACAAAAATCATCTCTCAATTACCGCGACAGTTAGGATATAGGATCTAAGGGTGAAAAAAATAGCAAATGAATCCCCAAACCCCAAAAAAATGTGTTGGCCCATGCCCCAAACTCCCTGTATGTATATGAGATATTCCACGTGAATCCGGTCGACTTATTCCGTAACCCCTTGCCAATTCAATTAATTTTTTTAATCTGATTCCATTGACTGTAAAAGACACGCTGATTTTTTTAATATTTTTCGAAACAATCCTTAGTCAAAAAAAAAAATTCTCCGTAAAAAACGCCCTGATTTAAAAATCTGAAAACATTCCCAAAAATGCGTGATTATATGTAAAAGAGTTCAAGCTATCACTCGCAGTGGAAATATGATATTTTCTGTGCTTTCTGAGCGATAAAG